>KZ308173.1:1317799-1379450 GCA_000376725.2 Ladona fulva
GACTTGCACATTATGAGGACCTTAGCCATCCAAATGGCAGTTGATAGGTCTACTTCCATTGTATTGTGCCGTTCCATTAGCAGGAGGAATTTATTGAGATATGTAATCTCATTACCATAATATCTGATAGTTTATAGATTGGACATAAAAGGTAAATTTAATGATTGAATTGGCCACAAAATGTTAACACATGGCAAGAATAAGATATATTACAGTCTTAGGCCTTGTATGAAGCAAGTGCGATGCAAATACGTTTACATTTACAATATTTAATGAATTAAAGGAGAAAGCCTGCAGTTGAGAAATTGGAAAATCGTGTATTATCTTACGAAAACTATTTTGGCCTCCTGGGTTTGAACCTGAGATTTCTCAGGAATGAGAATATATTCCCTTGGGATTTCACTTTGGAATCACTCCTCATTTCTTCATCCACACGAACATATTTACTTCCGACCTACCCGAGCATATTGAGACGAACATTTACATGTATGCAGACGATACTACAATCTTAGATAAGAGGGAAACACCAAATACTGCAAATGAAAAATTGCAGAATCAGCTTGACTCAATCTACGATTGTTGCCGGATGTGGAAACAAAAAATAATGCGGCTAATGCGGTAGAATGGTTTCTAGGAAAGCTCAAAGACATAATGACACGTCCGATCTATACTTTGGGAATAATATTATCCCAAAAACAAAGAGGCGAAAATTTCTTTGCGTTATTTTAGATGAAATACTAACATGGAGAGATCACATCAAACGCTCGTTGAACAAAGGTGACGGCAATGTCCCTAAATGTTTTACATTTGAACCACAAAATCAAAAGATTAACTGTAGCATGCTTTGATATGATCCCTTTCAATTTACGCATGTCCGGCCTGGATATATTCTAGCAAAAGAAATTTAAAAGCATTCACGTGCTAGACTTATAAAGGCTGATGAAGAAATTTTTATAAGTACCGGGACTGATAAGTTCTAAATATATCTTTAGAACGCACAAATTCGCACACATTGTACGAGGCGAGGCAGACGAGGAGAGCCGAGGACTGCGTTAGAGAAATGTACGAAGTTCTTGGTCAGTCAAATGAGGTGGATATTCGGCTAGAGGGGGTCGTACTGCATCTAGGGACTTCAAAAATCCACCTTATACGTGGTTAGCAGAGCGTTTTCTCACTCTGTTTTTACCTCGGGTTTTGTGTGATAGGGACGGGGATCGGAAGAAACCCACGCGTGACGCTGGAGGACTTAAATGGGTTTTTCTATATTTATCCATCAGATATCGGTACTCCAAAAAAAGTATATAGAAATTAAAGTTATCATGAGAGGATTATTGTCAGAGAGGATTATTGCATATTATCAAAATTGGTCGTTACATAAAAAAAGTAACCAGGGTGCTATTCCAGATAACTTAAAAAATCTCTTCCTCAACAATATTGGTTTTCCATCTCTTGCTGGATTTATTTCTCTGACAATATTTAATCGGAAATGACGGTGCCACGAAATCAAACCAAGTAGCGAAGAAAGTGAAACTGGTGCTTAGTTTGGCGATGGGGTATGGTTTTCATTTGAAATTCCGAAATACAGGATTAGAACAAGGCGTATTGAAACTTTCGTGGTTATACAAGGGGTACGACAAACGAAACTATAGTCCGAGTTCTTGCGTTTTCCTGTAAAAACACATTTGGAATTTAAGCCCATGTAAAATCAATGATAGGATGAAGATAGTCGATTGAAGATGAGAGAAACCTCCGGAAAATCCGGACCCCAGGGACTCTAAGGGGATGTTGAGGGGTCCGGACCTCACATAATCACCCCCTGGCTACGCCACTACGAAAAAAGTTATTCTAAAAAATAAATCACTTTATTTCCATATAATTTTTTTTAGACCTCCGTTTTTGCCATGCTAACCAATTACAAGAATATAATTGCGATAAACAAATTGCAGCGACCAATTTACTAGAAAGTAAAGTGGTTCTTAGTCAGCCATTAATCAGGACCTAAGGGGTGGGTTGCAGAGCCCATTGACACCCCTTGCCATGGACCACCACTACTAAGCATATTTAATTTTATTAACAAGGTTTAAAGTTTATATAGTTACCGTTTTACATGGCATAAATATAATCGACGCTATAAAGATACACTGAAGAAATTTAATGAAGCATCGCACGCGTTGCTTTTCTTTAAACAACTCACCGCCTTTAACCACAGAACACCGACCGATACTAGTTACTGTGACATCAAACTTTATGACCACTTCCGTCCAAATGTGCGCATGATTTGGCAATGTCGTTCAAGACATATCGCCAAGTTTTATCAGAACTATGGCTATGTAACTTCCATACAAAAATGCACTATTGGGTGTCGTATGTTACAACTATCGTTATCTTCAGCATGATATCTCGTTTTACGAAAGTTAATCCCACCCCATGTTCGAACGTAGCGTTACGTAATAACATTGGTAAAAGTGCCTCAACAACTGAGATCAGTTCGCACGTTGGCCCTCACCGGGAGTCGAAGCCGTGACCGCTTTCANTAAATAAATAAATGATGAATGAGTGATGAAATGTGAGTAAGGATGATCTTATTTGAGCAGCCCATGTGAATCAATAAGAGAGAATAACTTCAAGAATTGCAATGTGAATGTGATTCACGGTGTGGAATCCAATCTCGGACAAACAAACACACAAACAAGCCCACAGAATTTCTGCTTAATATATATAGAAGACTAGCTGAAGTGCCCGTTGATTCTCAACGGAGAAAATAGATGTCGGATTAAATATAGTATACCTATTTGTACATAAGAGAAAATAACATCTTGCATCATCTCATAGTTTAGTCCAACGGGACAGGTTATCGAAAACAAAAATTTTCTAATCAAAGTTCAAAGTATTGGGGACATTTTTGCATTTATAGCAATTAAAAATTTAAGTTTCACATCACGCCTTTAAATAATCATTATTTAGTCCAAGTAAAAGTGAATAATACAATCGTATATTTTAAAGACTTTTCTTGAGTAAAAAGAATTGAAGTTAAAGTACACATACATCTAAGACTCACCCTGGTACCTGGTACTACATACTAGGGGCAAGAATATTCAATTTTGACTTGATTAATTTTTTCCTATTATTTTATTTCATTTATCCACATGATGTAATTGACATGATGATGGAATCAGTTGATTTTATTAATAACATTTTCTATAAAAAATTTAGCATTATATGATATATATGAGTAGTAGTATGTACTANATCTCTGATCGATCTCTCCTATCTTCCTCATTTCTCCCTCAGTGGGACTTGTTTAGGGTGAGCTCTCCATTCTTGGATCATGTCAGATGCCATTGAGTCAGTAAATTTTGGTCCCTACCAGGAATCGAACCCAGGACCGCTTTCGCCGAAAGCGAATGCGCTGCTCACTTGGTTATCCGGAGGCCATGCTTCTCCTAACTCATGGCATATCCTGTGTGTACTGTTCTCTCTTCCTTCCCCATTCCTCTCATTGGAAGATTTGTTCAGGGCGAATACGCTTCTCCAACTCAACTCAGGTCGTCACTCCCGAAAGAGATACTAGATGGCGGCTCTGGGCCTCCAAAAGGCTTTATCCACCGAGATCTCAATGTTTAAAATTTTATGTCAAAAATGGCAATACTGTTTAAACTGTAAGAAGAAAATTTTGACATGGCTACAAAACCATAGGTTATTCTAAGAACTTAACTCAGGGCGAATGTGCTTCTCCGGATATGTATATATACGTATATACGATATTCTAACCATGAAGGAGCAGCATCAATGACCCGGCGATGTTTTTCCGTGGAGACCCTGTTTTTCTCACTCAGGAATAATTGTGACATCACTCCTAGGTATCATGAGTTCGATCCTAGGATGCCCAAAAAAGGTACTATTCCATAGGTTTGATGCTACGATGCATCAAATTTTGCCCATAAGATTTGCATCGGTTGGCTTTTAAAATTTTGTTTTGCAGTATTTTAAGGAAAGTGAAACAGCAAGAATTTGGCTCATGAATAGTATTTGTGGATACACATCATATTCGAGCTTAACAACTCCTAAATTGATCCTTGGTAAGATGCCAGGGCCCATGAATTATTCCTCCATAAGAAATGTTGGAAAGAGGATACTTGGATAATATTTTGAGCTCCTTCGCGACACAATTTTTTCTTGAAACCTGAGTGACAATTAGACGATTTTTTTTTACAGGAAGAACTGTACTGTTTCTGTGTTTTCGTGGGTTTCGGAGTTAGTCATAGATATACCTCTACCCTAAAGTGCGATATGAATTAGTATCTGCGCATTTATATCCGTGGAATTTTGTATACCGGTTTTGATGAGGAGGTTTAAGTATCTTCCAAGTGNTAGAAGACCATTATGGTAAAAAGCGAGCGCTATCTCTGCGAGGCATCGGTAGAGCATTACAAGGAATCCACCGCTAAATCAAATAGTTAACTGGTCGTTCTTTTCTCAGAGTATCAGAGATGTCAGTAGGGTGCATTAGGGAAGATGTTAAAAGAATCCCTGCCGTACGACCCTTGTGGATCGCGGTGTATAAGTCCAATTCCAAAGTCAATCAACGCATAAGATAAAAGAAATGAAAGGTATTTTACCATTAGTGAGCAGCAGGCGCATAGTTGTCGGTCCATTGCAATCGTTTCGTTAATTCTCCAGTTCACTGTATCATTGATGTGGATTCCTGTGGAAGAAAAATGTAGTTTTTAAAATGAGAGATTCTAAGTATGAATGATAAAGAGATTTATGCCGATATATTTTGAATGAGGTATACAATAAGGGGTTTATGAACATATATTAATAACGAGATAGAATTTTTAATGAGAAAATGTGTTTCCTAATCGAATGAATTCTGAATCAGATAACTTGATGACGCCCTAGATATCCTAAATTTTATAGCTATATGTATGCACGTAACTAGTGAGATATCCGAAATTTGCGAAAAATTCGCCATTTTTATCGATGTCGCGCGATATCTCAGAAATGCGATAATGGAACTCACAATCTGACAATGAGTAATGATCGTTAGGTATCGATAACTCGTAATACGGGCAAAAAGTAGTCGATAAACGGCAACGACGAGTAAAAAGATGGAAGAGCACATCATTTTGGTAGAAGAAAGAAATAACTTGTCTGTTCTTGCTCCCAGTTGCTGCTTTAATATGACGACTTAAAAATAATAATACTTGACCACTAAATTTGTTCCTGTCACAAGGGGCGAATTTTAACAACCACTGGCTGAAGGTGTAAGGACAATTTGAAACTCAATCGGAGATAATTCCCTACAGAAACCATGTTAGTCTCTTTTTTTTTGGGTCCCCTTAACGGCCAGGCCCTCAGCTTGCACCTAGTGCTGCTAATGGTATATCCGCCAATATCCACCACACCTTGATGAATAGATCAATTTTGTTTTCTAACAGAGGGTAGATAATAACGCCCAAGGAATTGGGTTGGTTGGAATTCCTAGGGTTCTAAAGCGCACAACAGAGTGTGCAAATTAAATATGTTATGCTTTCTCTTATTTCATTCCTTGAGGCATTTCCTCATAACATCGCTTTGTGGGTTATCTGCCTCTAGGAGGGCCTCTTGCGGTGGTTAGTGCTACTAAGTGGACGCCGATTGCAATGCTTACAAAGCATTCCCAAAAACCAGTGTGGAATAAACACGGAATGATTATCAGTTAGAATACCTGCCAGGTAAATGGGAGACCTGGGTTCGAATCCCAGTCATGTCGATATTTTTCACTATTGTTTATCCTTGGGTTTTAAGACGAACCTCAATGTGCTACATAAATATTTTCTTTTTTCTCTTACTAGAAAATATTGTATCTTCCGTTTATTTGCATCTAATTTCTGTTTAAGGTAGTGATGATATGGAGGCTACTGTGTTACGAAAGCTGCTGGATAATGCATTGGTTTTGGTCACTCCTATTTCAATTCTTTGGCAAGTTTCATTCCTAGGGTCATTGGGCTGCTGTTTTCTCTTCCGCTCATGGTTATCAGGCTCGTCTCGATTAATTCTGTGACACTGTTGTTGTATGTGTTGCACCACATTTGATTTGTTGATCTGGTTGTTTCTGAAGTGAACCAGGTGTTCTTTAAATCTGGTTTCTAATTATCGTTTACTTTGCACGATGTAGACTTTATCATAATCTTGACATGATATATCATGGATTCCTGATTTATTGATTGATTACGTATTGATGGGGTGTTGTCTTTTGGATTGTGGAGGAGGTTGGATAGTTTGTTGTTGGTGACGAATTCTGGGGTTGGTTCGAATTTCGAGAAAATATGCTTCAATTTTTCGCTTGTCCCTGGTTCATAGGGTAATTTTATGAAGTTATGTTTTTTGTCGAGCAAAGTAAACGAAAATTAGAATATAGATTTTAAAAACACTTAGCTCACTTCAGAAACAACCAGATTAACAAATCAAGCGGGGCGCAACGTTATCAGGCTCGTTGAGGGAAGCAAAGGAAGGCTATCTCATTCCTCATTTGGTCTTGTGTCTCATTCCCTCTCCATAGCTTTTGGTGGAATGGACTTTGAGGTTCAAACCGGACTTCGGACTGGTTGTAGGTACTGCACGTAAAACTATTTATTCTTAAGCTCCTGCGCCAGCACTTCGTATCAACATGTAACAATCTTCAATTCTGCCCTACTTGCTTATAGAAAGTCCATAGTGTAAATCAGCCATTCTGATTCGAATTTTTGCGAAAGAATTCGCAGCAGCCCCTCCTGGAGATGCTGAGACACTGTTTTCTTCATTTAATTTTCTGACGGCATGATTTCACCATACATACTTGCCAAGACACTACACTCAAATATATTGCTATGTTACTTACACATTAATCTACTAACAATTCTAATTTAACAGACGTACTTCGACCCCCGTTCCAGACGACGTAGATCTTGCAGTTACTCCATTGCACGGCTACGGAAGTTTTTTTTTGAACCAAGTTTCTAGTCCTTGCTGAGATCGAATTACCAGTTTAGGTTTAGGTTTAGCTTTGCATTGACGTCATCCAGCCTTACTTCCAAAAAATCCGAAGATTATCTTGTTCATAGCGTTCTTTCCTTTTATTTCTCAGGTTGTATTAACAGCTAAAGAGTACCACATTGGCTCCCAGATAGCCAAGTGGGCAATGCGTTTGACTTCGATGAAAGCGGTCCCGGGTCCCATAACCGGTGGGGGTTCACGTGCGAAATGACCTTAGATATCGAAGCACTTTTAACGGTACTGCTGGAATATCAAGTTAATTTAAAAGCTTACGGTTAAAGATTACATCACAAATCGACCAGCATTCATGTAGGAATACGAACAAAATACTACTTATTTCTACATACTTTGAACAGAATTTGAAAAGAACAACCTTCAATAGAAGATGGAAGAACTAAAGTTTGAAAAAGTGGAGGAATAGGTGAGGGTACATAAAAGAATGAGAGCTATTGTAAGTAAGAATAGATTGAGAACGTATCCCTACATTTACCTTCGGAAAGATGAGGCGTCACTCCTTGGTATAGCAGCCCTTCTGAGTTACTACTTCCTTAGGAATGAGCGTTAGCCGAGGAATCATCGCGCGAACCGCAAGCATCCGCTTTAGCTACTGTCTCCGAATCTTTTTATCCTTATCAGTTTCAGCGAAAGGGCTTGAAGCAGCCTAACTAGGAATTGTAAACGGATATCGTCCTTTAAAGTTCCGCTCAAACTTCTGAAAGAGGTGCGGGCGCCATGAAAATAGACTTTTATATTGTCTTTACGGTTATTTTTACTGTCTTTTTCCCTTTCCGAAGTAAATCTAGTAGAGTGATGAAATCCACGGTAGAGCGATGTTTTTCCCGTTTATTTAATGACTCATTCTATGAAAATTCTACCGATGGGAATATGGAATACTCCAGATCGTTGTATCAGTGATTTCCGTGGAAGGCAGCGATTTTCAACCGGTGATCTCCGGGATTAAAGAGATTTCCCACGGTTATTGGTCACGGACAGAAAGCTTTGAGATCGTATAGTTCACATGCTTGATTTTAGATGAGGAAATGGAGAAAAAGTCTGCCGCAGCAGGGACTAAATTCTTTGTCTCCCATTTTCGGGCAATTATTATTAGTAATATTATTGTTAAAAGTGCTTCGACAGTTAAGGTCATTTCGCACATGAGCCCCCACCGGGAATCGAACCCGGGACCGCTTTCGCCGAAGTCGAACGCGTTGCCCACTTGGCTATCCGGGAGACCCATTTTCGGGCAATTGCTCTTACCACTAATCTACCACGACAAAACAATCCTCCCTTCGATTTTTGAGGTTATGGTGATAATTTTGGGGATAGGTTCAAGGGGAGGAGAAATGAAATCTCTATATGATATCTGTTCTATATAGTTTAATATTTCTCCATGTAATATTATTTCTTTCTATATAACTGAGCACCGGACGCCAACAGTACTTTTAAATCTTGCCAATCTTAAATTAGTCCTTATCCTTCCGGTTCTCTGGCAGAGACACATGAAACCACCTGCTGCTTGTATGTAGTTTTACTTGTACGATCTAAGCCTCCATACAATTTTCAGTGTTGAAGTAGCATTTTATATAAATAAAAGAGATAGCGTTGCTGCAGTAACAAAAAGCAGAATTAAACGATAATTTTACCCCTGTAAGTCATGATTCAACATCTGCGAATTTCAAAAAGAGTGATAGTACTAACACACTCGCTCCATCTGACTTACTTAGGGGTAAAGAAAAAAATGAAATTGTAAATAAAAAATTAAATCAATTGACATTTTCTTATGTCCTAATCAGTGGATCAGGGTTTTTTGGGGGATCTTGATAGTGTTTGAAAGCAGAATTCAACTGTTAACAGTAAAGAGATCTAATCGAGGACAAACTATAAAATACTTGGTCGCGGAACATTTTTTGCGTTACGTTTAAGTACTCCTAGCGCTTTCTAGTTTTTCTGATCACTAACTACGGCTTACGAATCAAATCCAGTGTATTATTCCCCTTTCAGCGAAAATATCCTCACACAAAGTCGTTTGTATGTAAAATTCCACTACTAAAAGAATAAAATTACGAATCTTTATTTAACTTCGAAGATTGCAAGCGCAGTTTTCACCTACCGTACTGACCATCAAAACCGGAACGCAGTATAAAGGTTGTGCACGTATCTAAAATATTTTCAACTAGAAAATATAGAACTCGGATGTATAACCCGAGGAAATGCAGACTCAAACTCAATAATGCTCACAAGACATCTGTAGGTCATTAATGTCAGCCTCTTGTGGTTTCTGAATGTAAGTTTTGCGTATGAAAATAATTGTTAAAACACACAGCTACTTCGTACAACGTAGATACGAAGCTAACTGAAGGAAAAAATTGTGTATTAGTTGATAAAGATAAAACAATATTAGTCATATTTCACAATATTAGAGCAATGAGGAAGCGCGATGACAGACACGCAGTTCAATTTTACACTCAATCAGTTATAACGGGCGGTGAATCAAGACATTCGACATAAATTTAGTCAGAATCACGGAAATGAAAGATTTCCTGCCCAAAGGATTACTTGCGACAACAAATGTGAAACTCAAAATGCCAGTAGCAGAGAATGGATTGGAGGAAAAATGCTACCCACCTACCAGAGAACAGGGTTTCAAAAGTAGTGCAAAATATCACGATCGCCAATGGGAAGGGAGGCTGGGCTTCAGTCTCAGGGATCAAGCCTCAGTGTTTTGAAAGGCCGCTAATCGTCGAAGAAAAAGTTTTGGTGATGTGTCATTTTCATTTCCGTTTTAGATGTGAAGGATACGATGGATTTAGAATGCAATCATCTCCAGGAGTTAAAATTTTGTTTTAAAAGGATTTTTCTATTTTCTCATCAAATACTTCCATTCAGCTGCGTACCTTCATTATTGGAGACTTACCGCACCTACCGCATTCAACACCTAACCCTATAATGAAATATAGTATAATTAAAGGTTTAAAACAAACACCTAATCCTCCATACACCTTCAGGAAAGATAAAAGCCCGACCAATCTCCTCTCCTATTAATTTAACTAGTTATTAGTTAATAATTAACAGCTGTGTTCCAACTTTTTTTTTCCTCAGCTTCCATATAGTGTAAAAATCGAGCTTTTCAGTTAATTTTTAAAGGCTAAATTCAATTGGCCGAATTTTATGTGAACCACACATTTTCTGGGAGGAAATTCG
The DNA here is from genome assembly GCA_000376725.2 of Ladona fulva. Taxonomy (NCBI): domain Eukaryota; kingdom Metazoa; phylum Arthropoda; class Insecta; order Odonata; family Libellulidae; genus Ladona; species Ladona fulva. Next base: position 1,328,018 of record KZ308173.1, read on the forward strand.
TGACTATTCTGGGAGGAAATTATAATCAGTATAAACAATGTAGAAAATAAGAGAAAAGAGAATAAGCGAAGGATAAATACGTAAACTAAGACTGGATGGTGCAATCGCCATGGTAAAATCTCCGATGAAAATAACGCGTCGTTATGCGTTCCTGTTCAATGAAACTAAAACTCTTCCTTAGTTCTTCCTGCTTACTCTGGATTTGTCAACAGTAAAGTTTCAACACTTTGGCTGCTAGAAAGTGTATAATGTTATGCTGTACTTGGCTGCACATATGCTAATACACGCATGAAACTCTAGCGCCGACTTTTGTTGGAAGTACGTGTAAAAATTCTGGATTCTTCATTGAAATTTATATTGAAACATCTAAACTAAGTCCTTTAAATATTTTAACCATTTATAATTTCATTCTCTTCAATAACGGATAACATACTTGAGTATTAAATAAAAGTCTAAATTTCTTTCGAAAATGTAGTAGTTCCTAAATATCAACGTATATATAGACTCTATATATGGGCACGCCTTAGTGCTTTGGGATAATTGCTCTGAACGTATTCGCTTCCTAATTCCAGAGAAGGCTCCAAACTTAGATGTAGTAAAGCAATTAGAGGCTTAAAAGTAGTTATATAAAGAGAAGTAATTATCTTTTGCGGGGCCTTAACTAAAGTTAAAGTGTAAATGCTTTTGAAATGACTGAATTTAGTGAACACAAGTTGCATTATTTACTTTGTTTGGTACACTTCTGTTGCCATGAGCTAGCCAAAGGTACCATTTCTTCTCAAATGTTAACTTGTTTCCGTTAAATGAATTTTCATTACTATATAAAAGTACTTTTCCCTCACTGATTTGAAAAAAAAGCGTTTATTTGAGGTAGAAAATTCTTGAAATTTTTTCCACTCTCTGAAATAGATTTTCATTCTATTTGTTATCAGCTAACTAAAATAGCTTTTCCTTGTCTTTTAATGAATTTATATTCAAGGAAAATGGGTAAGGGTGGTATAACCGGTAATGTTTTAGCGAAGGAAAATAAGGTTAAGTACTTGGGAGTTACTTTCAGTAGAGATTTAAAATGGAATGCACACATAGAGAATATCATAGGCAAAGCCAATAAAACATTAAATTTTGTAATACGCTCTCTCAAAAAGTCAAACAAGAAAATAAAAGAAACTGCATATAAATCGTTGGTTAGACCAATACTAGAATACNGCAGTTGTCTCTGTCTAGGGAGAAGAAACTTAAGGAGTAGTTCCTTATGTGGATCTTTTCTTGCCTAGACGAGAGACCCGGTTCAGCTAGGGGATTATTTCTTGACTCGGGTGTGGTATCGTGTGGTCGCCCAGGGGGAGACGAGGTTTTGGGGCGGATGATGCAATATTTCGTCGAAACTTTACTGAAATATAGGCGAGGGAGAAGGAAAGGATTCGAGTAGATGTCTAAAACCATTGAAAAAATGGCAACTCGTTTTTAATTGGAAATAGACACGGTGCGATAAAAACGGTACGTGAAAGGAGGCAAATGTGACTAAAATTATTAGTTTATGCTGAATATAATCTTTAATGGACCAATCACACGTGGTAGATGTTAATCGTCTTTTATAACGACGCATTCTCATATCATCATTGTCTTAATTCTGTTAGTTTTTATTGTTGTAGTGACATTATAAATAAGATAATAACGAATTTTAGCTTACTCTTAAATAATGGTAATTATGACAGAAAATCATTTTAAAATAGATTTTAGTCCTATTTGGGGTGTTAAAATGCTCCCTGCCCATGAACCAGCCCTGCCATCTGCCATCTTACGTGCCAGATAAAATACAGATGGATCTGATCTTAACACAGTACGTGTTATTATCATCATTTACCTTTTCATGAATCAAATGCACTTAATTTAAATAACATAATCTTGAATACGGTAGGTGCAAGAAAGTTAGCCCGGCTTCGATTAAAAGATTATTAGTTCTGACAATGAACACTTTAATTGATTAATTGATTAAAATTTTGTGGATTATTCGACTGGGAATGAAGTATCCCAGAACCTTTCCGATTTCCATTGTAGAAATATTTAATCCTGTAGACTGAACAATCTCCAGGGCATAGCAAATGACCGTAGCTCGTGATATAATGAACTTTCGGAGAGAACCCTTGGGAATATACCTATATTGAGAAAATAATGTTTTTCAGGAATATAATGCAAATATATAAATATATTTGCTTTGGCCTATATAAACTAGCCTTTTTCAAACCTACATGAGATTATCTGCTAGGAACTATTTTTTTCCCTAAGTTTGAAACTTAGGAATAGGTTAAGTTTGAATGTTCAGGTATTTTTGTAGGACAATGTTCATAGAAAAATGTTTCTATTCAATCAAAGAATTCCAAGAATTGCCCGAATACAACGTCTATCGCATAGTTAATATTTATTTGGCTTTAATACAAAAGGTTGTATTTTGTGTGTATAGATATAAATGGTGTAATCTTATATATTCATGGTAGCATAATAGATTATTATAATTATATAATGTATAATTTGTTCGAAAGATTTTACATGAAATAAGTTTTTAATATGTATTAAATAATATTTTTACAATAGGTTATTTATATTTATAGCCTGATGGCATATTAATTTGATGTGTAATGTGTAAGAGGGAAGAATGTGTTGTAATAAGTAAATCATCGTTACAATTGTAAAATAAATTTAATGTGACGAGATATCAGTTCAAGAAAAGGAGAACAAGAACAGAATATGAGAAGAACGAACAAAAATGTGAGACTTAAAATTTTTAGAGTTGCACATGCTGACGGTGACTCACGGGTATATACGGAAATACGATATAAATACTCGTGTTTATCTGTTTCGATACTGAATAGATAGATTGCGATAGAGAGTTTCCTACCCCTGGATTTACGCGATTTTGTTTTTCATAGACATCCTGGCTATACCCTTGAGGTTGGATATAATATTAACGTTTTGGAAAACCGCAGACTTCCCAACTAACTGAGATACATATTTTAGAAGTAGTATTGTTAAAAGTGCTTCGACAGCTTAGGTCATTTCGCACGTAGGCTCCCACCGGGGATCGAACCCGGGACCGATTTCACAGAAGTCGTACGCGTTGCCCACTTGGCTATCCGAGAGCCCAACTGAAATACATATTTCGTCTTCAATGAGAAAGCAGAATTTAGGACAAGGATTGATTATTCATCATTTACCGTATTTTAGCAAAATGTTGATAAGACAAGTAGTTGATCGTCTGATGTTCATTTTAGCGGTTAGCTTGGTTAAAAAATGTAAGTAGGAAACGACGCATTAAAGATTGTAACACATGCTGATGACGTCACTTAGCCGTCTAAAATTAAGGATGAGCTCTTCCATCTATAAGAAACTTTCCGTATATACGAAGAAGGAAGCGGCTTGAGCAAAACATTTGCAGGAACAAGGTTTGTTAGATTATGGTGATAAGAAACAAGGACTGCAACTGCTTTGAGGATCGCTGCAAGAAAATTATATATTTTGAGAAAAAAGTGTAAAAAGAGCTAAAATAAAATCGCAGAAATCGGTTGGGTTCCTAAGAACGTGCTGTAAAGCGAGTAGGAAAAATAATCGATATAATCATATCACTGTTGTAATCTATATCACTGTAAAAATCTCTAAAGAAAAGATATTGTTGTACGATTTGGGAGCCTCAAGAAGTAGAATTAGTCTCCGGTGTAGACATGGTTAAACGAAGAGCAGATTTAGATTTGTAAAAACGATTTCAGATTCGACAGCAATTTTTCGGCTATGATAGGTTCCCTCGGTTGGGATTCGCTTAAGGATAAAATATTTAATTAGCGACTGGCTATTCATAAAATTCATCACTATGTATCTCATAGACGAGGTGGTTAATTTTGTTATTCCAGGTAACAAAGTTCGCGATCTCCGAAAGCAAACAAAAAAAGCGTTTCAAGGAAATGATCGCCATGATGAATGGCACTTACGGTCATTATTTCCGCGGACTATTATAGAATCAAATAGCAGTTAGAGTTTCAAAGAGATATCGGTGTTTATGCACCCCCTGCCACGCGCTACTTACGGGTTAAATATGTAAATGTGTGAGCAGTATTTTTATGCGATAGAACCAAAAGTGGAATTGATTTATAGGAAGCGAAATATGGTCGGCTGAGCTGGCGGAGTGGTTAGAGTTTCAGCATTCCAAACACATGGGGCTGGGTTCGAGTCCCAGATAATTCTAGCTAATAAGCTCAATTACATGCATTTTAACAATTATTATTATCGACCTGTTATACCCTAATCCTAGAAAATCCGATTGGCAGGGACTAGAACCAAGGTTGGAAATGCCTTAAGGGAATCCCAACCGATGGAATCTTTCATAACCGAAAAGTTTCTGTCGAATCTGAAATAATTTCTTACAAATCTGGCTGCTTTTCGTTGAACCATCTCCGGACTGGGTCGTGAGATTCTCAAATCGTACAGCGATATATTTTCTTTAGAGGTTTTTGCAGTAATATAATATCGATTATTTTTCCGACTAGCTTTATAGCACGTACCGCACTCTTTCTACACTTTATTCTTAAAATACATAGTTTTTCTGAAGCGAGCTTCAAAGCACTCCTTGTTTCTTATCGCCATAATCTGGGATAGTCGGGAGGAGCGAAAAAAAAGCCCTTGAGTGATGTTATTTTGCGCTAATTAAATCTCCTCAGTGTGCATGCAGTGCACGAGACCAGCCAACAAATGTTGGCAGAGTCTCGTTCATATCTCTCTTCTAATTCTAGAATTAGAAAAGATATAGCGAAATGCGATATGTTTTGCCAGGACTTGTAACGAAAAATTAATATTGTGTCCAGATGCTTTAGAACTTAGGATGGGAATCTTCAGAAGAAAGAAGTCTTAAACTAAACATTAATTTTCACAATAAATTGAGATAAAGTACATTTTTAGAAAATTTGACGGATATTATGCTCCCTTCATGATAGATGGGCCGATCTGATGGTTCGAGAAAAATCAGGGAAGAATGTTAGACTAGTCATTTCAAGAATTAATTGTCTTGACGCCGTCGACGGGCGGCACAGTAGCGCCACCACCTGAGCAATTTCTCGGTGAGGGCGCAGGTCCTCGCGGGTATGGGTTCTTGCCCTGGGGACTTGATTAAGAAGGCCGAATAACAATCAAAAGTAACTTTAATGAAACACTGAAACAACTGAAACTCCGTTCTCCTCACTCTTGCATCGTCTCTCACAGAACCCTTTGCCCCGTCTGCAAACGACGCCGCTTCTCTGGATCCCTTGCCCTGTCCCGTTGGCCCTGGGTTTCCCTCCTTCGGGAAACCCCACCGCGGATTTCCCGGCCACCCAAGCCTTGGGTGCTTGACCCCGGGGCTTTCCACTCAAAATGGCCCTTTACCCCTTTAGGCCTTCCCGCCCCGAGCGGCAGCTACCGCGACATAATTTTTTCCTTTAACGATACGCGATAGTGACCGATTAGATACTGAACGGTGCATGCAACCCCTGCCACACCCCGAACGGCGGCTCGCTCGGTACATATGCGTGTATAGATGTACATTCAGACGTTAAAACACAATCATGTACTTCTTGATCCTGCATACGGAAAATAGCTCAACAATGTTGTATTTATAGAAATTAATGGTTCACACCAACCTAAAGCATCGGACGATATTGTTTGATAACTGGATTAGCGTTTAATTATCCTTTAATATTTTACGTATTTTCATTGTCATAAACCTTCTGTCGTCATTAATTCAGGCGCAGTCATGACTTTGCTAACTTAGTAGGAGTTACATTAACATCGCTGTTCGCGATAGAAATTAACACAACGAGTCATAGATCTCCCGAAATTTCTTTCATTACATTAGAAATCTACCACATTTATATATTCGCCGGAAGGCAACCCTATCGGCGTATCAACGTGCTAAATTAGGTTATAGAAAAATTACTCGTCGACAGACGCTCGCCGGACTTCCTCGCTGGTTATTTCCTCGTCGGATATTTCCTCATGACAAAAATACGTCACCGGTAAGGAACTCATTAATTTTCTTTCCCATTTAGTACTTTTATTGCTGTCTTGCTACTAACATATTTTGGAACCGTAATATTTGTATTTTAGAATGTCGTTCTTCAGTTTCTTTTTGAGAAAATTTATTTCTAGCTGATATATCTATGAAATAATATATCTGAGCTATTTTGTTTGCTTTTAAGATGCGATTTAACCTGCTTTTTTCTTAAAATTTAGCTAACTTTCAGTAGGTTTCGCAAGTTTTTTACCCCGCCCCCCTTCTTTTGGGTGTTTTCCTGCTGCGTTATATTTTTTTCTTCAGTGCGAACTTAGGTTTTTAAACCCAAAAAGCAGTTATTTTTTGTGCCTTTTTTCAAGATGTCTTTTTATTTAAATTTTACATGACGAAGGGTTAGTACATGTAAGAAGGGAGTTGAAAGTCTCAATCTCTCCGGAATTAAGTCGCATTATTATTATTACAAATACGCGGAAGATTTGCATTGAAACCCCACTTTTCAGCTTATATGATTTTTTTCCATTTTGGCGGAAAGAAGATTTCCGAAGGCGCTAATTTTATAGAGCTGCCTGACTATTGTTCAGGATAAGTTCATTTGCAATTTGTGATTTTAATCACTTAAGTGATGAAATGAGGCACTAATCCTACTTTAAAATTTATAACATACATATGCATCGATTACTTTTTGAAAACTTAAGCAGTGAGTTTTCAAATGTTTCCTCAAATATTAGGCGCTCGACAAATAGTTTGGGCGGCACTTGAAAATGTATTGCGTGGCCTCCTGGGCGCCGAACCTGAGCTGCGCTGGTCCCAGAGTCTGCACGGTCTCGGAAAGGGCAGGTTAACATACTTTTTTCGGGTCTTCGCCAAATTATGGTCCTCGAAATGCAGTTAATACAAGGACCTAGTCGGATTCTCTCATGAAAGGGACGGGACTGTCTTGAATCAAAGATTTAAGTCCGCGTAGACCTTTACATTGCCCAGCAACCAAATTCGACTCATTCATAACCTCAGTCTTTACCGAAACATAGGACATGTACTTGCATGCAACGTGTCTTTAAGCTCGTTGCATGTTGGGAGGAAACCTCTGGGGAGTGAGAAAATTCTTGGAATGTATCCAGTATAAGGAAATTCAATACTATCACACTAAAGTGAGGTGTTACGGGTTAAATATGTAAATGTGTGAGCAGTATTTTTATGCGATAGAACCAAAAGTGGAATTGATTTATAGGAAGCGAAATATGGTCGGCTGAGCTGGCGGAGTGGTTAGAGTTTCAGCATTCCAAACACATGGGGCTGGGTTCGAGTCCCAGATNCTCTGGGGAGTGAGAAAATTCTTGGAATGTATCCAGTATAAGGAAATTCAATACTATCACACTAAAGTGAGGTGAGCAAATTTTGGGAGGAAACTTCAGGCAAGGAATTGCCCGAATACGACTGATCTAAGTTCGCGGAATCATTTACCATAATTTTCTCACTCTAATTTATAATTGAAATTATATGAGTGACTCAAAATTTATCATTAAACGCGCTTATGATGTGGCGATAGGATCTTTCTGGATTGAAGGGAATCAAAACTGGAAACTTCTAAGGACACTACACTAAAAACAAAACTTCTTAGGACACTGAAAAGCGGTGGAGAAGCTCTGCCTAAGATAGACAACTATAGAGTGCTCTCATTTGGAAGTGTTAGGTACATGTACGCCATTATACGAGTAGTACCATTGTTTTCGGTAATCCTGAGCTTCCCGTTTGTCTCTTAGCGGTAGTTCCGCTTGCCGGCTTACGGAGATTACGATTTACGGAGTGTTTTTAAACCTCTAAAAGGGGTATTCTTTTGCAAGTGGAACGCTAGAACTACGTATAACTATTTTCGGAATCACTGGATGTGGTAATTACTCGTGATTTGCTACTGAAGGATGCGGTGAGCAGTTTCTGATTGCTTTTCATGGGATATGGACACAGGATGTTCACTCTGAATAGAAATGAGAGAAGTATCACGTTTCTCGGTACTAGAGGGAGTCGGCGAATCATGCAACTTGAGCCATCTGTTGGACAAAAAACGAATCTCTCGAATCGTCTGTTATCCCCCCGCGCGTTATATTTAAATCCCAATATTTGCGGACAGATGTTTCAAATATTTGAAGGGATTTTATTTGAGTATATCACATTCCATTATAATATGTGTTTCCGAAACTTTTTAAAGTCACCTGCACCTTGCATAAATAGCTTATTGTCAACGTCCTGCAGCTAGATATCGGAAAAATTCATATTCAGAAGCGACTGTTTAAGGAAAAAGATCTAGCTTTGAGCTAAAATCTGTTGCTACATTTTTGCAGTGGAAAAGAGTTCTCTATTGCTTAGAAAGACAGCATTTATCAAAGTGGAAGTTATAATATTGCGTTGTCTATTAATCTTACTTAAATTAGTTGTTAATATAGGGTGCATCAGTGGAATTCTGGATGTTTTGTGCTGTTTTTTATCTATTGGTCGTGTTTAATTTTTGCCTTAAGATTTCTGTATTGTAACACCTGTACTGTAACTTCTGTATTGTAACTTCTGTATTGTAACTTCTGTATTGTAAGTTATGTAGTATTGTTGTATTGTTGGACACAATGGATGCTGTGGACTTTTGTTTATGAATTGGATGTGTGAAGATGTTTGTTCTTCTTTTTTTCTTTATGCGATGCTACCACCGGACAATTGTCCACTTGTAACGCGTATACTTTATATTAATCTAATGATGGTATGATCAACAAGAGAAGGCTAAATAAGGTAAAGCTCCATTATAATGGAACGATAATTCATTTTAATATGAAGATAATAAAATATAAATTTACAATTTACAGATTCCACAGAGAATACTATACACACTATACGTTTCGGTGCACTTTGGCTATCATCAGGTGAAAAATTCAGGAAAAGCACAGAATATTTAGAAAGAAGAAGGGGATGGATGGGGGAGGGCAACCGGGGATGCAGGAAAAACGGTGGGAGGTGTGTACATAGAGGCAGAAGGGAGAAATAGGTCGGTATGAATTCGCTGGCGAGATTCTCGGAACAGCGGAGGTGAAGGAGTATTTGTTTCATTTCTAAGAAGGAAACTTTAGGACCTTTACCTTCAGTTTGTTGGGGACTAAAAGAGGAAGTGCGGTTGGACAGAATGAGATGTTTTGCGAAGTGTAAAGCTAAAGAATTGTTGATGAAGGATTATAGTTCATTTACATGTGTAGAAATATTGCGGCGAGGTGGCCCGATATATACGATACTATTGCAGTTATCTCATTTCAATTTGTAAATAACAGGTTTTTGGATTTTTCATCTTTGTGTTTGCGTAAAGAAAAAAAGATCCAAGGTCACTATTGTTATAAAATGCCGGTTTGGTTTATTCTGGAAGATGTGGAATCCTGACAATGTCAGGTATAAACGCCTCCACGCCGTGGTTCCCCCTTGGGAGGGGTGGACTAATAGATTTTCTGAATGACCATTTTCCTGAATTTTTAATCATATTTAGATCTTTATCGAAGTTTTGAGGGACAAGGGGATGCTTATTAATTAATGTGTTTTGGAAAGCATAGAAGGAAGAGAGTTTTTGAGAGGTTTGATGAAGGGGGTATTACATGATTTGCATAGGAGGGCTTGGGAAAAATGGAGAAGGACATGTTATTACTGAACCGACTGAGAGAGAGGTCGAGAAAATTTAGGGTGCCGTTCCTTTCTAGATCTAAAGTGAATTAAATAGAAAAGTATGGGGAGTCGAGGAAGGAGTGGAAAAGATAAATTAGCCGTTCACTACCATTCCAAACACAAAACACATCGTTGAAATACATAAACCAACATTTGGCATGTTAAGTAAGGTATGTGCCATGATTAAAATTTTCCCGTCCATTAAGTCCATAAAAATGTCTGCCAATAAAGGTGACAGAGGGGACACTTTGATCAGTGCTTGTGCTTCACAGAACTATTTTCTGTGATGCACAAGCACGTGAAAACGTGTATTATAGCCAAAACAGTGGGTTTAGCAATGGGGTCCCCTCCGTCCCATTTATTGGCAGACATTTTTATGGACTTTATAGAGGAAAAAAATCTTTAATCGTGGTTCATATCTTACTCCACAGGTCAAGTATTGGTGTAGGTATGTCGACGATATTTTGATGATGTTGTGAATATTTTTCCCCAGTTTAACATGAAATATCTTCAATAATAATTAGATTTTACCCTTTGGGTTCTTGGCACGTGTTCGCGGAGAATTATAATTAGAAGTCGGCTTTATTTGGGGCGATACTATATGGTTCTCTCTTAAATCGGAGTAGACGGAGAGTCCTTCACGCGCTCCACTAATGTTATTAGCGAACAATACCTAATTTCAGGATATCCTTAGAGTTCGTGCGTCACAATAAATAACTTAGGAGTTACACTTAGCAGTAGTTTATCTTTAAAGGAAAATATTCGAGATTCTATAGGAATGGCGAGTAGAATGCAAAGATTAACAGGTTTCACCCCCACTTATGGATCAAACGATACTCGGTAGCAAGTCGAACTGTGACTTGCCTCTTCCTGGCATTGTAACGAAAAGTAAGTGGGACGAAGTGTAACTTTTAGATTTAGATTTGTACCCTGCAAGCCACCAATGACGTATGGCAGGGGGTGTATTAACACCCTACCTAATCTACTCTATTAGATTTTCTGATGCTATTCGGAAAGAACAACCAGAAGTAACTATCTGTTTTAGAGGTTATTTCCTTTAGCGCTTGGTCGTCGCTTCTCGAAGATCGCGCTATATGACTATTTTTTTAACTTGTGGCGAAACGCAACGACACCGTTGTCATGTAAGTCCTGTATATATATCAAATATGGCACTCTTGCCGCAAAAGATCCACCATCCCTAACTTAGTAAGCATATAGCTTCCCCTCTTGCTTCACTTCCCCAAGGGACTTTTCCGTCTGTTCCGCGTTGACAAGGGTCACAAGCTTTCAAGCGGTTTGTAGACCACGTTCTTGAATCCGAAATCTCCCGGGATGCAGATAAATGCCCATTTGTCAAGTTTGTATCTTCCTCTTTTATTACGCACATTTATCCGCCTGTCCTTATTCTTCACTCCCCTTCCCTTACTGAGGTTTTTAAGGTCAGCACGTATTGGGAGAATAGAAAAAGTTCTCCTACGGGGATGGAGAGAAGAAAATCGCTTCTTCTCCTCCTCTTCGCCCGATTTAGATTGCGCGGGGATGTATTTGGGATGGAAGGTGTGTTCCGAGCAATCTCCAGGGCATAGCAAATGACCGTAGCTCGTGATATAATGAACTTTCGGAGAGAACGACCTCGGGGGACTTCCAAGTATTTTCTGGGCTAATGCTCCTTCTAGAATGGCACCTTTTCCTCATTTGTTTTCTCAGTCCATTGGATCGCAATCGTCTTCCTTCGAAATTTATGGCAATTTCTTTTTGTTGAGAAGAACTTCCGAGTTATTTGGTGCCGTAAATCTTGAAGCGATCGATGTTGACCTCATTGGATGATATGCATGGTTTTCAAGAGATGTATAAAAGTGCAGGGAACGTATGGAATTAAAATATGCTTTGTTATTCGGATGATTAATAGATTAGAATTAATTAGTTAAATATGTCAGATTTATAGATACATTTTCGTTATTTATTTTCTCTGAATTTCCCTTGTTGTAATAATAATACATTAATTCCAGAACTCTTCCCTTTGCCTATAAACGCAAGTATAATTTACATTTAAGTAATTCATTATGGAATAAAAATTATTCCTCGTTGTGTATATAAGGTTTGTTCCAGTTACCTGCAGGCTCAGTACTTGGAGTATCGAAGTCCCAACAACATTTGGTAACATTGCGCCATTTTTTTGTGGTTTTTGCTAATATGATAAAATATATTCACGTGTAATTACTGAATATTTCCCTCTTTGAAGCTGTCTCTTTCCCCATTCCTCTGAGAATCATAGATTTAGCGTTACGTCAGCATTCGGCAGTCCTCTCCCGTGGACCAAAATGAGTTTCGATCTCAAAATGCTTTTTTCAATGATTGTAAATAATTAAGCTCAATATATGAAATATTTAAAATCGCACGATGGAGGGATCGCAGAATGGAGATTTTTGAAGAATTCGGTATGTTCCAAAGTATAATATCTGGGGAGCGATTAGTAACATAAAGGAGATTGTGATTATTTCAGTGGTTAAATATGGTTCTGAAACTCTTCCCGGATTTACAAGGTGTTGTTGAAAAATTCCTGCGAACTGTCGTACATTATTGTTTTCATCATTAAGGATCATGCTTTTCGTCTTTAAATATTTTTAATTTCGACTTTTAACTTTCATTATGTATTGCGCAGTGTCAACAACAAATTTATCTGATTAGCAAATATTCTTTTGAGAAGTGAAATTAAATTAATATAGATAAATGCCAGAAAATCTGTATAAAAAATTTTGTAATCACATCTTCGCTTTAGTAATATTTCCACCATAAGTGAAAATAGGAAAAAAAAGTACGATTTCAAGATCATGTTGAGGAAAAATAAGCATTCCTAGAGAGAATCCTTCGTACATATAATTTAATCACAAAGGCGAAAAATTGCGTAGTAAAGATGCCTCTTCTGTACTAATGTGTGCTAAGAAAAAAGCATCAACGTGGGAATGTGAAAATACCTTGATGGTTACGAAAGGTCAATCTTATTAATTTTGAAATCTACCTTTCCTCAAAGCGGTCAGCAGTAAAAATTAAACCCTGTGAAAGCATACGAATCTATATAAAGAATAGCGACCTTAGACCGGTTCCCCATTGACCTCTTTATTAGTAACTGTCTAACTCATCCCCATCAACGTCGTAACGTTTTGGTCCGACACTGTTGATCCTATTTTCGTTTTTCTCGGTGATGTCCATGGGCAGTCAATGGCACTTTAAGCTTATAATTTAGCAAGGAAAAGAGTTTTAGGTACACGATTTTATGTACTTGGCACGATAAGGCGTGCACCTAGGAAAATTCCCAAGGAGAAACGGACATGAAAAAGTCCAAAAGACTTTGCTTTTGATTATTTAGGAATTTAGGTTTGGCAATAGTATTAATATATATCATGTGCATCTTAAGAATTGTTTAGAGTTTTTATATTATTATTCAGTTCTTAAAATGTTCGTATTCTTATTCAATGTTTATTATTATTTCGAATTCGAAACATTCTCCAATCATGGAACTACATTTTAACTAAGTCATTTACAAAAAGAGACGTAATCCAGCATCAAAACAATTTTACCTTGCGGCAGATTCCTACTCCATAAAATTCACTTCTTAGCATCTTTATTTCACTTATTATTTGTGTCTTATCCCGCTATTTGCATCATCGGAGATAATTAATTGCACCTGCAAATTGAAAGCAATTCCGTGGCAAAAAATTAATGTCATCCTGGAAAACCATCCCGAAAAACAAATTTTCCCTTCGTTGCTCTTTCACGGCCATCTTGTGACCTTTAGGTCATCGCGGTTGCCAGACTTTGCCTTCTTCAACTCACTTCCTGAAGTCTTTAGTGTCTTTTACTTCTCAATCCTCATTTTGATCGTGTTCAATGGAACAAACCGTTTATCCTGTATTTCAAATCATGTTACTTACTATTCTTATAACGCTTGTATTACTTCGTACTTGTTCTTACACATACCCACATTATCAGTCACAAAATAGTCATTAAAGGTACATTCACACTTCAAAGTGTTAAATAACTCTTTTCAAATCGCGGTTTATTTATCTGTCATCAATTTTCCATTGTCTGTGTTGGAAAATATCATTTTCTTCTCAGAAATGTATTTCTTTTCCAGAACATAAATATTATAAAGCAGCGAAAGTCTCCAGCCAGAGCCGGCCCTAAGTACCGGCGAGCCCATGTAATAATCATGAACGTTCCCCATCGTAAAGCCGCAAAGCGCTCCCGCAGTTGTCTCTGTCTAGGGAGAAGAAACTTAAGGAGTAGTTCCTTATGTGGATCTTTTCTTGCCTAGACGAGAGACCCGGTTCAGCTAGGGGATTATTTCTTGACTCGGGTGTGGTATCGTGTGGTCGCCCAGGGGGAGACGAGGTTTTGGGGCGGATGATGCAATATTTCGTCGAAACTTTACTGAAATATAGGCGAGGGAGAAGGAAAGGATTCGAGTAGATGTCTAAAACCATTGAAAAAATGGCAACTCGTTTTTAATTGGAAATAGACACGGTGCGATAAAAACGGTACGTGAAAGGAGGCAAATGTGACTAAAATTATTAGTTTATGCTGAATATAATCTTTAATGGACCAATCACACGTGGTAGATGTTAATCGTCTTTTATAACGACGCATTCTCATATCATCATTGTCTTAATTCTGTTAGTTTTTATTGTTGTAGTGACATTATAAATAAGATAGTAACGAATTTTAGCTTACTCTTAAATAATGGTAATTATGACAGAAAATCATTTTAAAATAGATTTTAGTCCTATTTGGGGTGTTAAAATGCTCCCTGCCCATGAACCAGCCCTGCCATCTGCCATCTTACGTGCCAGATAAAATACAGATGGATCTGATCTTAACACAGTACGTGTTATTATCATCATTTACCTTTTCACGAATCAAATGCACTTAATTTAAATAACATAATCTTGAATACGGTAGGTGCAAGAAAGTTAGCCCGGCTTCGATTAAAAGATTATTAGTTCTGACAATGAACACTTTAATTGATTAATTGATTAAAATTTTGTGGATTATTCGACTGGGAATGAAGTGTACCAGAACCCAGAACCTTTCCGATTTCCATTGTAGAAATATTTAATCCTGTAGACTGAACGATTCGCTAGGTTACAACCCAGCATGTAATTCGCAAAAATGATATGTAAGATTGATTTACGTTGCAGATGCCGCTCGCCATCTCTACTTACGGCTTCGGAGATGTGTTCATTGCGCAGTTCGTCATCCAGTTACTTCTATTGACAATGACTTACCACATTGAATTCACATCTCTCAATATTTTTCCGCACTCTTTTGATTTGCGGGAAAATGGCCTTAAATGTTTATGCAATGAGATAACCTGCGCCTTCGCGGAAGTGTAAAGGAAGTGCCTAATTATCATCGGTTTTTCAAATGGAGGAGCAACTCATCTCCTTCACAAGAAGCGCCTTCTGTAAACCAATCAGAAAGGAATTTAAATTAAATCTCTGAATCTCTTAAGAAGAAGACGTTAAAATCGGCGGCATAAACATTCACTTGATGATATAATTTATGAGCATGTTTACAAAGAAAAGATAAATGGCCTGCGGTATTATGCGAGCCTCATTATATTTTAGGTCAGATCTTTTAAGTAAGCAACATATATCTTGCACTATAACTTGCATCGGGACTTCAAGCTTTTCATAGGTTAACTAAGAACATGTTTACTTCTCAACAGCATGTTTTTAATGGACCCAAGTGTACAACGCGTAGCGTAGGCGTATCAGGTGCAAGGCCATCTTCGTCTGATTTGTACTGTGTGTGTGGCTTAGCTGCATACTCCATATAGTTTGACTACTTAGACTGTATTTTTGGTTACGTTAGGTTGTATTCAGGTTGGGAATCCTTGAAAAAAAGGATATTAGAAGTCAGGTTGCGATTGCTTGATAAATTCGGAGAAAGTGCATTTGTGGTAGACGTAATTGGTATTGTGCAATCCCCATGCTACTTCGGGCGATCCGACAATGAGGGTAAAATAAGAGAAATAGATGCAAGGATAAGTCGTTTTAGGCTCTCACTCTTTCCGCAAACGATTGGTGACAACAATGACCTAAAGAGGTAGCAGGATCCCTTAGTGTTTACACCTCTGGCACATGCCGAAAGGTGGCTTGCAGGGTATTGAAGTATATGTTGAGTCTTTTTACGTTATCTACCCAAGGTTAGATAGCTCTTGGTAAAATAAAATCTTAGTAAAAAATTTCATTCGTTATTTTTATTTTATTTTTAAAGAAATGATTAATCACGTACTAACACTAACAATGTAAACTATTTATTATTTCTAATAATGAAATAATATTGCAGATCTAGATAAGAAATAAGGGTCTTGAACTCATTTGCTGAGTAGTGTTTTTTGAGATCTAACCAAGGTTTTAAACTCTGCGTTGAGATTTTATACGGAAACGGAATGAATTATGTATACCTACTCGAAACCTATCAAAGATATGAATTGAAAGGTTTTAAAATATCGAATACATCAAACCTAATCACCCAAAATAACTAAATCCTGCCATAGCTTTGTCAACTTAGGTACGGAATAGTGTGACGAAGATTAAACCACATTATCTTGCTAGAAACTTAGATTCAGAAGTCTTAAACACTCGTTTAGGGATTCGGATGGATCTCTAAGGTTCGAGCCCCAGTCAATGTTGTAAAAATAGTCATTTAAAAGTGCTTCGACAGCCGATGTCGTTTCGCTCCTAGACCACAACCGGGAATCGAACCAGGGACCGCTTTCAAGAAAGGTGACCCTGTTACCCGCTCGACTATCCGGCGGCCCCACCCTGCTAATGTCAGTGATTTAGTTTTGAGATGAATGTATTCCTGAAAATGTTAATATTGTCATTTCAGACCAATATATTCAATATTTCTATCTGTTAATTTACTCTGCGATGTGTTTTATCGTTTCAGGTATGGTCCTGCTTTTCATGCTTGCGATTTCATTGAGAGATGATGATAAGGTCCTTAATTTTGTTTCATAACTCTAAGTACTGTAAGGTAAGCAGGATAATTTTCCACACGCTAATATGTTACGGAGATAAAGACGCCATGTTTTATGAAAGCAATGCTCAGCATACAGTGGAAGTAGTGCTCTTTTGCGCTTCTTGTAGAGTACGCAAAAAACATCTTCATTGACTTATTTTATTCTTTTGCATTTAAAAATGTGAATTCATAAGTCATTCCTCAGCAATCATTTTAGTGACAGTAATCCTTATTTACTGGGATAAGCCTTTCATAAAGTTTAACGTTGTTATTCACATAATGAGCTGTTGTCTCGTCAGATGCAACAAGTAACTTAAGTTACATCTAAGACAATCGTGTATGCGTCATTATGCATATTTTTACATCCGGTTCTTAAAAAATTAGGAAATTATAAGAACAAGATTACATTATTATATATAAAAACCGTATTAAAATATTATATATACACATAATTATAACCTTAGACACACAATTAAAACATATACGTGTACATTTATGATAGGACTAGATCTAGGCCATGCCTAGGATGCTAATTTAGGTTAGAATTCAATAGAATAATCACATTTTTCAATTAATACTTTTCATTCCTAAAATTCACAATGAAATTGGTCGTTTGGTAGTTGTTTTTAATATTTCCATGATCCTTCTCCTTCAATGATCGGTAAGGATACTAGTAAAAAAAATTTTAAACTGGAGCGATTGATTTTGTTTAGACTTTTAGGAAATTATCTATATAACTACGCCTGAATAAAAAAAATTGACTTTAGTGAGATATTTGATTGGATGGGATTCTGTTATGATGGGAATAGTTTTAGATTTGAATTATCGAAGGTAGAAATATAACATCGGAACTTCCTCTAACTAAACATTGAATGCGCCTTTTGTACCAGAGGATATTTTGATTCTTAACGCAAATTCAGGGGAGACAGGTAGTTGAGTGATATTAAAAAACACATTTAATGATAACCATATTGCATGATAATCGCATTTTTGTTCAAACTACATTGAGAGATATTAAAACCACAAAAAGTGAATACCTTCTGTCCCTAAATATGTCTAGATTAGCGTATCTCATACTCATTTATTAAAATCTAGCAGCGAAATTAACCAAATATAGGGATGATTTTGAAATATTAAAAATTGGTAAATTGATAAAGGGCTCAATATCTATTTATATAAGAATAGGAACTTATTGCTATGTTTTGGAAGGAAAAAGCACTATGTTTCTTAGACGTTCGTGCTCATATTTTCTTCTTCACGCCGCACAATCGAAAAAAGCTGGCCAAAAATAAGAAAATGATTTTTTTGAGCGCGGACTTTGAAACTTCGCATGGCTATCCTTAAATACATTCTGCATATAACTACCAAATCATTTACTTTCATTCCTGTGGATTAACATTCTACAAGGGGTCAAAGTTGATCAAATTTTAAGAAAAAAGCCGGTCTTCGATTTTTCACAAATTTCTTCAAATTCAAGCCAACACTGAACCCAAATAAGCAAAATCATCGGGTAAAAAACGATGCTGTATTATAAACCTACTCTTTATGCTTCATATTACTTGGCTTGAATGACCACGGTAGAATATTTGCATAAGTCATACAACAAAATGGAGAACTCATATTTTACGGCAAATTTTCACCTAAAGCGAGGAAACTAGTAGTGATGTACCACGATGTACACGAGATTACTTATACCACGATGTTCTTTGAAGCTTCCTGAAGAGGAATCTGAAATAAAATCCTGCGACAATTTGCGACGCCGATTTATATATCGAATTTTCGATGGCGATGCAAGAACCATATCCGCGCGGCGGAGAGCCACCCTCCATGACGATCTCGGATTTGAGAGGACATACGGACCAAAACGCTTCTTATTGGTATTTTTACTGGTTTATAGGTATGATTCCTACTCTGTGCACACTATTAGTTGGAATTCGTTCTGGAAATCCCAATTTCATGATTGAAAAAAAACCTTGTTTTGTTCGATATTTAAATATAGCGCAAAACTTTGTTTGCCTACGCCTACCTTGTCAATTTCTCGATAATATTAAGGTGTAATTATTTTCTTTGATAAATGTAAGCAGGTAACGTTTAAATATCTATCGAATGAAATATATGAGATCTTACCTCCAGCCTTATATACTATCATCGCCAGAGGAATCTTCATCTCCGTGCGCCATTTCGTCTTCATGGCTCATGATCAGGAGCTCCTTCACTTCTTTGCCAATTTTCCTGCTTTTTTGTAACATTAATAGGTGCTTGCATGGATGTCATTGGAACGGATGTTAATAGCAATTTCCGAAGCTTGTCTTCATTGTGGCAACACCTAGTGAATCGCTCACGATATTTTCTCGTGTCTTAATTTCGGGCCTGCATCGCCTTCTCCGAAAGTTGCCCCAAAGGAAGAATGGATTCCTTTGAGAATATTTTGTCGTGAATTAAAACTTTTATGGATAGTTGGTGGTATGTAGTACCACGGGTATAATTCCACGAACAGCAACTTGGTAGCCCAGCAGTAGTCCTCGAATGCTTTTTCATTTATATTCAGAGCGCTTGAGACTGCCTTCAAGATATTGGAGAATCTTTTAAGAGATTTTCGTCGATCCCTGATAATTAAATTGTATTGAATAAGTATTGAAGGAGGATGATCAAACTAAGACTCATGCACTTCAAAAGATGAAAGACAACACTTCAAAAATGAATTACTAAAAAAATACTTTTATCATTCCAAATAACAATATGTATCCATGTATATTTCATCATCTGCACAATATTTTTTCAATAACAAGCATGTGTCAGGGATATCGATTTCAAATTCGCACGTGTAATTTCAGCTGCTAGATTTGGATTTTCAAAGAAACGCCTAGCTGTATACCCATCATTGGTGGTTCCATATCCCAGCTAGGGCACATCCACAATCAACCACATCTTCTCTCTAAATTCTCTTTGCAGATTACATTTCCTCTCTTTACAGTACTAGCAGTAGAGCAGTACTTTTTTATTACCACTAGCCTAGTTGTTAATTTTATGAGGAGTTAAAAGGATACTTCTTAAGACATTTACATCACAGCCATCAATGTTCAACCTTACCTGCCACTGCTTAAAATTCAATCGATAAGAAATGTGTAGAATACATTTAAAAAATCTAATGTAACAATGCAGCGTTGAAATGCCAAATGTCTCAAAAAAATGAATTAAGAAAAATTACAGCAGAAAATTACAAAACGGAGACTACATTTAGAAAAATGAATAAAGATATTCGTATTTCACCACTGAAGTTTTGATTTTGATTCAGTAAAGGAAAATTGATATATTTAACTAAACATAACTTACCAGAAATATTTACTCCAAATCCGGGAATTATATCCACACCGCAAACAGAGAATACTGCAGGGAACAACTCGTCGAATTTGCAACGTATCGAACGGTATAATATACGGAAAGACCACCGTGATAATACTGAACTGCACCAAAACCAAAATATAACTGACTATGCGTGTATATATGAGCTAAAAAATGCGAAAATACAGTATGAAGTAAACCCATTTCCCAAAAAGCACACACAGCTGAGTGTCATAAACCGAGCTCCTTAGAGAAATTTTACTCAGGGTTAAGGGTGCTTCAAGACTTTCTCCCAATAATGGCCAGATGTGAGCTTGTTGTCCTTGCAATTGAGGGCCCCCAAAAGAGGGTAAAAAGAATAAGATGAACTAAAATAGCTTTAAAATTTTTTCCTGAAGTGAGACTTTCGCAAATTGTGTACCTATCCAAAGATATGATGGTAGCGGTACGATAACGGCTAAATTTACTCTTGCGTTAAAGGTTTGAGCGTGGACATATTTTATATATCTTATTATTTTGTGTCTTAAATTAGAACAAAGGTTTGTCTTAGCATATACTCTCAGAAACATAACCCTAATATTAATTTTATATCAATTCACGCTTCAATTTCGTCATAGTATTTTATTCCACATTAACTTATGTATCGCAATACAGCAATATCCCTGTCTAGTACAGTTGCAATAATATCAATTTTTACAATACATACAGCTACAATGACTAAAAAGCTAGATAAAATAATGATACTTTAAATGTATAAGGATTTTTTCAAATTTCCCAACCGTCACCGCCGGTTGTCACAAAATAAACATTCCACCTTAACTAATTCACCTACATATTAATTGAATCGAATACACAAATCCACAACAGTACACAAGAGTATACCTATAAAACACCATATTTCTAGAGAAATACATTGTCAGTCATACATTAAAGAACCTCAGGGCCGTTGAATTCTCAAGCCGGCCCAAGTCTTATGGCTCAGCCTCCCGGTTGATTCAATCCTATCGTTATGCGATATAAGAATGCGCAAAGGTGACGTTGCCGGAACCGTAAGTTGTCTGCTAATAAAAAAGAATTCAGAAAATTAAACACATGCGCTGTTCCCTACCCCCACACTTCTCTACTCCTTTTGTGGATTTCAAGGCCTAAAGAAAGGAGGCTCATTCTGTGTCTGTGTCATTTAAACAAACTTCGATGGCGGTGGAGGGATCCTTGTATATAAGGGGTGATCGACTCCGAGTCTGCAGAGATCAACGAAAGCAGCCATGTCCAACTACGTCCAACTTGTCCTTCTCTCGCTAACCCTCTGCTCCTTCTCGCACAGTGCTCCGATAGACATACATTTCACTGTATCAGAAGGTCATGGACTTAGTTCCATCCATCTGAACTTCGCTCAGCCATCTGGGGGAAATGAAGTGGGTCGCAGTGATCAGGGAAGCTTTTACCAGTTGAACATACCGTCTGGGATCGGAAGGGTACCATCCGGTGAACTGTTGCCTCCCTTTGGATCCAGACCAGCCGGGGTTGCTGTGGACAGCAGGGCTCCAGGGAGCATCACCACGGCGATTTTTGGAAAGCCTCCTGAAGATCCCCTTCCTCCATTTACGCCTAGACCTGATTTCGCTGCTGGTGGCGCAGGTGCCTTTGGCGGTACCGGCGGCGAAGATGGATTCAGAACTGATGTAGATCATTCATTTTTTCTCAGAGGAAAAAATATTTAAATCTCGAATATTTTTTTACGGACTCACGCAGATATTCGTAAGACTCAAGTTCTAGCGTGTGCTAACATAGTGTCTCAATTTTTAACCCTTACTAATTGTAATCTCCGGCACCGTTAAATTTAATGAATGTGTGACGAGATTTGTTAGTGTCTCTCAAATCCTCGAAGTGGAATCATCGTTCACTTCACTCCTACGAGTTATACGGAATTTCAGAGGTATAGGAGTTTGTTTTCAAGAAGTCCCTTTATTGCCCGATTTTGTTCTCAAAGGAAATTTGTCATTTAGTTCCTCTAACGTGTAGTCGAGAGCAAGGTAATGGTATCCGGGAATGCTTTTTTAAATAATTCACAAATGAATTATGATTCTCTGTATATAATCGACGTAATCGCTGATTATAGTGGTTTATTCGGACTACCATTTTCAGTTTTTGTAGACTAAGGTAATGATTAAATGGATTTATTCGGCTATCCTAAAGCATAGGTTAATTTTAGATTAAGGTCAGTCGAAAAGCAAAATTTTGGGATTGGTATACATCCATCCGGCAGAAAAATCACGTGCTAGCTGCCTTTTCTGAAGTGGAGCTCTTCAGAAATACGTGGTGGAATTCCACAATAACGTTTAATTCCAATAAAAAATAATACAGGTGAAACGCCCCTACTCATAATTTCGGGTGAATTCTTTCGACCGGTGTTATATTGATGGATTGAGATTATTTTTTGTGATAATATGCTTATACTACGCTCCAGAGTTGTTTTAATATTCATAAGCTCCCAAACAGATGCATTGAAATAACATTTTCTTGTGAAAAGTGTCGGGAAAAAATTGGAAGAATCCCTCCGTGGTTTCATGTTGTAAACCTATGAGATATTTTTGGTATTGTCCATGAATAACTTCTGGTCCTAGTGCAGTACTCGATGCGAAAGAATGTATGTGAAAAATCTACTCTTTATGAGGTAATGCAACATTTTTTATGAATATTTACTTTGAAAAATAACTAAGATACTAAGAAGATATCTTCATTTATAGGGTAAATATTCTAACGTACTATATCACACATTAAATCGTTATCATTAATGTTATTATCATAATTTTTAACACTTTTGATGTCATTATTAAGAGAACCGTGGTCGGTTTTTGGATTATCACTTATGAAAGTGATGTCATCTCTTGTGAAAGTTATGTCGGTACTTTGTTGAATTAAGCTAAGAAAACTTTTGTTATTTAAAGGTTAAAATCTTATATAATTCCTTGGGATTATCATTCACGTTTGTACATCATTTAACTTAGCAAAGTGTGATAACGTTGTCTTGAAATAAACTTCTGCTGTCATCGATTTTGTGAATTTCTCGTATTAGCATACACAAATATATAAATACCATTTGCATCGTATTCACATATTTGTGTATGCAAATACGAATATTTTTTATTTCAGAATCATACCACTGTTTCCTACAGTGTGGGAACCGATCATAAGAATTAGATAAAATTACGAGAGGTTATTTTCCATACGATAAGGGGAATGGAAAATATTCCATTCAAGATGCAATAGCAAAAATGGTGCCATTACATACGACATTCAAATTTTCGCTCAAGAATATATTATTATATCCATTTATTGTCGATGGTGATAAGAGTTTTGTCCTTCTATGCTTGCATCACCTCAGCAAACATCTCTTCTCTCAGATTTTACTCGTCTCCATACTTCCGCATTCCTCATTACATCCATTCATACCGTTTTAAAGTCACTTTCCCATAAAAGAATTCGAATTTTCATATTCTCCTTTGGGCATATTTTCCAGCGACTTTTGTTTTAAACCTAAAAGTTAATTATTTAATTGAGAGATTTTTTTTCTGCTTCCCTTTCGATAAACTATTCGTTAATATCTATTCTTTTTGAACATAGTTAAAATGTCGATCGCCGGCCTCGGTGGTGTAGTGGTTAGCGTGCTAGCCTAGCAACACCGAGGTCCCGGGTTCGAATTCCGGTTAGGACATGGTTGTTTGTGTTCGTCATTAGAAGGTTAATTGTAAAAGTGGACGCAGTAGACTAAAATTCTCCTGGATAATGACAGTATTATTATTAAAAATACCTTCTTCATCAGCACTTAGTGCTTCTACAAATGATCTTACATTACGATGGCTGATATGCATTAGAGAANTTATATCAATTCACGCTTCAATTTCGTCATAGTATTTTATTCCACATTAACTTATGTATCGCAATACAGCAATATCCCTGTCTAGTACAGTTGCAATAATATCAATTTTTACAATACATACAGCTACAATGACTAAAAAGCTAGATATAATAATGATACTTTAAATGTATAAGGATTTTTTCAAATTTCCCAACCGTCACCGCCGGTTGTCACAAAATAAACATTCCACCTTAACTAATTCACCTACATATTAATTGAATCGAATACACAAATCCACAACAGTACACAAGAGTATACCTATAAAACACCATATTTCTAGAGAAATACATTGTCAGTCATACATTAAAGAACCTCAGGGCCGTTGAATTCTCAAGCCGGCCCAAGTCTTATGGCTCAGCCTCCCGGTTGATTCAATCCTATCGTTATGCGATATAAGAATGCGCAAAGGTGACGTTGCCGGAACCGTAAGTTGTCTGCTATTAAAAAAGAATTCAGAAAATTAAACACATGCGCTGTTCCCTACCCCCACACTTCTCTACTCCTTTTGTGGATTTCAAGGCCTAAAGAAAGGAGGCTCATTCTGTGTCTGTGTCATTTAAACAAACTTCGATGGCGGTGGAGGGATCCTTGTATATAAGGGGTGATCGACTCCGAGTCTGCAGAGATCAACGAAAGCAGCCATGTCCAACTACGTCCAACTTGTCCTTCTCTCGCTAACCCTCTGCTCCTTCTCGCACAGTGCTCCGATAGACATACATTTCACTGTATCAGAAGGTCATGGACTTAGTTCCATCCATCTGAACTTCGCTCAGCCATCTGGGGGAAATGAAGTGGGTCGCAGTGATCAGGGAAGCTTTTACCAGTTGAACATACCGTCTGGGATCGGAAGGGTACCATCCGGTGAACTGTTGCCTCCCTTTGGATCCAGACCAGCCGGGGTTGCTGTGGACAGCAGGGCTCCAGGGAGCATCACCACGGCGATTTTTGGAAAGCCTCCTGAAGATCCCCTTCCTCCATTTACGCCTAGACCTGATTTCGCTGCTGGTGGCGCAGGTGCCTTTGGCGGTACCGGCGGCGAAGATGGATTCAGAACTGATGTAGATCATTCATTTTTTCTCAGAGGAAAAAATATTTAAATCTCGAATATTTTTTTACGGACTCACGCAGATATTCGTAAGACTCAAGTTCTAGCGTGTGCTAACATAGTGTCTCAATTTTTAACCCTTACTAATTGTAATCTCCGGCACCGTTAAATTTAATGAATGTGTGACGAGATTTGTTAGTGTCTCTCAAATCCTCGAAGTGGAATCATCGTTCACTTCACTCCTACGAGTTATACGGAATTTCAGAGGTATAGGAGTTTGTTTTCAAGAAGTCCCTTTATTGCCCGATTTTGTTCTCAAAGGAAATTTGTCATTTAGTTCCTCTAACGTGTAGTCGAGAGCAAGGTAATGGTATCCGGGAATGCTTTTTTAAATAATTCACAAATGAATTATGATTCTCTGTATATAATCGACGTAATCGCTGATTATAGTGGTTTATTCGGACTACCATTTTCAGTTTTTGTAGACTAAGGTAATGATTAAATGGATTTATTCGGCTATCCTAAAGCATAGGTTAATTTTAGATTAAGGTCAGTCGAAAAGCAAAATTTTGGGATTGGTATACATCCATCCGGCAGAAAAATCACGTGCTAGCTGCCTTTTCTGAAGTGGAGCTCTTCAGAAATACGTGGTGGAATTCCACAATAACGTTTAATTCCAATAAAAAATAATACAGGTGAAACGCCCCTACTCATAATTTCGGGTGAATTCTTTCGACCGGTGTTATATTGATGGATTGAGATTATTTTTTGTGATAATATGCTTATACTACGCTCCAGAGTTGTTTTAATATTCATAAGCTCCCAAACAGATGCATTGAAATAACATTTTCTTGTGAAAAGTGTCGGGAAAAAATTGGAAGAATCCCTCCGTGGTTTCATGTTGTAAACCTATGAGATATTTTTGGTATTGTCCATGAATAACTTCTGGTCCTAGTGCAGTACTCGATGCGAAAGAATGTATGTGAAAAATCTACTCTTTATGAGGTAATGCAACATTTTTTATGAATATTTACTTTGAAAAATAACTAAGATACTAAGAAGATATCTTCATTTATAGGGTAAATATTCTAACGTACTATATCACACATTAAATCGTTATCATTAATGTTATTATCATAATTTTTAACACTTTTGATGTCATTATTAAGAGAACCATGGTCGATTTTTGGATTATCACTTATGAAAGTGGTGTCATCTCTTGTGAAAATTATGTCTGTACTTTTTTGAATTAAGCTATGAAAACTTGTGTTACTTAAAGGTTAAAATCTTATAAAATTCTTTGGAATTATCATTCACCTTTGTATATCATTTAGCCTAGCATTGTGTAATAACGATGTCTGGAAAATAACCTCCGCTGTCATCGATTTTGTGAATTTCTCGTATTCGCGTACACAAATATATGAGTACCATTTGCATCGTATTCATGTATTTATGTAAGCAAATACGATTATTTTTTCTTTATGAATCGTACCACTGTTTCCTACAGCATGTGAATCGATCGTAAGAATGAGACAGAATTACGAGAAGTTATTTTCCATACGATAAGGGGTATGGAAAATATTCCATTGAAGATGCAATAGCAAATGTGGAACCATTACATACGGCTAAGAATATTTACTGAAAATTAAAATCTTAAAGTAAAAAGTAAAAAAATAACTGAGAAAGTGTTTTTCATTTTACAAGGGAATGCTTTATATTAACACACGCTCACACCATTCATTTATAAAAGAGTTTTGTAAATTTTGCATTGTTTATCTTACGTGATAATCGGTTTCCATGGTCTCTGAACCCATCTTCGATGGAAATGCAGACACATAATCACTTTCATTGTAGATCACCGCAAAGATGAAAGCTACAGCAATCCAGCGACGCTTGAGAGATTTTTTTTCTGCTTCCCTTTCGATAAACTATTCATTAATATTTATCTATTCTTTTTGAACATAGTTAAAATGTCGATCGCCGGCCTCGGTGGTGTAGTGGTTAGCGTGCTAGCCTAGCAACACCGAGGTCCCGGGTTCGAATTCCGGTTAGGACATGGTTGTTTGTGTTCGTCATTAGAAGGTTAATTGTAAGAGTGGACGCAGTAGACTAAAATTCTCCTGGATAATGACAGTATTATTATTAAAAATACCTTCTTCATCAGCACTTAGTGCTTCTACAAATGATCTTACATTACGATGGCTGATATGCATTAGAGAAACAGGCTGTACTAAAAAAGTCTAGTGTTCTTTTTATATACCTACACCTCCTTTTTTATTTTCTTTCAAAATTTCGATGAATACATAGAGTCTGAATGAATCAATCCCAAAAGATTATAATACTTTATCTTCTTAATACCGTACTCTCTCATTTATCTTAATTTATTCTTAACAAAGTAATTCAATTCTTCTCTCCAATAAAACGGATCTAACAGTTCCTTCATTTCTAACGCCCTATTTATTTTCATACATTATTATTCCAACTAACATTTACAATCGACAATTATTTTAGAATCAGGAGAGTAGTTACTTTCTGTGATGCTCACTGGTCCTTGATAGTCTAACAGGTTCGCGCTTACCTTTTTTATAACTTCCTCGCTGAATGTGCATAGTTTGGTTACCTTATTTAATGACGGTTATTTCAATGAGAAAGTAATCTTGCTCTAGCTGTTTGACAAGTTTGCTCGTTTTACCTCCTTTAAAAAAGTGGAACCAAAATTCTCAACCAAAGATAAGTGAAATTTAATGGGAATCTGCATGAAACGTAATCTTTATTTTGCGACGGATCCAAAATGCAGAAACGATCGTATGGCAATCTTCGGAAAATAAAAATTGGTACTGAGACGATGACCGTTAGTGTAATCCAGCTATGCATAATTTACAATTCTGTGTTCCTTAATTGCTTCACTGATTCTGTAGTCTTTAAGGCTTCATTGGAGAATTTATTAATACTCTTCCTAGACTTGCTTTGTAAAACCTCTCGAAAAGCTCCTATTTTACATCGTTTACAGTTTTACGTTCTCTCCCTTCTTGATGATTAAGTTCTGCTCTCCAGCGTAAACAGAAATTCCTGTGTGTGTTATGAGTTCTGTAAACATGGTGTTTTAAAAGAAAACAAATCCATAGTAGTAGTGGATTAATTTGGACTTTTTATTGTACAAACAACTTTAATGATGACCTAAGTGCAATCGTTCTAGCGTGTGCTAACATAGTGTCTCAATTTTTAACCCTTACTAATTGTAATCTCCGGCACCGTTAAATTTAATGAATGTGTGACGAGATTTGTTAGTGTCTCTCAAATCCTCGAAGTGGAATCATCGTTCACTTCACTCCTACGAGTTATACGGAATTTCAGAGGTATAGGAGTTTGTTTTCAAGAAGTCCCTTTATTGCCCGATTTTGTTCTCAAAGGAAATTTGTCATTTAGTTCCTCTAACGTGTAGTCGAGAGCAAGGTAATGGTATCCGGGAATGCTTTTTTAAATAATTCACAAATGAATTATGATTCTCTGTATATAATCGACGTAATCGCTGATTATAGTGGTTTATTCGGACTACCATTTTCAGTTTTTGTAGACTAAGGTAATGATTAAATGGATTTATTCGGCTATCCTAAAGCATAGGTTAATTTTAGATTAAGGTCAGTCGAAAAGCANTAGCTGTTTGACAAATTCGCTCGTGCTATTTAATGGATCAGACAAATTTAAACACCTGTTAGTTATTATTATTATTATTGTTGAAATTCTAGCGGTTGCCTAGGTCTTTACATGTTAAAATAAATTATGGCGTAGTATTCAAAGTTATTTACAAAAACACAAAACAATTTATTCCACACTAACTTATACATCCCAATACAGAAATATCCCTGTCTAGTACAGTTGCAATAATATCAATGTTTACAATACATACAGCTGCAATGACTAAAAAGCTAGATATAATAATGATACTGTAAATGTGTATGGATTTTGTCAAATTTCCCAACCGTCACCGCCGGTTGTCACCAAATAAACATTCCACCTTAACTGATTCAGCTACATTTTAATAAGGAATCCGCACGCCTCTGAATAGAGAAATCCAAAACAGTACTCAAGAGTATACCTATAAAACACCATATTTCTACAGAAATATATTGTCAGTCATACATTAAAGAACCTCAGGGCCGTTGAAATCTCAAGCCGGTCCAATTCTTATGGCTCATCCTCCCGGTTGATTCAATCTTATCGTTACGCGATATAAGAATGCGAATAGGCGACGTTGCCGTAAGATATCTGCTAATAAAAAAGAATTCGGAAAATTAAACACATGCGGTGTTCCCTACCCCCACACTTCTCTACTCCTTTTGCGGATTTCAAGGCCTAAAGAAAGGAGGCTCATTATCGCGTCTGTGTCATTTAAACAAACGTCAATGGCGGTTGAGGGATCCTTGTATATAAGAGGTGATCGACTCCGAGTCTGCAGAGATCAACGAAAGCAGCCATGTCCAACTACGTCCAACTTGTCCTTCTCTCGCTAACCCTCTGCTCCTTCTCGCACAGTGCTCCGATAGACA
This sequence comes from Ladona fulva, assembly GCA_000376725.2. NCBI lineage: Eukaryota > Metazoa > Arthropoda > Insecta > Odonata > Libellulidae > Ladona > Ladona fulva. Next base: position 1,357,618 of record KZ308173.1, read on the forward strand.
TACATTTCACTGTATCGGAGGGTCATGGACTTAGTTCCATCCATCTGAACTTCGCTCAGTCATCTGGGGGTAATGAAGTGGGTCGCAGTGATCAGGGAAGCTTTTACCAGTTGAACATACCGTCTGGGATCGGAAGTGTGCCATCCGGTGAACTGTTGACTCCCTATGGATCCAGACCAGCCGGGGATGCTATGAACAGCAGGGCTCCAGGGAGCATCACCACGGCGATTTTTGGAAAGCCTCCTGAAGATCCCCTTGCTCCTATGCCGCCTGTAACTGCTGAAGGCGCGGGATTCAGTACCGGCGACGAAGAATTAAAAGCTGATGTTGATCATTCGTTCTTTCTAAGAGGAAAGCAGATTTAAATCTGAAATACTTTTTACGGACTCATACGGTATAAATTTTCCTAAACCGATCAGAAACGACGCAGAAATTCGTAAGACTCAAGTTCTAGTGTGTGCTAACAATGTGTCTCAATTGTTAACCCTTGCTAATTGTAATCTCCGGCACCGTTAAATATAATAAATATGTGTCGAGATTTGTTAGTTACTCTCAAATCCTCGAAGTGGAATCATCGTGCTCTTCACTCTTAAGAGATATACGGAATTTCAGTTGTATAGGAGTTTGTTTTCAAGAAGTCCCTTTATTGCCCAATTTTGTTCTCAACGGAAATTTGTCCTTAAGTTCCTCTAACTTGTAGACGAAAGCAAGGTAATATCCGGGAATGCTTTTGAATGCTTATAGTGGTTTATTCGGAGTACCATTTTCAGTTTTTGTAGACGAAGGCATGGATTAAATGGATTTATTCGGCTATCGTAAAGCGGAGGTTAATTTTAGAATACAATCAGTCGAAAAGCATAATTTTGGGATCCATATATTGTGATCCATCCGGCAGAAAAATCATGTACTAGCTGCCTTTTCTGAAGTGAAGCTCTTCAGAAATACGTGGTGGAATTCCACAACAACGTTTAATTCCAATAAAAATTATACAGCTGAAACGTCCCTAGTTATAATCTCGGGGGAATTCCTTCGACCGGTGTTATATTGATGGATTGAGATTATTTTTTGTGATAATATGCTTATACTACGCTCCAGATTTTTTAAAATATTTATANGAACGTGGGCTCTCACCGGGAATCGAACCCGGGACCTCTTTCACAGAAGTCGAACGCGCTTGGCTATCCGGGAGTCAAGATCATTTTGATTTAACGTTTAAACACGCATATTAGAAAATTTTTTGGGGTAAAATGCTCAAAGCGATTATATGTCAGTTATGAAACTTGTTATATAACCTACGATAAGGTTCTTCTTCAGAAGTTCGCATAGTTGCTGTATTGTGAGGTCTACCCATTGCTATGCCCGGTTGATATCGAATCGGATTCTCCTGTACTTCCCAATAACATCCTCTTCGGGGCGGCAGGAAGTGGGCGAGTATGTTGTGTCCTCCAGATTGGAGAGAGCTTCGGCTAACATTGTTGAGCACTCGTTTGTTGTAAAATCATCTGTCGAAGCAGTGTTTAGGTCCAAGGATGACTCAAAAGAATCCCCTCCTGAATTCTCCTCCGAGGAAATCAACCGAATCCTTACCTAAAAACAGAAACGGTGTTCACATGAAAGTACAAGTAGTTGAGGTAGCAAACATGAGGTAAATTGGAAGGCATATGAATCTAATGCGTCCAATTTCATCTTGGTGGAAGCGAGCCATACTAAAAAAGAAAAAGAGAACTTAGTACTTCCCACAAAATATAATACCTATTTCACGCGACTATAGTTCGTCTACAAGTACACATCTTTAGCCTGAAGAATTATATTATGAGAAAGTACCAAGTGTTTTTTTATTTCTTCCGTGTGGAGGCTATTTACTATTCCAAAAAAATTACATTATTAATGTAATAACTTACATCAACGTGCTAAGGTAATTCTTGGATATTAACGCTGCAGATACAAATCTATCAACTTTTCGGATGCCATGAAAAATAATCGACATTAATTACCAATATCCCGCAGCGCTGTGACGCTTAATATTTTTGTTTGAAGCACTCTTCGTAATTGGTGCCGATGTTCATCTGTAGATTTGGAGATTCCTCTAGCTGTATGTAAGAAGCTAAGTCCACGGTGCGGAGTCCCTTTGTAGAATATGGCCTAGTTAGGTAGCATTTGCAGTGGGCATCGACTCCCATACATCCGTATCAATTCTTCTAGACTGGACCGATATCTCTTTATTCATGTACCTACCCAAAATCATCACAATGCTAAACACTAATAAATGTTAGTCGTTATGTTCCTCACCGGGAATCGAACCTCGGAAACACTTTAATCGAAATCGAACGTGCTCTTTACCCGAGGGTAACCAGCTGATTTTACCGATTAGTAAAAGTGATATAGACCTATATTTGATTAACTTCCTCGGATTGAACAGAAATTTAACGATCTTTCCGTATTTCTATGTAGAACAGACATCTCATATAAAGGCTAAGTGATCAGGAGTTAATGAGAGGTAAACCTTCCCACTGTGGATATTTCTTCCACTCCTAACTAAAACAAAAGAAAATTGGAACGTGACTGTTAATAAATTACAGGTTTTAAAACCCTCCATTTGTTATGTATACGCGTTTGGAAGCAAACGGGAAGTTTCGGATTACTGATTTCACTACAAATATGATTAAGCCATTTATTAGTCTGGATTGGCCTATTCTTCTGTGCCTCTTTTTCCGGATATCCCATAATTAATGCTTTAACAATATTTACTGAAAATTAAAATCTTAAGGTAAAAAGTAAAAAAATTACTGAGAAAGCGTTGTTCATTCTACAAGGGAATGCCTTATATTAACACACGCTCTCACCAATCATTTATGAAAGAGTTTTGTAAGTATTGCAATGTTTATCTTACGTGATAATTGGTTTCCGTGGTCTCTGAACCCATCTTCGATGGACATGCGGACACATAATCACTTTCATTGTAGATCACCGCAAAGATGTAAGCTACAGCAATCCAGCGACGCATGGCTGCTAGTTGAAAGATATTTCGGAAAATTTAAATAAGATTAATTTGAATTTCTTTGTTACGATTATGATTAGGTACTTCTCGTAGAACTAATAAGAGAATTATTCTAATTCTTCGTCACGCGTTTCTTATACATGTGCAAGGAATTCAAATTAGATTTCTCCTAAGCATGTCCTGTTCAGATGTTCGAAAGTTACAATGTATTGAAGGTCCTTTAACGTTTTCCTGGATTCAGTATGGGATATTTTCTGACGGAAAGAATTTTTGGTTAGTGACCATGTAGCGTAACCTTCTGCTTAGAGAAAATGGAGGGAGAGTTAAAGAGAAATGTCCATGGCTCAAATTGTACATGATTAAACAAATCTTCGTAATACATATGCGTTACACAGATCAGTCTATGCGTGGAAACTCAAGCTTTGTCGTCATGAATCTTCAACCTGTTTTAAATCTCATATAATCCATCCTTCCCTTCTATTCCCTTACAGAGAAAAATCAGAGAAATAGATACTTGAGCAATACGCGAAAGTAATCGATAAAGGAAGTATGTTCATGAGGCCGTAAGGCGATACAGGCGTTACGATATACAAGTGCGCATAACACAAATGTGGATACTTTTGTATAATCATTCATACAAGGGGAGGTTTTCTGGCAATCACCAAGTGCACTGCTCTTCTTGTCTCTGCTAAACCTTACTGTTCCTCGGAACTCAGAGAGTGAATTGATGAATTCATCCACCGGGTAATGCATTTTATATTTCAGTGATTACATAATGGCGTTATTTCCTTTGAGGAATTTATCACATCATAATTGAATTCGTGTATTTTAGCATTGGTTAGCACTTCCAAAAGTAACCACAGCGAAAAATGACTTATCCTTGGATGTTTCAGTAAGAGATTTTCAAGAAATTTCAGGCTGTATTAAACATAAAGTCATATTTTCTCTATCTTACTTTTCCTTTTCCTGTTCTAACTCTTCTTAAATAACTGTTAGTTTGTTTTTCATAATTTGGAAATAATCTTAGCTAAAGTTAATATGCGAAGGCGTTACCTTTCAAAGTGCATGCAAAGTTTTATTTCCATTACTCTAAGTTATCTAAAAAATGAAAAAATCCTTATATTAAGAGGTTTGAATGAACTAGCGCAAACATTCAAGTTCCTAATTTGAAACACATCAAAACTAAAAATTGCTTTCTACAAAGATTTTTAATCTGAATTTGAAATCTTCTTACGTGATATATTCTTAGCTGAAGCCTTCAAGGGCCCGAAGAGCCCTTTGATTTTCAACGGGGAATATAGAAATAGGATGGGTAGTCGTACTTGAAAAAAGGAGGGACTATCTGCCATCTTAACTTAGCTCAATAGGACCGATGATCAAGATCGAACATTTTCAAATCAAATTCTCATAATCTGGAGCCGAAATCCTTAACCGGAGATAAAAATATGATTTATAAAATATCTTTCTCATGAAAATTGTCTCTAGTTCGTAAGATGGCTCGTATTTCATTTTTCTAAAGAAATAGAGCCCGAAAAAAATCAATATGAAGTAGTAGTAGTAGTAGTATTATTTTTGAAAGTGATTCGACAGCTTACGTCATTTCGAACGTGGGCTCTCACCGGGAATCGAACCCGGGACCTCTTTCACAGAAGTCGAACGCGCTTGGCTATCCGGGAGTCAAGATCATTTTGAAGTTTACATGAATACGAATATTCAGAGGAAAGACTTGACTTGTATGAGATCGAACCTTAGACCAATAAATATACGACAAGGAATCTGTTGGTCGTCGGTTTTCAACAACTGGTTTTCTTGTTTTAGGCGAACATTCACCCTTACACACCCACTCAGAATAGCTGTAATAGCTGCCTGCAAGCCGCCTTACGGCGTGTGGCAGGAGATGAAAACACCGGACGTTCGGACTATTTTTTTAGCCTATTATTATCATGTATAGTTCGCGGAAAGAATGAATTCTTAAAACGACTCTTCCTAGCATCTACATATTCTCTTATTTTGCGCTCCTTTCCGAATCGTCCGAGGTAGCAGGTGGGTCTCATAATATCTACTACTATATCTTCCGCAAATTTACTTTCCCTAAATTTATCGAGCAATCACAATCTAGCTTCTAGTCTCTTATCTTTTAAGGATTCCCAACCTGCATCTGACAGCATTTTGGTAACGCTTGTTTTTTTATCGTAGCCCTTCTTAACAAAACGTATCCCTTTCCGTTGTACTTTCTCCAGTTCATGGATGCGTGTTTCCTCTGCCGGATCCCATATATATGATGCATGTTCAAGATGAGGCCTAACCAACATAAAATATCATCGTTCTCTAACTTTCTCGTCACATTTACCGACAATACGCGTGATGAAACCGAGTTTTCTAGTAGCTTGAGCACAAATGTTACGGATATGCGTGCTCCAGTTCATGTTATTCGTAAGAGCGATTCCGAGATATTTTACCGAGTCCACTACTTTAATTATCGTTCCGCTAATACTGTACGATTTATTCTGCCGCAACTTTTTTCTTTCGAAAAAATTTACTACGGAGCATTTGCTGGTGTTTAGGTCGAGTTGCCATTTTTCGCACCAGAGTTGCCATTTTTGCATGAAACATGACATTTCGTTATTCTGTGCTCTATATTCTTCTCTGAAATGACAATGTTCGAAGCAGAGTCATGGTTCAAGCACTTCTTGCCATCAGTCAAATTATCATTAATGCAGTAATTAATATCTTGTTGCGCCTTAAAATCCAGGATACGTCCTTGAAATAGTTCTTGATTTTGAGTCGGTGGCGCTTTACAAAAGCGGAACTCCGCCGAAACTTAGGATATCTCCCAGTACTCGCGACGGGAGTCGAAGGGAAGTAGAAAGAGTGCAGACGTCGAGACAATGTTCCCGCTGGTGGTTTTAGCCTTCGTCTATTGCTGTTGGAAGATGGTGACGACTGGGAGCGATGAGCGATGCGGCCCGCAGTGCTCCTGCGCCGAATGCATCCTCGTACTTGGGGTGCACGACGTTATCAACCGCCTCTCTGTATACGCCGACAAGAAGTACGCCGTAGTGTGCTAACCGCTCTCCAGCGTTCAAATCTCTTCTCAGGCTGATTGTAGTATTAGTTGGACACGAAATTGGAAATACAACCACCTCCCGCTCTTTTACTAAACAAAAGACAGTGCCGGCAAAATGAAACTGCTTCGTGACATCGTTCCTCTTTTCTCCTTGTGTGACGGCAGACAATTTGAGCTAACCAATTGCTTGTGTGAGAAATTGTGACCTTATTAGCATACGTCGACGTATTAAACATGACATCGAAATCCCTCTTTCGTAAAACAATCTTTTGGACCTTTCAAATTCGATCGGGTGCTCGTCCCTTTTGATTTGAGACATTTTATTTGTTTTAATATTCCTAAAGCCAACAACGAGTGTATTCCTGTTCACTATTGTGCAAATACACGATGAATGTATTTTAGACTGTGTAAGCTTACCTTTATTCAATGAAATACTATGCAATCGATAAAAATTGTATTTTTATTTCCATTTGACTGTCGTCGACAATCGCATCTCCTATCCCCCACGCCGATATTCTGTTTTTTCAGTCCCTGAAGGTATGTGTGCAAGAAATGTATGTATATGAATTGCAATTAATATTATGTAATCCAATCGTTGTTAAGTGCTCTGAAACCATTCCTTGTGAAGTACTTTGAGCACCTTTGTTTTACACGTGATTTGCATTGCTTAACAATTTCTCAGACTTTACTCCAAACTTTATTGGAATTCTGATCGTAAGATATTCATGGCAGCTAGTTTTTCATGTTCCGCAATTCGTCGCGCTGTTGAATTTAATCTTATACCACAATGTCGTTTTAGGACTAAATGGTTGCCGCGTAATGGTTGATATTAAATTACAAAGTATTGGATATGAAATTTCATGGTAATCCTGCTGTCTTTCACTTCAGAAAAAGTCTAGTGTATAACATCTTTCGAAACCGCAATCACGCGCTTTTTATAAAATTTTTAGGAGTGCTTTCCCCAAAAATGATGTGGCAAATAGAGCATGATGGTTCCACTTGATAGACTGGACAAAAATAAAATGCCGGAATCGCTCAAAGTATGCGGAATTCCAATATACGAACTAACACCCCTTTTACATTCCAATACACGGTCTCCTGCAAGCGATAAACTAGATGACTGTTTTGTCGTGTTGTTCTATTCAACTAAAGAGGACTTTCCGATAAACCTCGAAAACCCACCTTATCCCAATTCTTAATGCACTGTTAGATCACTGTGGGATAAATAAGTTCGTTGCGGCAGGTCTCGTGTGTCGGACGGTAGAAACACACGAAAATTACCCAATTTTGCTCGTAATACACAAGTATTTTCAATTGAACTATTAACGTTACCATAAAATTATCTAATATTTCGCTGGGCTTCTTGCTATGTTCACGCACGATTTTGACGCAAAGTTATTGTCGAAATGATTGGTCGCTCAAAAATTTCATTGTTGCGTGATTGTTTTCCGTTGCCGCTTGTTTCTTCTGTGTGAGGCGTAGGTGTCGTCGGTAAACATACTTGTTTTGCACAGAGTGTTAAATGAAACTACGTTAACCATATAAGAAACCTTTACTGATCCACAATAAAATTTGTTGGCGACTCGTTTCGACTAATCATAGTCATTATCAAGCCAAGTAATATAGAAGTATTAGGTTTTTTTGGTTAAGAGGGGTAGATGGAAGGAAGGGGAAGGGTAAAGATGATTAGAAAAAGAGAGTTACAAAGTATAACAAAGTGAGGTATGCGTCATGTAGTATGAACGTTGTTTTGAATGGAGTGGTGAGGAGAGCAGAATGAGTTTGAAAAATGTGTTCGTTGACTAAAAAGCAGGTAGGAATTTTTTGGTGGAGAAGGATTTCTAGTTGCTCGAGTAAATTTAAGTTTTGGCTCTTACGAAACGGTGAATAAATTTAACCACTTTTCAAAAAGAAACTGGTGTATTTATACACAGTTTGTTTCGAGACGTTATCTCGAACAGAACTTTAGTTTTTGACTTTCATATCCGAGAGAGTAGTCGCCTCGCGCTTCGATTCGCGGTGGCTGATTATGCTACGCGAACCGAAATCGATGAAAGCCGGCCAAAGTTAATGATTTTAAGTAGATTTTGCGATTTTATTCTTTTCTACTTCCGCCATTTCTACTAATTATCAAATTATATAATTTAAATATATAATCAAATTCAATAAAATTTAATGTCACCAAGAATATTAACGCTGGTAATAGCAAAAATAAAGTAAAGCGTTACAGTATCTACAGCGCTTCATGTGAATGTATAGAAAATGTTCCTGTCCACTGGTAAATATGGCCAAATACATTATCTGTACAACTTAGGAAAATCAACGTCACTACAGCGTAAGTAAAAATCACTATTCACAAAACGTTTGTTGGTACATGTATGTACGATAGAACAATATGATGATCCCATGAAAAGGAATCAAATGCATTCACTCCCTCCTCAAGTTTCAGCGCAAATATTTTAAACAGAATTTTAGAGCTGAAGTGAGAATAATATGACGGATAAACTAATATTCTTCAAAAAGAATGTATGGTAGGAAAAAGAACTCTTGGTAAAACTTTCACGAGACTCAAACGCGAACTACAGAAAATACTCTTTTTTTGGCTGCAAGCTAACACAAAACACTGCAAGGACTCTCCCAAACGAATGCGAAAGGGAAACTAAACTTTATTTTAGCTAAAAATGTCATCGAACTACCAGCAATGGCAGAAGATCAATAAAACAGGAAAGCCGCGGAAAATCTTCTAACGGAAATTCAGTCTTAATACACATATGTTTCCAAAAACTGGAGAGGGTACAAAATGCAGTTTAAAGGCATCGAGAAGGGCTGGGGAATACCATTCGTAATCCCTTAAGACTGGAGGTAAAAGAATCGAGAGCACTCAGCAGAGGGTCACCATTGTTTGCCAAGTGTCCCACTCCTTTCTCCCTTTCTCCGAAGGCAAAAGTATACTGTTACTATAATTTTTAGGTAACAATTTGCACACGAGTCAAGTACAAATGCCACTTTATTTCGCCGAGGAAAAGGGATACCTCCAAGCAGAAGACCCTGAGAGAGCTTTGATTGGCAGAAAAAAACTGTCTGGAAAGGAAAAAGAATTCCTGCCTGCCGAAAATTAAGCTTCCATTAGTGTCGAACGTCATACGCTCCAATACATCGGAAGATCGGAACCCCAGAGGTTACCGAGTAAGAATGCATTCTTCAGTGGATGGGATTGTAAAAGACCCAAATTTTCAATCTTTCCTTATCTAAAAAAATATAATTTAAATAGAATGCTGGAATGAAATCTTCCTTGATAAAGGGAGGATTGATAAACTGATCTTGAAAATGTATCAGTAGATACATATGCTCAAGCTTATTCACTGACTGAAATTAAAAGCATAAGTTTACCGATATAAGCCGACCGTGGCTAATTTATGGCACACGTGCAAGGGAAGCTTTGACGCGACTAAAAGTACTTATCAAATCCAAAGTCGAAATGCTTTCACTTAAAACTAAATCATTGAAAACTTATTGAAAATAAAATTTCAGAGGAGAAAAAATAGCAAAATCTACTTAAAATCATTAACTTTGGCCGGCTTTCATCGATTTCGGTTCGCGTAGCATAATCAGCCACCGCGAATCGAAGCGCGAGGCGACTACTCTCTCGGATATGAAAGTCAAAAACTAAAGTTCTGTTCAAGATAACGTCTCGAAACAAACTGTAAATAAAAATTTCAACGTTTTTCTCAATTTCTCTCGCGACAAGTTCTTCGTCACGTGAGGAACAAAAAAGTTTTAGGCGACGTATAAATTAGACTGCACGACCAAATTTTTCGAAAGTTACGTTATGATTTCACAATTTTTTACGAAGACGTGATTACGCGAAAATTAATCTCATGTGATTTTTATGCGTTCGGATGATGCAAAGAGCAATCACAGAAAAAATCAGCATTTTATGTTGTGTTGGAAGCGAGTAATGGCAGTTTCAAAAATGTTCACGGGTGAAAATCGCAGCCATTCATTCAATATTTCCTTTAAGCTTTGTTTCTTTTGACATAAAAGCATAAAATCTTCATCTCTATGTTGATGAAGTCATTCTCATTCAAACTTCATCAGAATTTAAGTTGAAATCGACCATCGTATACTACAACTCTTAATTTTATCCATTTAAATCACACGCCCCGCGTAAAGGAGACCCGGCGCGAGGCTTTCCGTTTACCCCATAAGGCATTACTGCCAGGATTTTTGGAACGGTTAATAGTATGGGATCGATCCTTAGACCAATAAATACAGGAAAAAGAATCGGCATTTCGCCGGTTTTTTTTAAATATGCAAGTTTGTATGCTGTATAACAACTGGTTCTCTTGTTTTAGGCGATCATTCACACTTACACACCCACTCAGAATAGCTCAACTGCCCATTAAGAAAGGATGGTAGGTAAACATTGATAATTCCATTCTATTTGTGACTCACTCGACTCTCAGGACATAAAATAGGTAGCCGATATAGCAAATTAAACAAGAAAAGTCGTTATTATTTACTCTAAATTCTTCTATGAAATGTGACAATTATCGAAGCATAATGATCTTATAATATTTCTTCCACTTCACATATCTGTAGTCTATCATGGTTGAAGCACTCCCTGCCATCGGCCAAAAGGCGGCTTGCAGGTTAGATACGTATATGTAGATTTACTCGACGGAAAGGATTTTTAGATATTCATCATTCTCAAATGCCGTTGACAAAAATGAGCTGAATAATTAAACTCTCCTAAAAATCGTATGTGTGACCCTGCGATTCGTCAACGCAAATCATTCGACAGTGTAAATGCTAAAATCTTATAACATATCTTCCTTTTCACATACCTGTAGTCTATCATTGGTACTTACCGTGCATTTTATATGGACCTCAGTTCCCAATTTATTCTTTTAGGAATATTCATAAGTTAGGATTCAACAATGGAATTCGTCGTCAGGAGGACGATTTGTTTATAATCTCAAAACTTTAGTACAGTTTCGTTTATGTGATCAACTAGAAACAGTATTCTACGACCAAAATAAGAATATTCATTCATTTTCCCTTCTTTTGGTGCTTGCCTCGATTTCGTACAGCTATTCTTTCTGATTTAATTTTCCGAAAGAAATGAAGCTTTCAAGCTGTAAAAGTGAAATTAACGTGTATTTCTTACAGGAAATATTTTCCTCCTCTAGGATCGAACTGAGGACTAAATGGTATATGTAAAGTAGCCCTTAACATGTGCAGAGTAGAACTGTAATAATGTGCCAGTTTTGAAAGTTGGAAAAGTTTCCCCTCCCCTATTTAACCCAACCCCTGTCTCTTTCACTTCCGCCTAAGACGTCATTAAAAATATAACAGTCCATTTAACCATAGAAAGATGTAAAAGATCGTGAAAAAATAGCCTATGTGTCAATTTAGGACATACATTATCAAATAAATTAATTTATTCAAAATCAGTTGGATGGTTTTTGCGTGATGCGTTAACAAAGATAGACAGATAGAAAGAGATGTAATTTTTAAAAATAGATGTTATGGACTCTGCATCATTTCTAATTATCATACCAACCAACTTTTTAAAACTTTATTTAATGCAGGAAACGGCTCCCTTACAGATTTATTATAAGTATACATTAGATTATCCTTCTCACACCGTTCATAAACATTGAAAGCAATAACAGGTGTGAATTGTAGCGACACGACTGTTACTTGAAGCCAGGCTTCAAGTAACAGTCCCACTTTCCGAGCAAGTATTCTAGATTCCATGAGTATTAAAATCAATCGATGCAGAGATGATTAATGAGTCCGCCTGTGTAAGGGCATTATTTAATGGTGTCATGCCATTAGATTCAAGACGGAAGCTAATTTAACATATCTCTCTCTCCATAGAAATTATACTCAGTTGTCGGTTGAAAATTTTATTTTAATGAAAAGCAATACCAAAGGGTTAGTTTACTTTTGTTATATTTGTTAAGTAGGCATTGATAATATACTTGTGCAACAGAAGTATTTGTTGCTACCGCAGCAATCTTCCGTTGTGAGGATTTTAAGTGGTATGCATTTGCAGCAGTGGAGGTTTTCGAGTGAAATGAACGACTGAAATAAATTTTAGTTATAAAATCTATAACGAGATGGATTAACACGAATCCGGGTTGGACTACGTGTTCTTCCAGATCGACCATGTGCTAGGTAACCATCACCATTGAGTCGGTTGTAATTGGTGGGATAGTTGTAGCTATGGGAATTGGGTGATAACCGCCGGTAGTTGGCTGGATTGGAGAGAGCTTCGGATAGAAATGATGAAAGTTGGCTTGATGTGAAGTAACTTGCTGCAGCAGTGCCTAGGTCCATGGATGAATCATAATAATCCTCTTCTGAATCTGGTTCCGTATTAATCGAGAAGGGCGGTACCTAAGAAAAGAATATTTTTAAGTAAACTTGGATAAGGTAAGGAGATGTATTGGAAAGTTCGTAGCAGATATCTCTTCGATGGTAGTGCGCTGAATTGATATGGCGACCTCAACATCTTCTCTCGGGTTCTACCGTGACAGTTCTCTCCACATATATGTGGTAGTTTCGGAAAATGAAAATAACCCTAATCAATGGACGAAGTTATTAATGTAACTTATTTTACTATTCACCAGCAGTAAGTCAATGTCTCAGCATACCGAACAAGCAGAAGAATGGAAATGATTCGAAAGAAACCTCTGCCCTTTATTACTGCGAGCTATACATTGGACGTTTTGCGATTTTTCATGGATTTTATCCTTGATATACATAAAAATGGTAGGNGCCCGTAAGTTTGTCAGAATATGGGATTATGGTTTATTTTAGATGTGAAGTTAGTTAGTATCGCCCTATCGGCAGGTTGGACAATCTCCAAAAATGGCGTAGAAAACGTCGAAAAAGCTGTGAAAACAGTCATTTTCGTAAGTAAATATCTCAAAAAGTATTGCTTTTAGGTTAATGAAATTTCATTTCTTAAATGCGCATTCCTTCCTCTAAATAACAAAGTATGAATCAGAAACGTGCAATAGTTGTAATAGGAGCTATGATTTTTTTAGCTGGTGGACCCTTTCGCAATATTTACCAAAATTTGATTGAATAAAAATTCTCTTAAGAAAATTTTCTCCAGTTCGTACGATGATTCTTTCTTCATTTTGCTATAGAAATGGAGCCAGAAAAAGATTAATATGAAGTTCAGATGAATAACTTATGGAAACGCATTGACTAGTATGGGATCGATCCTTAGACCAATAAATACAGGAAAAGGAATCGGTATTTCGCCGGTTTTTTTTAAATATGCAAGTTTGTATGCTGTATAACAACTGGTTCTCTTGTTTTAGGCGATCATTCACACTTACACACCCACTCAGAATAGCTCAACTGCCCATTAAGAAAGGATGGTAGGTAAACATTGATAATTCCATTCTATTTGTGACTCACTCGACTCTCAGGACATAAAATAGGTAGCCGATATAGCAAATTAAACAAGAAAAGTCGTTATTATTTACTCTAAATTCTTCTATGAAATGTGACAATTATCGAAGCATAATGATCTTATAATATTTCTTCCACTTCACATATCTGTAGTCTATCATGGTTGAAGCACTCCCTGCCATCGGCCAAAAGGCGGCTTGCAGGTTAGATACGTATATGTAGATTTACTCAACGGAAAGGATTTTTAGATATTCATCATTCTCAAATGCCGTTGACAAAAATGAGCTGAATAATTAAACTCTCCTAAAAATCGTATGTGTGACCCTGCGACTCGTCAATGCAAATCATTCGACACTGTAAATGCTAAAATCTTATAACATTTCTTCCTTTTCACATACCTGTAATCTATCATTAGTACTTACCGTGCATTTTATATGGACCTCAGTTCCCAATTTATTCTTTTAGGGATATTCATAAGTTAGGATTCAACAATGGAATTCGTCGTCAGGAGGACGATTTGTTTATAATCTCAAAACTTTAGTACAGTTTCGTTTATGTGATCAACATTCTCGCAAGTTTGAATAGAAACAGTATTCTACGACCAAAGTAACAATTTTCAATCAATTTCCCTTCTTTTGGTGCATGTCTCGATTTCGTACAGCTATTCTTTCTGATTTAATTTTCCGAAAGAAATTAAGCTTTCAAGCGGTAAAAGTGAACTTAACGTGTATTTCTTACAGGAAATATTTTCCTCCTCTAGGATCGAACTGAGGACTAAATGGTATATGTAAAGTAGCCCTTAACATGTGCAGAGTAGGACTGTAATAATGTGCCAGTTTTGAAAGTTGGAAAACGTTTATTTATGGAGTTTTAGGGGAAAATAAAGTTTCCCCTCCCCTATTTAACCCCACCTCTGTCTCTTTCACTTCCACCTAAGGCGTCAATAAAAATATAACAGTCCATTTAACCATAGAAAGATGTAAAATATCGTGAAAAAATTAGCCTATGTGTCAATTTAGGTCATACATTATCACCCTGTCAAATTTAATCAAAATCGGTTGGATTGTTTTTGCGTGATGCGTTAACAAAGACAGACAGATAGAAAGAGACGTAATTTTTTAAAGTTGATGTTCTGGACTCAGCATCATTTCTAATTACCATACCTACCAATTTTTGAAACTTTATTTAATGCAGGAAACGGCTCCCTTACAGATTTATTATCCTTCTCACACCGTTCATAAGCATTGAAAAGAATAACAGGTGTGAATTTTAGTGACACGACTGTTACTCGAAGCCAGGCCTCCCACTTTCCGAGCAAGTATTCTAGATTCTATGAGTATTAAAATCAATCGATGCAGAGATGATTAATGAGTCCGCCTGTGTAAGGGCATTATTTAATGGTATCATGCCATTAGATTCAAGACGGAAGCTAATTTAACATGTCTCTCTCCATAGAAATTATATACTCAGTTGTCGGTTGAAAATTTTATTTTAATGAAAAGCAATACCAAAGGGTTAGTTTACTTTTGTTATATTTGTTAAGTAGGCATTGATAATATACTTGTGCAACAGAAGTATTTGTTGCTACCGCAGCAATCTTCCGTTGTGAGGATTTTAAGTGGTATGCATTTGCAGCAGTGGAGGTTTTCGAGTGAAATGAACGACTGAAATAAATTTTAGTTATAAAATCTATAACGAGATGGATTAACACGAATCCGGGTTGGACTACGTGTTCTTCCAGATCGACCATGTGCTAAGTAACCATCACCATTGAGTCGGTTGTAATTGGTGGGATAGTTGTAGCTATGGGAATTGGGTGATAACCGCCGGTAGTTGGCTGGATTGGAGAGAGCTTCGGATAGAAATGATGAAAGTTGGCTTGATGTGAAGTAACTTGCTGCAGCAGTGCCTAGGTCCATGGATGAATCATAATAATCCTCTTCTGAATCTGGTTCCGTATTAATCGAGAATGGCGGTACCTAAGAAAAGAATATTTTTAAGTAAACTTGGATAAGGTAAGGAGATGTATTGGAAAGTTCGTAGCAGATATCTCTTCGATGGTAGTGCGCTGAATTGATATGGCGACCTCAACATCTTCTCTCGGGTTCTACCGTGACAGTTCTCTCCACATATATGTGGTAGTTTCGGAAAATGAAAATAACCCTAATCAATGGACAAAGTTATTAATGTAACTTATTTTACTATTCACCAGCAGTAAGTCAATGTCTCAGCATACCGAACAAGCAGAAGAATGGAAATGATTCGAAAGAAACCTCTGCCCTTTATTACTGCGAGCTATACATTGGACGTTTTGCGATTTTTCATGGATTTTATCCTTGATATACATAAAAATGGTAGGAAATTACTTTTTTCAGTTTACTTCCCATGGCCTGTGCACAATTTCTACTGATAATTCCCTTTCGTTATTAGATATCCTAAGAGATGCGATGATACNTTTCAAGGTCTAATCACAAATTACACCCTCGCACATGGCCATTATTATTAATTTGACAGCATAATGGGTAAGCGATGAATTCCAGTTCTCATGGACGACACCTAGCACCATCTGATCTGCACACAGGTTCTTGACTTCCTTCAGATACTGGCGATACGAAACCGTAATCCTCAACGGTGAATAGCAAAGGAAAACGATTAATCCTTCCGGTGAAATCTGTAACACTTCTCCGAGTATTTCTCGTCAGCTTTGCCAAGTGGGTGAGCTCCCCTCCGAAGAAATTTATTTCCATATGAGTCACGTCTTCCATGCTGAGAAGAGGCGTCACCATTCTGGACACCCTGGGTTTGCAGGTGGACCGGTCGTAAAATATGTGTAGCGGATCTTCTTTATTTACGGGCTTTGAGGCGCTGTAGAATGTAAAAATAATTATTTCTACAATAAAGGGAGAAAATAAAAAAAATGCAGATAGCAGATGATAATACTGCATTTTTAAGAAAATGAATAATGAATATCGTACTCATTCAAGTTTCTTGTATGTAAAAAAAAATCTTGGCATCTGACAGACATCACGCAACTTAATGTACTACCTGCGATATGTCTCATTTAGCTTATATTCAGGATATATATGTAAGCGTAAATATGTTGACAAATCTATATAGCTTTGAAAATAAATAAAATACGTATTTTTCCGGACAATGTCCCGGATTCCTAGTCCTCGAAGTTGTAAATTTACGACTTGGAATAACGGGTGTCTAAGCAACATTTTATTAAACTACTATTTTTGCTTGCATTTAATACTTTAAAAGAATTACCAATACTTATATATCTAGTGTATCCCTAGTACTGGGAAAGCTTTGTATAAACAATAGGCATATCTATCGCTTACACGATTGTATACCTCGCCTGAAAGGGCTTTCCACGAACTTGGTAGTTGCATTGGGTTGCATTGCATAAGAGTTATGCCCTTATAAAAATAGGGAAAATGTAATATGTTAAGATAAGGGTTATGATATGGGTCATAATAAGTTAAGATACGGTTCTGTTTTGTAAAAAAGTTCAGTAACGAAAAAGAGTATTACTACAAAACTATAGTAGTGTGAATTATTTTTTGTGAAGCTCTAGTAAATTCTTTGCTACTAGCAGGCCGTATTGGTTACCTTATCTTATTTAGATTTCGAGAAAGGCTCCTAATAGCCGTTGTTATACAACAGCTATTTGGAGGTTTTCTCGAAGTCTAATGTCTTACTACAGCCGTATTCCTTTCCTTACAGATACCTTACCTTATTATAGATATCCCGGTTTTTAGAATCAGCCATTAAAGGTGACCCGGAAACATTTTCGTCAATGTAAATCGTTGCAAAAACGAGAGCTACAGTAATCCAGCGATGCATGGCTGCTGGTGAACGGACTTTTCGGAATTAATAGGAGAGCAATGTCTCGGCGTTGATCTTGGTGAAGAAGTTGATTCTCCTTGTGAAATTGACGAATAAATGCTTCGAAATATTCATTCCGAATATCTTATATACTCAGGATGATTGCTTGATTGGCTGTAAAGGCTCGAAACTTCCTGAAAGAGTCCGGTTTTGCTGCTCAGAAAGGTCAGTATGGTGGAATGTCCTTACACCCTTTCCATGCTTATTAAAAGGCTTTGTTACAAGAGGAAAATTTTTTGCCACGAAATTATAATGTAACCTTCACCTTTAAGAAAAAAGAGGTGGTGAATAAATTAGGAAGAGCGCCTTAATGCCAAAAAATTATTTAAGGAGACTTTTGGGGGTACGTACGTAATGGTGTTTTATGGACACAAAAACGTGATATAAATTTTATTACTAATGTAAGTTTGGTTAAATTTGCAGTCACTCTGAAAAATGTGATACAATTACATTAGAAGAGACAAAATATATCTCATCGATATTATATCCCGATGGTCATCTATTAGTAGTCGTGCTTTACGGAGCACTTAACCGTTCTATCTTTAGCCATAGTCTTCGTTGCTCTGTGGCAAAGCGAAATCAGAAGAGGATAATACTGTTCTTATATAGATGTACTTTTCCATAAACATATCTATTGGCATATCATTCACATCAGATGCGTCTCCCTCCAATCCAAGGGGTTTGGTTTGGTCTCTTTCTAAATTTACACATCACGGATACAGTGATTGAGAGAGCTACTCAAAAGAGGCTTGCCATTTATACTTTGGTAATTTATATTTCACAATGCCTCAGTTTAATACTTTCCGATGAAACTTTATAATGTTTAATTTGGCCTGTTATTAAAAGAAAAGGACTGATTACATCTATATAGGGTTCCGGTTTGCTAAGAAAGTGTAAAGCTTAGTTGAAAGCGCACCGGATCTCGATTCCCGATGAGGGTTCGTATACATATATGAAATTACCCGAGTTACACGGTCAAATATTCTTACGTAAATTCCAAATATGCAATGGACTTAACGCAAAGGAACCGAGACTATTTGTATATTCAGTGCTTCACAGGGTACGTATCTCTCGGGATTTCAGGACGAGATGTTGTGTTTGAAGTCGAATGCTTGGAGATCTTCTATCCAATTCACAGATAAACAGTTGCCGTGGAAATTTCCTTTTTATACAAGAAACTGGAGGTAAGAAAGTTACGCTCCAGGAATTAGCATAAATTAAAATTTCTTTTCAATTTCCTCTTGCGTAAATTTCTTGCATATTTCTGGTCTCATGAAAATTTCCTGCTAATTAAAACAAACATTAATATGGAATTTACTTAATCGAGAATTTAGCAGTGAATAAGACTGTAGATTGCTGCGTATTATTTACCAGCTTAATAATATTGGATGAATAGCTGCAGGAAGTATTCGGAATTCGTTTAGTCATTAAAGTTAAGGATAAAGGAAAGGAAGGTAACTTAGTAGGTTGAAAACCTACGAAAATCCCAAAGGAATAACAAGTGTGAAAAATAGCGACACGACTGGGACACGAACCCAGGTCTCCCACTTTCCGGGCAGGTTATTCCATTAAAGTTAAGGTTGGATCCTGTTTGCTTCAGTGCATATATTTTTGCTTGGCACAAAAACCAGCAATACTGAAAAAGCTGTAGAAAAGACATTTATATCGTAAGATGGTGAGAAATTCTTTTAGTTCACCGAAATTTAAGAAAAAAATTCTTTTGAAAGAATTTATTTTTTCAAGGTCTAATTACAACTCACACCCTTTCACATGGGCGTGATCATAAAATTTCATTACACATAAGGATAATGAAGACATTTTTTCGTCGTTTATGACTGTACGAACAGCTGGTGATTATAATACTTTCAACCCGATTTTTCCTCCTTATCAAACATGAGGTAGAATTCTCATATTCCCTTTCTTGCAATTTCCTCTTGTTATCTTCGCTAGTCTATAGTCGAGGGTGATGTTCATCACTTGATTTGTATCATATACTCATAGTTAAAAGTAAACGCTCTTTAGTATCACATCTGCGAATTTCATGCGAATTTGTGTTCCAATTGATTTGATCAATCCATTTATATTTTGTTGAATATCGTATTAAAGAAACGTCAGTTTGGTATAACTCAAAAGCATCTATTTTTTGGTGCCACAAAAACTAGGTTTTTGTAGAAAAGATATAAGAAAATCATTTACATTGAAAGATGGCAAGAAATTTTCTGTTAAGTCTTTAGATGACAACAATTCTTTGTGGCTTTCTTTTTTCAAGGTCTAATCACAAATTACACCCTCGCACATGGCCATTATTATTAATTTGACAGCATAATGGGTAAGCGATGAATTCCAGTTCTCATGGACGACACCTAGCACCATCTGATCTGCACTCAGGTTCTTGACTTCCTTCAGATACTGGCGATACGAAACCGTAATCCTCAACGGTGAATAGCAAAGGAAAACGATTAATCCTTCCGGTGAAATCTGTAACACTTCTCCGAGTATTTCTCGTCAGCTTTGCCAAGTGGGTGAGCTCCTTTCCGAAGAAATTTATTTCCATATGAGTCACGTCTTCCATGCTGAGAAGAGGCGTCACCATTCTGGACACCCTGGGTTTGCAGGTGGACCGGTCGTAAAATATGTGTAGCGGATCTTCTTTATTTACGCGCCTTTTCACGCCCTCCCTTTTCTTTCTGTCATTTTGGTCTCTTTCTTCCTCTTCATCTTTGTCATCTTCATCGTCTTCAAAATCTTCATCATCTCCACTTCCATCAACGTCGTCTCTATTCTCAATGGCTTTGTGTTTTTGGGCGTTGTCACCTTTATCTTCATCTGTCTTTAACATTTTAACTTCGTCTGTTCCATTCTTGCTACCTTCAACCGTCTTTTCTCCCTTTCCTCCGTCATCGCCTTCCTTCTTAGCCTCATCCTCTTCATCATAGTTATTTGCATTCCGTGGCTGCAAAAGCGCGGTACAGTTCGTCCCCTCAAGATACGGATGGGGGAAACGTAACAAAACGTAGTAAACTTCTGTTATAACGTCGTTTATCCGTTTTGGGATCAGTGTACGAAGATCGCAGAACACGTCTTCCGTAAACGAAGTGTTCGTGCACCGTATCGTGGTGAACGTAGCGTTCGTTTGAGGCAATAGAGTTTTGGGTAGGGTAGGAGGCGGCAGAGGTAAAACCCAAGGAGCGGTGATTCCGAAATCCAAATGAAGTAATCTTGTGTCGGAAGTAGGTCTTTCTGTAAGTAAAGGAAAGGATATCAAACCCTCAATGAAGAGCACAATGTATTCATGATTGAAAAGGAACATCATTAAAGATGATATTGGTTCTTTAACAGAAAAGTCACCTCGGTGCGATTTTCAATCACTTACCTTTCTGACTTTTATGAAATTATCAGCGTAACCGAACAAAATGTTAGAACGTAATACGGATTCAATTTGTGGTGTGAGTGGTTGAAAATAATGCCAGTAAAAGTTTTTAATTTTTCACATTCATTAAATTCTAAAACCTTGGTACCTGTCTGCAAAGGAAATTACACAATATTATACAAACGTCTTTTTGGGACGATATTGGGAATGGAAAGTCTCTTCCTCCATTTAACCCTTGTCAGGTGTTATTAATAACGAAATCGTAGAATGATATATGATACTAAACAAGAATTTAGATTTTTAGTATGTGCAGTGGTGTTAGAAATAAAAGACAGAAAGGATGGCTTTGTGACGGGAAATATAATTGATCATAGAAAAGTTATTTCCATTGCAGAAAAACACTCGCATAGAGAAACGGGGTTTAAAGTTCTGGGATAAAAAAAGGGTGACTTAATTAGGTCTAGGTTAAAATAGAAAGCAGATGAAGAGGCTGTATAGGGGTACCCCTGATGGGATCTCAGTAACTGACTGGGGAAAGACTCCTTTATTCATAATATTTTTATGACCATTTGATTGTGTTTCTCTCTCTCTATCTTTGGTCGATTTGTCATCCTAATCAAATTCCCATCAACGTAGTTAACGTAATTACTCGTGACGCTCAATATTAAGTCCGTAATTCCAATTTATTATATGCCTCACCATACTCGTAGACGTGTATTATTTCTTTCGGAAACAGTAGTACGCCAGGAAACTTAAGATTAAATTTTAAGTTAACGGATTCTGGCATTATTTCTCAAAAAGTTTTAGGTTGCCGTAAATATAAACAATAATTGCGATATCGGAAAAAAATATCTTTTTTATCGCTGAAAATAAAGGAAACCTCATTATAGACAAAGGTGTTCTCCAAAAGGCGATTCACATACACATAAGATAAGTGCATTTTGCATTTATATTCTACGAATATGTGCATTTCCTCCCAAAAACCGTTGAAATAATCAAATATTATTATATAATAAATAAATAATATTTCACATAAGATGCGTCTCCCTCCAATCCAAGGGGTTTGGTTT
>KZ308173.1:1379988-1392750 GCA_000376725.2 Ladona fulva
AATAAAAAAATATAACAAATTTACATTAATATGCAGGAATGCAGGCACAAGTAACATATTAGCACAACTAAGTCAAAGAAATGCGTTGATGGAAATCTATAAAGGGTTTCTGTAATAATAGTTGCGATATTGAAACACTTGTTTGTAATACATTTTACACTCATATCTTTTGAAATCATTACTCCTTGACAAGTTACATCGAAACATGTCTTTATGGGTTGTGTTGGCTTAAGAACTCTTAACCAAAAAAATGCTAATGGACGGCATATATATTTTCATACTGTAGCTAGTCTGCTAATAGCCAGTTCGAATCTTCATCTTCCTTTCACTTTATGATCTTTTGGCAATAATTTCCAAGGGACGAATTTGTCATTGAAGGTATATATTAGTGAAATGAAACGCTGGAACAAGTTTCACAAACTCTAGAACCAAAACTACAGCTGACCCTGTGGAAATTCAATGTAGAAATAAGAAGAAAAAATATTTAAATTACTCTGAGAGTTTGACCGTCCTTGTATCTTCAAAGCACAAGGATTGAGATGCAAATAATAACGCGACATTCTATTGTTTTCTCGATTTTCTCGTGAATAAAGGTAATATTAGAAAGTGAGATTTGTGACTAAAGCATCAAACACTGCCCACCTACCGTAATCTGAAGGAACTCGTGGGTAAGTCATCGGCTGGAAACTCCCCCGATGTGGAATGAATGTTTGTTGAAGGCTCGTATGCGGCGGATAGTTGCGAGATGGTCCAGGAATCGCTGAAAGTCGAAGTTCGATTGTCTCAACTCTTTCATTTTCTGAGGCACTGATTCTAATATCTAAAGGCGATTCAGATGAGAGTGCTACGAGGGTAAATATTAGCGAAGTATACACCTGGACATAGTTGGTGACCATTCTTTCACGACGCAAAGAATACATGTGCTGCGATTATGGTGCGAATGAGCAACTTATAAATATATCCTGAGAAGTGTTCCTTCCTCCTCATCCCAAAATATCCATCGAGTACGTAAATACATACTTTCAAAATCTGGATGTCCTTGGCTCTACACGCGATTGAAGATGCGCGATGATGTGTAAGGAGAGAAAGGCCAGGGATCATGGCCAGCTGACTGCATGCAAGGAATTCCATTATTTTCAGCGATTCATGATTTTGATACTATGTTTATATTTATAAGTGCAAACATAATGCGCTTACTATATATTTATTTGAAATATATATTAGGCATAAACATTTAAGATAACAATCACTTTCGTGTATTAATTAATTAATTTATTTATTTAACCTTTAACACAATTGTCCTAGTTTGTCAACGTTTACCAAGCTAGCGTATTCGGAGGCATGGCCGGACAATTGAGCGCGCGAAAATTAAGCCCGTTACAATTGAGAGCGTGACAACCGAGCACCTGCGACATTTGAGCGCGTGTCAACTGAGCGCTGCTACAATTGAGCGCATCTCACAACTAAAGTTATTTTAACATTCTACATGGAATGTTAACATTATTTGCATTAAACAACATGTGTATTAACAAATTTCTAGATCAATTGAGCACTGCGACAATTGAGCGCGTCTCACTGCTTAACTTAACGTAAAACTATGATCAGTTCATCAAATTTTATATTCAAAATTAACTTACCTATATTATTCCAGCAAAACTTTATCATTAGACTTCTCACGCGTACCTGACTGCTAAATACTTCCCTTAACAATCAAATATTAATTATTAAGAAAATTTCAATCGACGATTTACAAAAAAATGAACCTTAAAAATTGTTGAGTGTTTTCGTAATTGATTTTTTTATGAAAAGGATATCTAAGAAGGTTTCCGCTCTTCGTCAAATTTTCGGCAAACGCCCAAAATCATGCGTCCTGCAAACATCGGTTCCCAGGGCATCGGCCTAGCTAGCAGGTGTGTCTGGCCTATTCTGATGGTAAAAATAGATACCCAACATGTTACTCAAGAATATCGATCAGTTTAGTTTCACAGATGATCTTGCTTTGATTATCTAATAGAATAATAACTTACGTATACAAATGTATGTACCCTATGTCAGTTTACATCTTACACGAAAATACACGTTAATTCAAATAATTTATAGGCAAAATATAATTGGAAGTAATGGTGGTGTGACATTTGGAAAAGTTTTATAAGAAAAGAATTTCAATAGACAGACATTTTTTATCATAGAATGCTGCTGTCGATGCGAAATTGCGAGCTTTTATGACATACGTTGAGTTTTTGTGAAGTATTAGAAGAAAATTTAAGAAATCTTTACGCTGTCATCAATTAAATTCGGTCGCTGCGTCAGTTGTTCATATGCATTTAATACTCCAAAGTTTGACATACTCTCCGTTCTCTATAACGACAGCAACGGTGGTTTTCTCACATCAGTAGCTTTCAAGATATGTTAAAATATCCGATATATTTCAAAGCAAACTTTAAGTAAATGACATTTTCGACCGAAAAATGCAAACACATAAAATTAATAAGATACGCTACTTTTTCAGCCGTCGAATGAGCCATGTGCAATTGAAATCCGTTTCCACTTATCTGTTTTAATGTTTGAAAGATTAAATCGTTGCCCATTGATAAAAGAAAAATCGTGTATAATCTTACATAAACATTTCATTGACACCCGACTTCGAATCCGCATCTTACAGACATGGAAATCATTTCCCTTTTCTTACTCTTAATCTCTGATTTTATTACACAGCAATAATAAATAAATAAATATGACCAATAACTATCGAATACAAACAATTTATAACTGCATAGTTCTCGGTTTGGTTTAGACGGGAGGAGGGAAACTCTGACTGACGACTGGTGGCTCAGGGAGAAAAACGCACGATGCGGGTAAACGCGATATCACTGAGGTAAAAATATAGAATAAAATGAAATAAATAATAAGTGTAGCAGGGATTATTTACTGGATTGTTCCATCCGAAGTGAAGAAATAACAATTTATAAGTCCCTCATCAGATCTCATATCAAAATATCTGAAACTATCATTATTATTTTTTTTCTCTTATGGTGAGGTTAGGCCAAAATGGTCTCTTCCGAATAACCTATGCAGATATTAATCTTAATCTTTCCCGGTAAATTAAAAAAATGGAAACAATTAACATGCATATAAAAAAATTAATCGATACATACAAGGTAACTGATAAATTGGTAAAACTGTAACTTACCAACTAATAGACGAACAAGTGGGTTAGATACAAACTACAAATAAATACAGAAATATTCGTTTTGTGAGGAAAAGCTCTAAAACTGAAGATTTACGAAGAAAAACCCACAATGCGGGAAAACACGCACACAAAGTGGTCGAAAGAGAGACTAAAACACTATAAATTATGAGGGATTCAGATTAAACTCAACCTATTTCTACCGTTCGGTGTGAAGGTGTATTGGCTCACATCGAATCGAACTACTCATTGTTCATTAGTTACAATTGACTTGGATCTAAATTTGCTTAAAAATTTTTACTCTCCTCTTCCTTTACTTTCTTTCCTTACTTATAATTTTCTCCGCTTCACCTACCTTTTTCAATTATAATTTTATCGCCTACCTTATTCAAATATAATCTTATATTTTATAAATCTATTTTACTTCAACTTTAAGTCCTTTCAACTATTTCTTTTTCCAATCATTGCTAGTCACGAGTTTTTACAAGCTGCATCGAGATTTCTATTCCCAATTATACGAAGTCGCTCAGAATACGTGTTACTCTGGGGCATCTAAAGAGATGTAGTCGACGAACTTCCTTAAGGAAATCGCAGCAGAATAACTGGTTTTAGTTGGGAAGATGGAGGGAGTCACTTTGAGTGACTGACAGTGGGGAGGAAAGCCGGTGCGAAGTGGGTTTCTCTCGTTTGAAAGATTTGGCTGTAAATTACAGGTTGTCCATCGGAGAGATCGTCGCGCTGATTTTTTTTTACTTTCCAACCTTCCCATTTTGTTCCCGCGGTTAGCTCATTCGTGGTCAAGGAAACGAAAAGATAATGTTTCTAGATGAGGAGATCGCGAACCTCAGCGTTTTATATTCGGGACCTAACCTATTCCCCGTCAGTCGAGGTGAAGATTTCAAGCGTGGAAGGTGTGTCGCTGGACCTACGCCATGTCGAAACAAGTGCTCTTCTTAGTGTCAGTGCTTTTCGTGTCCTGTGCTGCCCAAAGAAGTCAGCCTGGGAGGCAGAACTCTCAAACGCAGGCGAGGCAAATGGAAGGACCCGCCCTGTTTTGCACCGAGCGAGAGCTACCCCAGAACCTAGTCTGCAACTTTGAAAGGATTTTCTCCTTCAAACCCTTCGTGGCTCAAGGGAACCTCACCCTGAGTTTTCTGCAATTCCGGTTCCTTCCAAAAGGATCGTCTTGCAACGTGTCTTACGTTTCCGATCCGTTGAGACCCAAAGTGTCTTTCATCTACGAGGGCAGCAACTGCTATCCCATCGACTTTCCTTTGAAGGACTTGAGAATATCGCGTGTCGCCAGTGTCAGCGTTCAGTTTCGAAGGGAGGCCGGTTACGATTGCGAATTGAGTTATATTCTGGAACCTTCAAACAGCGGGATAGTTTTCCAGGATAAAGCCGTGGGGAGGTTGATAAAATATCGCTTTGTAAATATGATTTGCGGGGACACGATTGTTACGGGTGTACTTGACGGATCTACGGCACCTGACTGCAGAGTGGACAAAAAGTGTCGACCTGTGAAGTAAAAGTCATTATGCATCTGAATTGTGTGTGTGATGTTTTCATTCTCATTTTTTTTGCGTGTTAATTGTTTTGAACATTGCCGATTTTGTGAGTACATGCATGGCTGTTAAAAATAAATCAATTGAAACTTAAAGATGACGCGTTTTGATCGATGAGACTTGGTTAGGCTTACGAAACCCGTTCATGACCTGGGGGATGAGGTTCTTCGTTTTATGGGGTACGCGAAATAAGCTGTAAAATTGCGGAAGCACGGCGAACTTGTTTGCAAACTAATTTTTATAGTTAGGCTGTTTATGGGAATAAATAGAAATAATGGGCATGTAGGTCGTGAAACGTTAGGAATTCCCGGTCCTAGGCGAAATGATCATTTAAGAAAATGTAACTGTATATTTTATATAGATTATTATTTTCTTTATTGTCTGCTTTCTCAAGTATGGATTCCTTTCTTGGTTGTTAAACTGCGAATTTGGGCATCTTTTAAACATTTGGTAATTTTAATATGTGATTAAGTCACGAAGAGTGTTCTTAATTGAGCACTACTATGAAGCTATTGGCTTCTGCTTGTCTTGTGATAGCTTCATATTCATACAATTTAAATAGTATTAGATATAAATTTTTAAATTAAATATTTCGTTTTTAGAGTTCGAAAATTGTTATAAAAACTAACGAATCTACAATTACAATCACTAAAATAAGTTTAATTCAGGCCTAATAGTAAACGTGTGGTTAATGAGGAGAAATATTTTTTGTCTTTAAGTTAGTAATTTATACGGAGGCAAATTGTAGAGAAAGAGGGGAGTTGCCCTTTCTATATCACTTCGACTATAGGGAAAAACATGTCTCTGCTCGAGAATAATTCACTTTTTTGTATCGATCATTTCTCTATACAGTTTTATCATTTACACATTCTGCTATAACTATCTCTGTTTTTTTAGTAAGCCGTTGACAAATTAAGTTTTCATAAATACATTTTAACACATATCTACCAAGTTATGATGATAAAAATAACGTAACAGAAGTAAAGTTATGAAGCTGAAACAACGTTTGTAATATATAGAAACGGTATGCCCATGTGGAAAATATATTTGTCGCTATTATGAGACCAGCTCAAAGTCACACTTTTTTTACATTGACGATACTGGTGATAAACTTGCTTAATTTCATAGGCTTGATTAAATAAACATTTCCTTTTCTCTGGATAATTGCTTAAGGTTCTAATAATGTAAGAGTCTGGATAG
Organism: Ladona fulva; assembly: GCA_000376725.2. Lineage (NCBI taxonomy): Eukaryota > Metazoa > Arthropoda > Insecta > Odonata > Libellulidae > Ladona > Ladona fulva. The sequence continues at coordinate 1,385,941 of KZ308173.1, forward strand.
TATGTTGGCGAATATTATACTTGATACAGCAAATTTCATCTTCTTAGTGAGCCAATAGTACTGATATTAATAGCTATCCTTTGATGAGAAGTTAGCTTAATCAAGGTTATAATGGCGAGAACTCCTAAGAGTTTGCCTGAGTGATTATACAGATATACTTACTGCCATGTGGATCAAGGAATTATCGGCTTTGGAATATCGTTCCGAAGAATATGAAAGTTTGAATGTTATTTACTCTACTTTGGGAAAAGGTTTCTTTCAAGGAGAGGAGAAAATATAGTGATGAATCATGCATCTTAATTACAGATAAATATATACCAGAAACACTGTTAGTACTATACAAGCAATAAACATTAGCGAATATGTAAATGAAGTGATAATAGTGCCCTACATTTCTTCATATTAATACAAAAGTTGCACAATTTGTCGCTGCTCTTTTGCTAACATGTTGAAAATAAAGTCACTTCTATACTATGACATGTACATAGTAATAAGTAGTTATTTTTTAGGAAAAAATCTTCGTAATTAATGATGGTTTAATTTCGGAGGAATCGATAGTCAACTGATACTTAATATCTGTTGGAGTGCAATTTAAATGAAATGGCTAACGTAAATCCAAAGAAGATAGTTATTAAATCATAGGAATGAATAAGGGTGGAAGTACAGAAGAAGGTTTTTGAACCTTTGAGGAAAACGTTACAAGCTGCTCGGAGAAAGGAATCTTATGAAATAAGGGCATGATTTCCCCCAAATTTTTTACATTCTTCACCTTGAAATGTGATAGAATGTGCTGCTTCGATTATCGGATAGGTCCTTTAATTTAAAGGATATATTGTCATGTTAACGAAGTGGATAGATAGTCAGGTTCAATCACAATTTTTCCATCAGTTATGAGAGAGAAGATGATTCTGGCAAGAACATAAAAGTGTGAGCATTGGAAGAGATGGAGGCCTCGACCATCTTCTCTTAAGAGTTGGCAACATTGCTAAAAAGTCGTACGTATGTATTAATGGGACACCGTGGCGTTTTGAGGGTGGCGTTGAGAATTTTGAATGTCAAGAGTCATCGATAAGTTACGCGGTCATGAAGACAAAGGTCTGGCTTCAGATTATTCGGCGAATGTTTTCAGAAAGAGGCAACATAATGCAGTTATTCCAACCCTTTGCCTTCCGCGGCACACGCGTATAAACTCAAATACGGGGCACACTAGGTTTACTTTCAATATATATTTAAATACGTGAGAATATCGTGTTAAATATAACATTTTGGAATTTTCAGTCGAAATTTCTGTCACACAACGAAAAAGCAAGTCACATTAATAGTGCGAATTTGAAGAATAATTTACCCATTTTATAGGGCCGGTCACAGATAGTCGGTGTGGCAACATCTTTGGGATGGAGAGGTCAACTTTGAAAATCGAAGGAAACGTTTAGAAGCCTATATCTGCATCAGAAATATGGAATTTTTTGTTCTTTTAGAAAACGAAGAGATGCTAAATTATGTTTAATCGTTCTGAATATTTATCTGTGGTGTAAAACACCGAATACTAGATAATAATAGCAAAAATATAACTGATATCCTTTCTTTAAATGAATATAACAATGAGTTGATGATGAGACTGCTGAAATTGAAGTCAGAACGGAAAAAACAACAATTAAAGGCATTCGTATCGACTCCGAGATGCTATATTTTGATAATGAGCGACACAAAAAGAGCTCACTCGAGGCAAACCGATTGGGAAGAACTGGAGAATGCGGAACATTAAAAGAAACGTGCACAAATCGCCAACCTTCCTCCTTATCATAAATCAATGCAGTTAAATCAGTTAGGAAGATAAGAATAGCGACTTTATTATTATGCCTACGTTATCGCCAGAAAGTGACGGTGTTATGGGAACGAACTGGTGTCAAGTTCCATACGGTTTACAAAGATTATTAGTCTTCATTTAAAAAATTTCCAATCAACTGACAGGTTTCCAGGATTACTGATTTTTGAATTAAATATGAGCTAATTTCAACGTTTAATTTTTCTAAACTGGTCGCTAATAATTATAGGAACTATGGTTACATATTTATACTTCTATTGCTTCTTTATTTCTGTTGCCAACTCGAAATGCTTGGTAATTTTTGTTGAGAAAGTGATTTGAAGATTACAGTTGAGAGTTACTGAAATTTCTATTATTATACCTTACTGATTAATTTTATCAAAGAGGACTATATCTGGTCTATTGGCTTCTATAACTTGCATTTCTTATTTTCTAATGCGATAGTTGGTTTGTATTTGTAGTATTGCATATTGTCAGAAAGCAGATTTTTAGTAACTGCAAGCCTTTGGTGGATAATTTTTGCCACATTGTTCTGTCTGGCAGTGTAGTCGTGGCTGGCAAGTTGGTGTATTCTCTATTAGGATATGCTTCCTCTAATATCTGGGGTTTCTTGGATTGCTATCATGGATGCCTCTGTTACAAGAATTATCATTATTATTATTATTTTTGTTGTTGTTGTTACACCCTTTAATGGCAAGGAGAGGCCCGTTTGGGCCTCTCTTCCACCTAACCTCGTATCTTATTTTANACTTTTACCTCCACCGTAGAATGTTTATTCTACGACAATGGTTTCGACTCCTTGGGATTAGCGAGGGTATTAGGGTTTTATTCACTTTCTTACCTTTACTATCAATAACATAAGTTGTTAAAGTTGAACGCAAGCCTCACTCCGAGTATCTCAGATATGCGTCAACGAATACTTTGTATCAACGTGTATTTTTAAGTGCATCACATTTAAGGATTTCAGTATGTTTTACTATGGACGCATAATTTTATAATACGTTTCTTTCCACTTTTAGCTTTTAGCTATGGACATTTAGAGGTTCACTTAAGTTTTTCGCATTAACTAAAATTGGTTATTTTCTGCTTTGGATACTCGTTTCACTAAAAACTGCCAATTGCGCGTTCTACTTTTTCACTTAACCACTGAAGTAATGAACAGCGCTGTTGCTCTTTGTGAAGACGAAACGTGGAACGCGCAATAGGATTCCGAAGTCCCATACTGACCAAGCATTTCTTATGGAGTCGCATTAAAAATTAACCTCTTTTGAAGAGCAAGTTAACAATGTTGACGTATGAAGTAAGATGAGTTTTTCGCCAGACAAAAACTCTCTAAAAGTGATTGACTTAAAACTAGCTAGACGTCAAAATCGACTCGATGATGTGTCAGATGTGAAAACAATGTGTACATAGAGAAAATAAAGTCCAAGTAACAATTAGTTCGTTTCCGATAGCTCCTAGCTAAGTAGTACATCATATACCCTTTTGAATGAAGAAAATGATAAAGTATTCATTTTGGTGTTAGGTAGTTCAATCTCCAATACTGCGACCCCTTTCCACCACATGAAAAATCTTTCAGAAGACCTTAATACTCATGACAACTTTGGTGACTAATGAAAAGGAGACGTTTCCAACCAGTGAAACGAGACAAACGGAACAAACTATCCTCTCGTTTTTTCTTAAGGGATGTTTCCATTGGTTCAATGTACTATTACTCGAAGGAATCTCAGGCCACTTCTAAGATGTAAATTTTATCTTAACCATAGATAATTTTCCTCTATTCCCACGCGAAAGCACATGGATAGTGTACTACAAAGCACTATAAATCGTAGGGAAATGACAGACTTTGGAGTTAAACAGTCGATTTTGTCAGGTAGCTTTGAGTACACAAATAAGCTCCTCATGTGTTACCGGCCTTTGTTTTCGCGTCAAAATTCGCAGCTCCTGGTGACGACGGCGGCTTCTTCCTGTAGATTTGCTGATTTGTTTAGAATTGAATTCTTCTCGTGCTGAGATCACTCAACATAATCACTGACGAGGGATGACGTAGACCTTGAGGCTCCCTCAATTTCGTCGGTGAGCAGTGGTGATGCCAAGGCCGAGAAGTCAAGGACAGTTATTGAGGTGTTTGCCCATATTTTGCGTGTGTTTATGGCCTCACAACATTTAATCTCACATGCCGATAGAAGAAAAAGTCGAAAGCGAACAATTTGTAAAATTCCGAAATTCACCATTTAATATGGAAATGATAAAACAGACTTAGTACATCACCTGATGATGGCGTACAGCTGAAACCGGTCGTGTATTAAAGTTTTATTTGTGGAAATTACTAAGNCAAATATCTTTTAATTAAATGATAAAGGAATTTGAAATTCCGCTTTCAATACACTTAAGCCTACAATACTCTCTATTTAAAAATAAACACCAGAGACATCCTAACTTCTTATACTCATCCCCCTATCCAACTATATCTTGTCTATCTCTGTGTTTATCCTTGTATGACATGTGAGTAATATTACTGACCTTAGTATTTTTGTTTTTCTTTTTCCTTAACGCAATTAACTATCCATGTTAGCGATTCTAATGCTTTATTAGCTATAACAACCTCTATTTATTTTGTTCTCTATTTGCAATGTTTAATGCCTTCTGGTGCGGAAATTTTTCCATGCCGCTACATATCTTGTGTGAGTTTTTCTGTGTAAATGTTCTTATTCCTCTCTTTTTCAAGCTAAAGGAATATTGATCTTTCGTTTAAATGTAGCTGTCACTATCAGTGGGTTTCGCAGGATTTTCACACGTCCTTTCCTGCGTGTATTTTCATGCAGTGGATTTATTCCTAGGCCATTGACATAGGTTTTGAGCGGCAAATAGTTTCTTCCGTTTTAGCTCCTTTACACTGCTCTATCCTTTCCTTTAGTTAAAATTAAATGGGTTAGATGAAAGAGGGGACTTAATAGTCCATGTCTCGCCCGCAATAAAGGGGGCCCATTTCTATTCTATTTCGGACGTGAATCGAACCCGGAACCGAGTTACCCACATTGCTAACCAAAGGCCCTTCAACATTCCTTATCTGTTTCGAGTTCTGCTCAGAATCTCTTCACATTCATGTTCTCCAACACAACCAGAACTCTAACTATTAATAAAAAACATTTGAACGATAATAAAAGATTTTAAATAATTTCATTTTGGCTCACATATTTCAGATTCGATAATGAAATTCACCGCTGCTCACTCACTCACTTTTTCTCACTTCGCCATGTCTATTATCGATGAGCTTTTGTTACGGTGATCGAATGTATAGAATGTAACATGGGAGGTCGGAGGGTCGGAGGATATTTCTACGTTCCGCTAAATATTAAACAGTATTTCACAGAGACTTTCAAGGAGTTCCCCATCTTACCTATGACTCTGTCTATGACATTATGTATGTACCCAACAAACTAATCTTTTAATTTGAGTATTCAAGAATGGTCACCATAGTAAATTGCTCTTATGCTGTAATTAGTTATTTATGCTAGTTATTAGTTATTAGTAATTGCTCTCATTTTAATAAATGATCTATCGCTTCCAGTGAAGTAATTACTTTTAACGATTAGAATCGTCATATTTTTTGACGCATTTGCAATGGTAATGACTTATCTTGGTGAAGTTAAACTTGGCAACAATCATAATTTTCAGCTAGTTTGAATTATTCCCGAGTAGATAATGTATACATTCATGACGTCCATGAATTGCGACATTAAGTGTTCTAATCTCTGTATCAAAGCAGATATGGAGAGATGATTATTTCCAAAGTATCTTTGTAGGAAAATTGGCTTGATAGTAAAAAATATAATTGCTATGCAAAATCTAAGACTCTCTTAAGGCTGGAGAAATTGTTAGGAAATCAAATATTCCTAGTAAATTTCCTATAGAATTCTTCACCTCAACATACATCTGTTGCCTCAACATTTTTCTGTTATAATTAATGTTGAGAATCTTACAGTTTTATCAAGATAGTCAATGTAATAGCTCTACAGCGCGTTCTTGTTTTTCCCTTTTTTTCGGAAAACCCCTTTCAGCGAAAATATTTTCATACTAGGTCACCTTTTTGTGGAATTCCGCGATTCGACGAACGAAATCACGGATTATAGATTAAATACGAAGATTTCAACCGCAGCTTTTTGCTTCCGTACTGACCTGAGAAACTGGAACGCAGTATAGGATACCATGAATATTATTTATTATTCGCAGTGCCACGGGTTATCACTGGCCGAATACCATCGCACGGAATATTCCCAAATATAGTTGTTGTTTTTAGAGAACGCCTTTAAGAACATAAGTTGTTAAAGTTGAACGCAAGCCTCACTCCGAGTATCTCAGATACGCGTCAACGAATACTTTCTATCAACGTGTATTTTTAAGTGCATCAGATTTAAGGATTTCAGTATGTTTTACTATGGACGCATAATTTTATAATAAGTTTCTTTCCACTTTTAGCTTTTAGCTATGGACATTTAGAGGTTCACTTAAATTTTTCGCATTAACTAAAATTGGTTAATTTCTGCTTTGGATACTCGTTTCACTAAAAACTGCCAATTGCGCGTTCTACTTTGAGTTAATGGACAGCGCTGTTGTTCTTTGTGAAGACGAAGCGTGGAACGCGCAATAGGATTCCGAAGTCCCATACTGACCAAGCATTTCTTATGGAGTCGCATTAAAAATTAACCTCTTTTGAAGAGTAAGTTAACAATGTTGACGTATGAAGTAAGATGAGTTTTTCGCCAGACAAAAGCGCTATTTATTGTACTATGTATTAATATTTTGTTAATTAAATTAATTGATATTTATCAATATCTGATGATATTAAATCATATGTATTTATATATATAGTAATGGTCATCAATATTTATAGATACATATAATAAATGTACCTATCCATATCTGTTAATATTCCATAATATTAAATATCAAATACATCAATATTTGTTTATGTTTATTCATGT
>KZ308173.1:1394092-1405136 GCA_000376725.2 Ladona fulva
GAATACCAAGTTTTGTTTTGCTCAACGGAATACTGCGTGAGATAACGTGTCTCAAACTTGCTAAAAATCGATGTCTAACTGTAGAAGGCTGCGGTAGGGGGTCAAACAAATTACTATATCTCAGCAAATATTTCATCGATGGATGTCAAACTTGGGAAATGTTCATAGAAGATATGAAGTTATGTTCGCACAAAATTTCATTGAAATCGGTGTTGGTCGAGCGGGGCATTTCTCTGAAATTGGCCTACTTGACATGGAATGCCCCTTTTGTCTTTTAAACTCCAAAAGATTTAGAAACAATTCTCTTCTTCCAATGATTTATACATGCTTTCTCACGTTTGAATGTTGAACTCATCGTTTGAATGAGCATTGAGTTCATACAACCTTAATTAGCTCTAAACGTGTATTTAAATATGTAGAAACTTTACCATTGATTAATCTTTTACTATTTTAATGGTATTTTTCTTAGAATTAGATCGTATTATTCCATTAGGGAAAGTTTCATCTTTGATGCAGTCAACGGACTTCTTTTTTATTCACGAAATCCATCGTATTTCAGAATTCATAAGAAATTCAGCACCTGATTCGATGCGATTAATTAAAAAATATGAACAAAAGTTCGCAAGGTCCTGCTACAATCGTGAAAACGACCTAAATTTTGCAATGTTAATGGAAACATGGCCGTTATATTTGTACCGGATGTTTGATTTAGCATAGGGAATTTGATTTGTACTTACGATTTGTACTCGTATACAGCTTTGCATTCATACATCTCTTTCATATTCTCTGTATTTTACTTATTTGATTTCAGGTAAATTTTATAAAGTATTTACTTTTGTGAAGAAAGCTCTCTACTTTCAATATACGAAGGAATCATTGATGGAACTTTGGCAAGAGTTCTACTACTAACTTTGGAAAGTTTAAAGCTAAATAATCGTTCAATGTGGTTGCATTCATTATGGATTAATGCAGAAGTGAGGAAACTACGCATTCAGGCCACAGAGGGCGCTTTTGGACGCTCGTTGCGACCTTTAAGTCACTTCCTCAAACAAATGTTCGTATTTAAACGTTTTTCCAAATTTTGTTCATTACACCAAGTGAAAATAAATGGAAGATATACTATTTTAATTCAAAATCGTTAATTAATTAGTTTCCTGACACACAATTTGATGCTGAACTCTTTGATATAGGTAACACAACTCAAGAGAGGCCTGATAGTCTTACTTGCGGCATTTCATATGCAACTGAATGTTAAGTATGGCACTCAGATGAAAAAAGGTATCCCACCCCTGGTTTAATGCAATAACCGCGGTTTTTTGACAGGCATGGAAATAGGCTTAGAATGATAAAATAACCTTTAGACTTAAGACCTTTATAACCTTAAAACTACTTTAGCAATCTTATTGATAGTAAAGTTAGGACGTTTGCGGACGATACGGCAATTTACAGGGAAATAGAGAGTAAAGAGGATAAAGTAACCCAGTCGAATGATTTAGATAACATTATGAAATGGTGCGATGATTGGCAATTGGAGGTAAATCTAGACAAATGCTCAGTAGTTAACTTCTTCGAAAGAAAATCTATTATTAAAGATTCTCCGTTCGGTCTCCGTGGGCTAAACTTATTAAGTTACTCTTACTCACTCTACTCAGTACTCACATCCATAATATATGCGGAAAATCACTTAAAAAATCGGCTTCGTAAAGAGAATAGTCGGTTGGAGCGACGAAAAAGTTCGCGAGCGATGTTATCNTCAATGAATTGCTTAAAATATTTTCAGTTTCCGGAATTAGAACATAAAATATTTTTCTTGCGGTTTGATGAAATACTTCTTTATTACCTCCTCATTTACGTTTATTTTGCTGTTATGGCTACTACAATTATCTTGAGAAAAGTGTCTATATATGCTATAATAGACACTTTTCTCAAGTTAACACTCATGTCAACCAGAGGACATTGCAGCCATCCACATTTCGATGACGCATACGGTCATCATCCTCAGGTTATGAGGCAAATTTCTTTCTTAGTCAGTATTCAACAATTCTGTTCGACATTGTGTTCTCCAGTTGAGTTTACTTTGGAAACGTCATAATGTTTAGATTAAAAAATGGGACATCTTTGTAGACAGTTAGGAAAAGGGTATAAAAAAGAAAGCTTAAGTATCGGAATTTAGTGATTGGAAAAATGGTGAGGGAGAGTTGATATCACCTTCGTAAGTGCCTTTCAATAAATGTGAAGAGTAAATGGATGGATAATGATGCTGACGATATGATGGATCTAAAGAAACCATTATGATAGCTTCATCTTCTCCTGACCTATGGCCATTCCAGAAAATGCAAGGATTCTTTCGCGACGGGTAAAGCAAGGCCGATGGAGCAATCGCCACAAGTGGAGTGAAAGAATAATAAATGATGTTAGGGTTAAGATGAACTTTACAGGGATTCTTGGAAACTGGCTCCTATGAAGAAAACAACTGCGAAAGATTCACACTTCCGCAAAAATTCTTTCTTCTTAAGCACTTGATATTCCTCGGCTGTTTTGTTTTATATATCAACTTTAATATTATAAAAACAAGGCACTTTGTCCTCATTAAAAGTTAAAAATAGGATTATTTATCCAATATTATTCTCGATAAATTTAAACTAAGTCGAAAAAAATTATCTCTGTGGACACAGAGAGATTTAAAATTACTCTGCTCTCCGGTTCTATGTTCTGCTGTTGTTTCCTATGAATGCTCTCGTTTTAGGTTTTAACCACAATTCACGACTCATTAGTCACGCTATCCACCAGTCACAGTGTTTATGGATTACCATATTGCCTATGTCTATGTACGTACCCTGCAAGCCGCTTTTCGGCGTGTGGCAGGGGGTGCATGCATCATGACTGTATTTCCCCAATCAATTACTTTCGCGTGTCGTTCGCGAAAAAATAAGTTCTGGAATCGATTGTTTATAGCATTGATTTCCCAGACATTTCTTACAGTATCGAAACGGCCTTTGTAACATAGTGAACGCATTATATCGGCTAAATCATCTCTGAACGTGCTTTCTCTAAATGTATCCTGTAAATTTATCCTTTGTCGAAATCTTCTAATTTTTTAAGATTCCCATCTTGCGTCCTGAAGCATCAGAGTGACGTTCACTGATTTATCATAGCAATTCTTCACATTTAAGTATATTACATTGCAATGCAGCCATCTTGGCACTTATCGTCACATTCATTATGCCTTGTCAATCCATTGCGAGCTCCATCGCGAGCTATTGCTGAATCATGTAAATCGAAATTATTCGATTGCTTTCGTTCGGTTTATCACACTCTGCCAGGCCAAATGAGAAAGCCCTTAGTAGCCAACACATTATCTTATAAGGGGTGTATTCCTAAGGTATTAAGAACACCGTGGAATGGGAGCTTGCAATTGTAAAAACGAATACAATATAAGAAGTGAAGAACAACTTTATATTTATGTAATAAGTCATCTTATGGTTTTTTATAATGCTATTCCACAAATTCCAGCAAAGTTTGATAGATTATACACGAATACAATTTTTTTTCTTGAACGATTCTGCCCCATCTCAGCAGTTATCAATCGTCAATCTCTCTCAAAAGTTGAATTTGCGGTCGCGACTGTAATCCAGTATAAAATTCTACGTGAAATTTCTTTTTATAGACTTTTTTCGACTCCTCTTTTGTTAGTGAAAATGACTGTCGAGGCATATTCAACATTCTTCCGTAGACATATTTTACGTCGAAACTTTTATTTTGAAACGTTTCCTAATTTAATGTGCGTATATTTGAGCCCAATTATATTTGTAACTTGATGAACTCTTGAATATAGAATTGCTGTTTGCATCAAAATAATTCGCAGATCTAGGTATATCATTAGTTAAAAGTAATATTTTCGCAATGGGAACCAATCCATTTTTAATGAAGATTTTGAATATTTCTCATCAGCTGTTTGAATTCTCATATGATTCGGGTAGTGGCTCTCATATCTAAAAGATTATTGCAATCAATGAACGCGACGGTGAAGCTTCGAAATCATCACATCGAAGTCAACTCAATTATCTGCGTTTCCCCTGACAGCGAAAAATATATGCGACGAAAAGGTTAGAAAGCGATGTTATTAGTTAGGCCCCATCTGGAGTATGAGGTGAGTATATGAGACCCAGCGGATGAAACGAATGCTCGCGAACTCGAGAAAGTGCAGCGTAAGGTGATATGATTTGTTAAAAAGTGCTACAAAAGAAAAGCAAGCGTTACGCAAATGCTCCAAGAGGCAGGTTGGGAATCCTTGAAAGAAAGGAGATTAGAAGCTAGGTTGCGATTGCTTCATAAATTCAGAGAAAGTACAATTGCGGTTAACGTAAATGGTATTATGCGACCCCTCGGCTACTTCGGCCGATCCGAAAATGAGCATAAAGTAAGAAAAATAGATGCAAGGAAAAGTCGTTTTCAAAACTTATTCTTTCAGGGAATGATGCGCGATAACAATAATCTAAAGAGATAACTCGAACGCTTGGTATTTACATCCCCTGCCACACGCCGAAAGGCGGCTTGCGGGGTATTCATGTAGATGTAGATACCCCTCTCTTTCGCAAATAAATTTACCGAATCCGCACGAAGAAAAATGGAAAACAGACTTTTACCTCCACCGTAGAATGTTTATTCTACGACAATGGTTTCGACTCCTTGGGATTAGCGAGGGTATTAGGGTTTTATTCACTTTCTTACCTTTACTATCAATAACCATCTCTTCCTCACCTTCCCCGATCCTCTCCGCAACGTTTAAAGTCCTGTCACCCCTTCCCTTCCATCTACCCATTCCACCCCATGGTCGTAGAATACATTTTCTGTGGTAAAGGTAAATGCCTGTTTTTCATTTTCCTTCGTAATGGAAAACTATCTCAAAGTCGAGGCCGATTTAGCAGGTTCTAAATTCGGGTTATTTTACTCAGAAGAGCTGAAATACGTCATATGTTTTCCCAGGTGGCATTATCCGCGTACACGACCCCTGTGTCTTGCAGTGGCACCTCCTGATTAGATTTTAGTCCGTCTTAGAAAAGAGTATGATTTGATTTTTAATAGAATGTAACACTTCGTACGGGCATTGATTTATATCTTATGCTTCGGAAACCATTTAAATTAGTGTTAGGTTCGTTTGCCATTACCTGAGTGCAGTGTAAGGAATTCGCATAAGGAAGTGTGGGTCCGCCCTTGAAGTTAATGTTGAGGAAGGTGGTTAGTCGGGTCATCCTTGAAGGGCACGACATTTTCCAGCAATCTCTCCCTTCTTCGACAGTTACGTCATTTGACTTTCCAAACTGCGCGTATATAAGGAGAATATTATTATATTTATATTCCGTCTTCCATAGAAACCACACCATGTGCATTTTCATCTCTGTTGTGTTACCGCTGTGTATCGCCCTCATCATGCCGTCGGTGGTGATGGGAGACTCAAAATCGTCTTCAAGAGAGGCACTGCCGGCTATATTTTGCGCTGAAAGATACTTCCCGGAGGATTTGACCTGCAATTTCGACATGCTTTTCTCCTTCCCCCCGTTCTCCGAGGAAGGAATGCGGGAACTGTATATCATTGACTTCGTATTCCCGTTCGAAGACACGTTCAGGAATATCTGCGTGGTTAATTACAGACCAGGAGAATCCAAAACACCCGATCGCTTGGTTTTTCAGTATGACACCTGCTTGACCGACGAGAAAAAAGTGGGTTACAAGATGCACGAAATTAGTCACCTGATGATTATATACGACGGACTCAATACGTACGAGTGCAAATTTTATTTCGTGTACGAGAAAACCATCGAGGGGGGTCCTTTCAAGGACAAGTCGGTGAAGAAGTCGGTCGTATTCAGATTGAAAAGCTACAAATGTGATTACAAGACGAGCTCGGGTGTGTTTGACGGGGCGCAGTACTCCGAAGTGGAAAGTACCCACGATCCGAAGACGAATAGAGATCGGCCGGCAAAATCTGATTGAAACGAGAGTAAAGTTGGCTTGGAAGTTTTCTGGTGTAAACTACGCTAATTCTTGATGTCGAAATGGTACAGATGATACTTTCGCTGATTCTTCTTACAACCTTTCGCGGTGCGCCTTTGGTTATCTATATTTTAACGTTTTATTTTCTTGTATCAGTACACTGAATGATTCAATGTTTTCTCCTTGATATTGTTGTTTATCGGTCTTGTGTAATTTGTCACTTCTATAAAGCCTTTGTGCATTTAACGCGTTTACAGCTTTCTCTACATTCTACATGTAAGGTTGTTGTGAATTAAAAAGTTAGATCCGTTAACTTTGCTAATGAATCTTGCATTTCTTCAAATAGATGGTAATTTAATTTTTTATGATAGCTATTATGTCTCTGATAATTTCATTGTTAAGATATGTTTGATATTTCGTGCAATTACAGTGTGCTTAAAAAAATATGCGCTATTATCAGAGGTATTACTTCAAATGTTAACATGCTATTCAAACGTTTATACCTGTGAAGGGTTTTGCAAAAGGAAGAAAGATTCGGATGTTATATTTCTAGGAATATATATCTCAGGAAAACTATGATATTTGCTTAAATTTCACCAGTTGAAAAATATAATTTCTCAAATATAATATACCCGAGCAAACATGATGTCAATGTACGATGTTATTTATTTATTCTATGTATTTCACTACGAACCATGTTGACTCATCTGTCTAGAATCAGTTTAAAGCCATACTAATGCAAGTACGTACATTAATCGGCGAACATATGGCACGCGTGCCCAAAGTGAAACGCTAGAAAATCTATTTCGCTCGCGAAACTCTGACCACACTAACCTTGTCATGTATTTTTTACCTAAAAAATGAAACCTCTGAGTAAATAAACCCGAATTCTGTTCTTTAAATATGATGATTAATGATTATTTACCGTAAATTCTTGAAACTATTACGCACCTTTTTTCCGTTATTCGAGCTTCCAAAAATTGGTAGGCATAGGTTCACGATCGAAAATGATTTATTGTAAAGGAGGTATTGTTTTATCTAGGGGTTTTAAAGTTATTAATCGGCTTTCCCGTCTCGTCGCACCGCCATCCAAGCTTATTCTATCGCTACCCTGACTGAACATACTGGTACACCCGCCACGGCGAATGGCACGAGTCTTACAATCGCATTATTATTTTTCCCCGTACATCACTCCCATTACTTGGCTGCTTCTTATTACTACATCAAAGAGTATACGGAACGTCAGTGACGAATTCTTAATCTAATCTTTGGCATAATATTCTAGATAATTTCAGCATCTCACTATTAAATTATACTACTAGTAAACGCCCCCGTCAAGCATGACGGGACTTAATTTAGTTAAAAAATATATCTATTATCGTATATATCTAGTCCTCCTTAGCACAAAACAATTCTCCCGCAAGATCATAATAATCTTAGTTTTACCAATTAAACTTGAAGTGACTGTTATGTCTGAGACTGTTATGAAAATTTTCCCATCCATCTCCCCTCATTCAGCATCCCTTTGTTTTGCGTAATTGCTATCAGAAGTAAGTATATTGTTAGCAAAAGTAATAGTTGTTAATAATTTGTCGGTACTTGTACCATTATCACTTACTTTATTTTGGGAACTGTAACATTGGTGATAGTTTAATTCGATCGAAATGATCGTGCACGGTATTCATCGTGAGAGGCACCATTCCCTTTTCTCGAAAGTTGACGAGAACCAATTTGGATTACCCGTAAGTGCAAGAGATGGCGCACTGGTCGAAGGCAGCGTAGCTTCGACGTCGTCCTTAGTGGAGGACTTGTCATCCGGGGTGAGAAAGACGAAGTAGTTTCGGCTCGTTACCGATACAGTTAGGTTAATGGTGGTCGTTAACGTTGAGGACGCAGTATGGCTTGGGACTCAGAGGAGTTCGGAAGAGGCCCCGAGTGGCGTTCCCTTCGGATTTTGTATCTATTACCTTTGTAGGCGTATTCCAACCTTTGGGGAGTCCTAAAGTAGCCCTTAATTCCCCGAAAGCCGATAATCTTTTCTTTGGAATAAATTTAAATGTTCCTGTCATTTGGCTTGGAGATGATGAGGTATGCGGAAAGCATACGAACTGCTTCATTCACGAGGTTACTTCATATGCCATTGAATTTCGCGATTTTTAACAAGGATAACAACAAATGGTAAGGAATTTTCAATGCACAATAATGTATCGATAATGAAATATTTACAAATAAGTATAACCTTTTCTCCACGACCTTTAAAGAATTTTCACTCTTCTAGTCTATATATAAAGCAGAAATTCTGTGGGTTTGTATGGTTATATATTTGTCTGAGATTGGAGTCCACACCGTTTGTCCGATTAGCGTCAAACTTTGCATACGTGTTCTCTTAGACCTAAGGAAGTACGGTCACATTTCCATTTTATAACTTTACTAGGTTTGAACAAAGATAGTTTGGATGGATTTCCATAAGAAATACATGTTAAGTTCAATTTTATCGGTTACAGACTTTATTTCTTTTGCAAAATTAAATTAGAAGGAATAGTCGTATGAAATCAAGATAAGTACCAAAAGTCTCTCATGTACTAATAGGTATATTATATTTAATCTGACTTCTATTTTCTCCGTTAAGAATCAGCGGGCACTTCATCTAGTGTTTCCATAAGTCTCTTCCTCCAGAAATTTTAAAATGTATCATAAATATCTTAAGGATTAACTTGTGAAGATCGATAAATTATAAATGCAATCGATTAGTTTCTGAACGCTTCATATTCCATCAAGATTCAAATGTAATTTAAGCTATAATTTGGTTTTTAAATTGTATTAGGATCTCTCTCACACAGATACACCCATCTCATAAACATGTCCGCAGGGCCCCACACATTTTGTCTATACTCAAGTTGATGTCTAACTAACGCAAACAACATCGCCCACGGACTTTCTCTTCGCTCCAACCGACAATTCTCTTGACGAAACCGCATTTCTACATATACCACGGATGTGGGTACCCCATGTTAAGTTATTCGTGTGGGTTACTTCGAGATTATTCACCGATTCTACTGTTAATTAGTTTTCCCTCAGAGGCTGTACGAGCAATCATTAGCAGTAGATTTTCTCTCGAAGAAGTTAACTACTGAAGATTGGTCTACATTACCATTTCATTAATGTGTCAAGGTTAATCTATCTTCTCTACTTTCTATTTCCCCGTAGATCACCGTTTCTTCCGCAAATATCCTAATTTTACTATCAATGCGAATGTGATCTATGGTCCATTGTTGATTTAAGTTACTATTTACTTCCGCTACTTAAAGGCATTTACTTCCGTTCAGTCTCCTTTCAAATTGCTTTACCGGTTTGCAGCCCCCGGAAACCGGAAACCAAGAGAGGTGATGCCTTTCAGCAAAATCTCTGTAACATTTAAGTATCAAAATAGGTTTTAATACTGAATTCTAATAAAGTATGTTTGAATTTTCGTAAATAGTTGTCGAAGAAAAATTCACCCATCAAACTTATCATATGCGCATAACATCCAAGTTTTACCTTTCGTTAATTTAAAAGAGCACAAGTGTATTTTTAATTTTTGATACCCATGATTTTCTATCCTGTAATAGTTTCGACTACAATTAATTTCGTCTGACTTTTGAAACACTAGTGAAAATGTTGGTATGTTTTGGATGAAACACTCACTATGTTGGCGCTCTTTATTCCGAAATGAATGTGTTATGTTTGTTTTCACCACTGATTTTACTGGCCTTAATCAGAGCAGCTCATTTACCACGTCTTTGCATTTACGGTATGGGTTACATGTGGCTTTGAAAAATAGCTCCTGTTTAACTGTACCTTAGGGGCTAAAGAAACATGAAGAACACAGTAAATAGCATAGAATTGATCTTTGCGACCTACTTTTGGAACCTATTTAGTTTTCTATATAGGGTTTTGGGGAGCGATAGTGATAGAGAATTACTGCAGACAGATATTAATACGCTCCTATCTTGGGTAAACGAAAACAGAATGAGTATAGATATAAATAAATGTAAACATACTTTAAAAAAAAAGATTAAGAGTCTCGCCACATACTTCATGGAGGGCGTAGAAATCCCTAAAGTTGATCCCCTAAAATATCTTGGGGTATGCATAGGTCACGATCTGACATGGAGGCACCAAGTATGTAGTATAGTTTGGAAGGGCTTCAAGACCTTAAACATCCTCAAGCGAAATCTATTAAAATAGTAGTAGAAAAGCGAAAGAGCTAGCTTACAAATCGCTTGTAAGACCTGTTCTGGAGTATCTTACCTCAGTCTGAGATCCTCATGATAGCTGTTACGTAAAAAGGAACGAAAAAATTCAACGCAAAGCAGCCAGGTTTGTAACAGGTAGATTTAGTAGGACTGATAGCGCTATAGAAATGTTGCGAGAGCTTAAGTGGGACACTTTGGAGAAAAGAAGGAAATTAAATAGACTAGTTTGTTTTTACCGCGCATACACGGGCAAACCTGGCTGGAATGAACTATCTTCTAAATTGACTGATGAGTGCAAAGTACGTGCGTACACAAAAAGAAAAGATGTCGGTTAATTCTCTTTCGTAAATAGATCCATATTGGACAGGGATTCATTACCTGAATAGGTTTTCATTCCCTTCCCTGCAAATGAAAGGAAGTTTAAGAAAATCGTTAAAAAAATAGGCTGTTAAGATGTACATAGATGTATCTTTTTATAAATGTTGTATGTGGTTGTGGGTGCGTACGTATTAGAAATATTGTAGTGTAGTACTAGTGCGAGCAAATATTGTTTTTTTTTTCTTTATTCGTTATACTTGTATAACATATAGTAGTCTCAACATCGGTCTGTGTAATGCCAATTAAGATAATCGAGGTTGATTAGATAATGTTGTAGATATTGTGCATTTAGCTCTGTGTAACGTAATTATGTACTACTTGGCTGGTGTTGTATTTTTGATTAGTTTTGTTACTTTTATCACTTTTTCTTGCTTTGTGTTCTGATACGTAAGTTCATGTATGTTTTAATCATTGTATGACCTCGGGCACTGCCACCT
>KZ308173.1:1414672-1432981 GCA_000376725.2 Ladona fulva
GATATATCTATGTAGTAATTTAGGGACTTCTGGAGGAAGTAGGGGATTGCCTGGCAGGGCGATGTACGGTGGGGTTTTACCCCGGGACCGCTACGGTAGCCGAGAAGGCCTGCCATGAACTCCGAAAAATCCAGTAATAGCTTTTTACTTACTTATTGTGTCTATTGGGTTTTTATATTTCTATTATGTAATTATTGTATGTATGAATGTATTTTAGGTATAAAACTGCCACCAGGCTTCCAGCCTAACCGCAGATATTGTGACGATTAAACGATTAAACCAAAGTTCGGGTTCATCGGGACAATCATTGCAGTCGGTGGTCACGTTTTTCTTTACACCTTTGGAATAACAAACACGACCTTTTCTGCTTACGTTTATTACTTATTAATTGGCTAAAATATCTGGAAAATGACGAAAAGACTAAGGACTACTAAAAATGACTAAGGACAACTTTGAATAGACTATCACGTAACAAAGAGCAGATTAATTCTAATCAGAAATCGTACGAACTAATTTTTTTTGTACTATACCCGGGGTATTCCATGTCAAGTGGAACAATTTTAGAGAAGTGCCCCGCTCGACCATCACCGATTTCAATGAAATTTTGTGTGAACATAAACTCATATTCTCTATGAATAGAAATCATGATGCTCTATTACAACCTCACATCCATTCTGCCTTTCTTCATCTGCCTTATTGACATCCATTTTACATAAGTAAAATCGCAATAACATAATTTATAAATGCAAAATCTGAAAAGAGAAGTTATAGAACGTTCTGAAATTATGACCGTAAAATGAGTGCAACAGATCACTTCAGAATCCCTCGTCCAAAACATGCTAAAGTGAGGAATCACTAAATTACTTAGAAAATATTTAGCCGCCGTCGTTGATGCAGAACACCAATAGTGGACTTACAGATTATATTACACAAGAAATATAAGATATAGCACACAACAAATGAATTACACACTTTAACTCTTTAGCCGCCGAAGTCTGATATAAACGAAATGGGTTCCACTAACCTTAGTTGCCGAATACAGATTTACCCCTCGCTCTGGAAAAAAACTTTTCCCGCATTTCTTATTTTTCTCTCGTGTGTCCAAAGTCATCTGTAAACACATGTGCGCTTTAAGCTGTTAAGTTCAAGTAATCCTTAGAAGAGTGTAAAATGGTCCTCTTACGCAAGGCATGTGGGTAGGCATGGCCTCTCTCCGAATAATACAGTTAAGAAGAAATAACTAACTCGAATAACATGCCGATACGTGCCAGGAACATAATTCACTGAACGATTCAATCCTGATGACATAAGACTCAAAGTTAATCAGGAAATAACGAAAATAAAGTGACATTATTGTAAAATCAGCAATAGACGAGTATGCTAATGTACAAGATGCTGCCATAGCAACGTCATCACATTCATCCCTATTTTTAGGGATTATTTGCCTGTGATGAAAAACCAAGTCTACATTTTCTGAGGGATAACAGCATGCTCTTTCTTATTAAGTTAGAGTTATTAGATAGAGTTACGAGAGGGTCTTGTTTTGTAAATGTGAACTGAAAATGCCCTATTTTTGGCGTCGTAACGACATTCGTAATATTTACTTCGTAATGGCTACTTGACAAAGATGTACTCAATTTATTCAGTAATTTCTTTGTGCTTTTTTGATATTTTCTTCATCAAAGTGAACACGATTGGCAATTAAGGCAATGCATCTGTATTAAATTCTCATGGAAACTATAAATTCTAAACAGAAAGGGCTGCCAGATATCCAAGTGGGCTGTCAGATTTCGGTGAAAGCGGTCCCGAGTTCCCGGTTGGGACTTACGTGCAGAATTACCTAATATAGTTACCGCGGATTTTGAACAATGCTTGGAGTTTTGAAGCAAATCTAGGGCACAAATATTTATTCATTTCCATGCAGGCATTACAGCATACGAAACTCATGCTACTTACCATACGCTCCGCCATCGGCAGATTCAAAACTAACCATATCGAAGTAATTATATTTAATACATTCTTCGGCCGGTCAGTAGCGCATTAAAACTCTGTTTGTGGAAAAATGATACAACGAAAGAAAAGAAAAATACTTTCATTTGGAGATAAGGGAGAGGTTCAAATATTAACTGATCGTATGAATACTCTAATGGAGACAGAAGAGGGGAAAGCAAATGTTGAGAGGGATAATTCCATTAAAAGAGATGTGCCACCATGTTTATACGAGGCTTTATTTGTGAAATTGGATTACATTGTCGGTTCCCATAGTATACCTTGACTCTATGATAACATTTCTGCTAACCTAGTTTCTAGCATGAAATAAAAATAAACGTTGTAGACAGTCAAATGAATGACCAGGGTTCCAGTCCGGGACGGACTATTGGATGATTAAAAATTAGCAATTAGCAGGACATTGATGAATATATTTTTGGACGAAAAACTTTCAATTGTCCCAAGGAGAAAGGGACATGAAAGAAGTCTGACTGGATCGGAACTCTAATCAAGGTCTTTCAATTACCTCTATCTTGAGCTTTCCCACCAAAACATTTCTCCTTGCCCTTTGGGAGAGTTTGTAGGCAAGGGCACCTGAGTTCGTCCAAATATTCATGATTGTTTGCAGCCACGACCTCATCGAGGCACCGACCACACAGGGATGGAAAGGAGATTTTGCTTACCCTCCCTTACCTTTGCCCTTCTCTCATCCATTTTGTCTGGAAAATTCGACAGCGGCATTTCTTCGAACTAAGTTCGAAAGGCGCGAAAGACGGCTAGTTTAAAAGGTACCCCCTTAGGGATAACACACAAGGAAAATGGTTTAGGTGACTTGGCATGATAAGGTGTGCACTTAGGAACATTCAAGAAATCATTGAAGATTTTTCTAGAGAGAGAACGAGTGGTTTTCTGTGTTTGTCGTGAAATGGACTAGCAGTTTTTAACCCATGATTGCCTTTATATATAGATAGGTTTACTACAACTTATTTCTAAAATATGAGCTTCATAGGTCTAGTTTAAATACAATATGATAGACTGTTAATTTAGGATTTCAATCTACGTTTTGATTAATAAATTTAAATTGAAACAAATGACAATGTAAAAAATCCCATAAGTGTTCGCCTCCATTCTTGAAGTACTGCTAAAATCTGGCTTATGAAAGGCAAATAAGTATTTAAATAGGATTTAAAAAAACTAGTTGTGAAATGACTCCTTCAAGTCCTTGTAGGTATGGCTAAACTCCGTCCTCCTAGTGATAATGAGACATAACTCTCAGAGAATTATATACATGACAGAAAATATGCTTTTCTTGTGAAAGTAGAAAATTTCTGGAATTGACGATGGATTTCGTAGCTTGGATTACATGGAGTTCAGTTTTACCTTACGAGACATCCAGGGTTGTGTCATTTTACCGCCTCAGGCGGTATCGTTATGCCGCTTTTCAACAACGAGATGACATCTTCAGGATGAAGCTGTCAACAAGATGACTATACTAGTCGAATTAAATATCAGCTGTGGAAATTACTCAGTATCCTTTCCTTCAATATGTCTACTGAGTTCCACAAAGTTATGCTTGGACATATTACTTTTAATTTCACGTTTACTTCATGTATTTACACGATTCCCCGGAATGCTCAACGTACTAGCGCAAAAGGAGCACCTTCTAACAAGGGTTCCTGGAGGGGATAGGATAGTCAATAGATTGCATCAGCTATCGGTCAATAGAGTCTCTAGTCTTACCACCATGTCAGTTCCCCGCAATGAATTTCCCTCAAATCAGTATATCTGTGTGGTGATAGTTTTCGAGAGGCCTTCACAAAGTCCAAGGTGGAAATAACACGATAAGAACCAAACAAAAGTTATTCCGCAGTTAGCTGATGGATGTGGACGTTAGAGCCAAACATTTGCAAGCGCGAGGTCCAGCGTCCATTCCTACGTTGAACGGAATGGCGGAATCAAAACAGTGCCTCCTAATAGCGGTGACCTTACTGTTAATCATCGGATGCATGACTGAGAAGAGGATTTTACATTTGCAGTTAGACAGGCTGAGGAATAACGGGCCTTCGTATTTGGATAAGCAGCAAGTGAGCAGTTCCATGGACAGGCTTCCGACGAGTGGAGGAAAGCACATATTTTGCACGGACAGTGTGTATCCGGAGGACATATTCTGTGACGTCACCGCCGTGCACCATGCAATCCGCAGTATCACGCTGAAGTACGCCCATCCATCAGAGAAAGACGCCATTTGCATAGGGAGTTACATCATCAGAAGTGTCTCCTCACCTCTCGTCATGAGGTACAACGAGATGCGTTGCGAAAAATCGCCTTTTCTTCCAATGACGAGGGTGGCCTACCTCATAATGATAGAACTACATCTTGAGCATACCGATTCGCGATACACTGAGTACAAGCAATTTCGTAACACCGGAGGATTCGAACGATTAATAGAAGGAAACACATTATTAGCTCTCGTGAGATTCACTGAATCGAAGCACCTCCATCGTACAACTACTCCTACGACATTAACTGAGGAAACGATAATATTAGCCGAAACATTTCCCACCAAAGCTTTTAGTTATAATGGATCAATAGGCTTGATGGGGATATTCAAGCATCGTCCAGCCCCGTGAGTAGTTTGGTTGCACAAGTGGCCAATGGTCACTCATCCTAACGCATTACCAATTGAAATAATTCGCGCTTAAAACACAAAAGATATACATTTCAATTATTAGCAATGTATAATATTATTTCAATTAAAGGTGTCGCATTTTGGTGGGTGTCAAGTTTTGAGAACTGTTACATCTGAAACCTTAGAATTGAAGAACTCATTATCAAGGGTTATATCTAGTTCTTCAGTTCTCCGGCGATGAATTACATATAACATACTTTCTCAGGGGAATTACGTAATAACAGGCATATTCACACATAACGAAATATTCAGCGGCTGTTCATATAATTTTCGACACCATTCAAATGTAAGTCATATACGTAATGATTATAATATGTCATAATTTGTAACGAGCCAATTGCCAAAAAATAATTCCCCCTATGATAAGTCGACGTTACGTCGCGGGGAACGACAAACGGAATCGAAAATTATTCTGAAAACGGCTATTCCACGTCCTAATATAATAGCAAGTATTGGGAATAAACATTCAGTTGATGCGGATTTCGTATGCAAAATTGTGAACGAAATGTTTTGTGACTCTGTTTTCTACTCATATCTCAAATCTTCTAAAGATGGATGTTTCGTTGTTTTGAATTAATGAGAAACGTTATTTACCTTACGTGGGATCGCAAGGCATGTAAACAGCTATCCTGTAATATTTTCAGTTTTACAAATTATATCTTAAATGGAAAGTATAAATCAATGTTTTATCATTTATAGAAACAGAATAAAGAAGTGTAACTAGACAAATTATTTTACAATTTTTAACGTTAGCATCCGCAAAGAGAATAAAATTGATTCCAATATTTTTCTATTAAAAAGATACGGTGATTCACAGGAATATGAATGTTATGAATTCAAATACACCCTCGGGGGATTCTTCAATAAAGATTTTTTTGTACATAGGAAATATACCTTGACTTACCAGGCTTTCTCCCCACTTAATATTCTGTCGTGAGGGGGTTACTATAATTTTTTGCGACGTAAAATTGATTCATAAAAAATGCAATCGAGTTGCTAAAACTTTTCAAGCATTAACACGTACCTATCACGTTAAAAGTAAACTTCGTCCCGACAATGCGGACCACCATTCGATTGAATTCCCTCCTGGAGAAGTGATAATTAGACGTCATTATCCCGGCAGAGTAAATTCAATCATATCCTTATTCAACGGCATAACAAAATACATTTTAAAGTCATCTTTCTTTCCATAGCAAAGTTATTATTATAACTTCCTACTTTACAACCCAAAAACTTTCGGAATGCAACATGGAAATAGTCGCTTTCGAAGGCAGAGTTTTCCTAAATATTTATCACAAAGTAACCTCATGCCTCATTAAAATTTTTCGTAATTATGAGCGGTGTTTCAATGGTGAGGTTATATCCATGGATAATATTATATGGTCGGTCCGTGATAATAAGAACTGATTTCACAATTACTACTCTTGAGGCTGATAATTAGGACAGTTTTCATATTATGCGCTTTTATAAAATGTGTATGTAATCGGAAGCAAGTTCAACCTTTGATTAAAAAGCTAGTCATGTTTTTATATACACCAATGCACGTGGTCTACGCTATAACTACAACAGTTTTACACTGCGGTGGATATTTTGATACTAACGGAAATATCACTGCCCGAGGATTTTGCCCTCGCTTCTTATGCCTTGAGTTGGCAGTATCTCTGTTGATAGAAAAACAAATAGTCATCCGATAACGAAGGTCACATTTTGAGCCAGTAATTTGGTCATTAAAAACTTAGAGGTCAGCGACTAAGAGCTAAAGGAAGTAAGCGAGATATACAGAATCTAGCCCGTAGGTATATATTTGTATTTGTATTTATTTCAATTGCGTATACAAGAATACCATTCACAAAGAAGTAGTAAAGTAAATATTCAGAATTTGTTACGTAGGTATATATTTGTATTTGTATTTATTTCAATTGCGTATACAAGAATACCATTCACAAAGAGGTATGAAAGTAAACATATCCTGTATATATAGTTTTCGCGATAGCCAAAAGATTACATGATCTTGTCCGGCTATCTATATTTTAAGTTCATAATCATGAACTTTATAAAAATATAGACATTATATATGCTAGATATCACAGAGATATTAGTTAAAAATTTTTTTCCCTCAAATTCACAAATAAAGAAGAANTTACAGATTGACAAATTTTCTCTGATATATTGAATAGATGAAGGCTACTGAGGTAGTTACATTCACACTGAAATATGTATTAATGAATCACGAATAACTACTTTACCGCTTTTGTATTATTTTTGTGTTTGCATTGCCGTCTTGATTTTTATTGCGTGGTCATGGGGATCTAAAAAAATATTTTCGAGTGATTAATATGAAGGTCTACTGTTGTCAATGGTTTCGTTTTGAGTGTTGCTTCTCGGTATGGCATAATTTGCATTTCCTTTAACATTTCTTATTTTATCGAGTTTGACACTTTAGTACGCGCGTATGCTTATTCTCGGAACCAACTATTTTTGTGGTGCTCCTGTGGGTACATGTTTTTTATCTTAACTCTTGCGGCGGAATGGCTGATGAAACGGTTTCCAATATTTTCAAAGATTTCCAATGTTTTTCAATATCTCAAGCACAGAATATCATACTGTGTGGTGTATTTAGGAAAAATTCCGCTATCTTTTTGTGAAGTTGCCACTTGTCGTCAACGTGTTGATTTGAATTTAGAATTCTTAATGCTCAGTTTTAACTAAAAAAATATCGTTGGGGAAGAGAAGATGAAGACGTATTGGGGACATTCGTGACTAAGGCGGAAAATGCTGAGATATCTAAAAATGTGTCAAGGAAAACTGAATTTATACATGTTACGAATGTAGACGAAGGTAAGTGCTTAAGAGTGCTCCAGGTAAATTGTCGAAGTATTGTCAATAAGAAAAACGAATTCAGTAGTTTGATTGAAGCAAGTGCTCCAAACATCATTGTAGGTACCGAGTCGTGGTTAACGGAAGATATATTTTCTAACGAGATATTTCCTTTAGACTTCACCGTATATAGGAGGGATCGGGGCTCAAGGGGGGGAGGGATATTTATCTGTGTGAAAAATAATATCGCCAGCTCATTGGAATGGGTTCTCGAGGATTCCGAAATTATGTGCGTGAAACTTATCTCTNTGAATTCAAATACACCCTCGGGGGATTCTTCAATAAAGATTTTTTTGTACATAGGAAATATACCTTGACTTACCAGGCTTTCTCCCCACTTAATATTCTGTCGTGAGGGGGTTACTATAATTTTTTGCGACGTAAAATTGATTCATAAAAAATGCAATCGAGTTGCTAAAACTTTTCAAGCATTAACACGTACCTATCACGTTAAAAGTAAACTTCGTCCCGACAATGCGGACCACCATTCGATTGAATTCCCTCCTGGAGAAGTGATAATTAGACGTCATTATCCCGGCAGAGTAAATTCAATCATATCCTTATTCAACGGCATAACAAAATACATTTTAAAGTCATCTTTCTTTCCATAGCAAAGTTATTATTATAACTTCCTACTTTACAACCCAAAAACTTTCGGAATGCAACATGGAAATAGTCGCTTTCGAAGGCAGAGTTTTCCTAAATATTTATCACAAAGTAACCTCATGCCTCATTAAAATTTTTCGTAATTATGAGCGGTGTTTCAATGGTGAGGTTATATCCATGGATAATATTATATGGTCGGTCCGTGATAATAAGAACTGATTTCACAATTACTACTCTTGAGGCTGATAATTAGGACAGTTTTCATATTATGCGCTTTTATAAAATGTGTATGTAATCGGAAGCAAGTTCAACCTTTGATTAAAAAGCTAGTCATGTTTTTATATACACCAATGCACGTGGTCTACGCTATAACTACAACAGTTTTACACTGCGGTGGATATTTTGATACTAACGGAAATATCACTGCCCGAGGATTTTGCCCTCGCTTCTTATGCCTTGAGTTGGCAGTATCTCTGTTGATAGAAAAACAAATAGTCATCCGATAACGAAGGTCACATTTTGAGCCAGTAATTTGGTCATTAAAAACTTAGAGGTCAGCGACTAAGAGCTAAAGGAAGTAAGCGAGATATACAGAATCTAGCCCGTAGGTATATATTTGTATTTGTATTTATTTCAATTGCGTATACAAGAATACCATTCACAAAGAAGTAGTAAAGTAAATATTCAGAATTTGTTAAACCTTATAGGTTTATTTGTGTAGTAGTAATATATAATATTTATAATAATGGTTTCGATATTTTCAGATATGTACACCGACTATAACATCATAGAAAATATCTCGTATACCACGAAGTGAACACAAAGTGCGCTACTGCATAAAGCAGAAATATACGATTACCACAATCTGTTGGAGCGATAGAAAACAATAGTAATATATATTAAATCCTCTTAACGCACTATATTCTAACTGAAGGGAGAAGAAAAACATTTATAGATACATAAATATGTTGAAATAATACAGTTTCTTCACTGTACGAGTGCAGGAAGCACGAGAAGTACGAGGACATAGCTTCACTCGTAAAATGATTACACTCAATGCTTAACTCGAATATGTTACTCAATTAACATGAAATACTTACCATTCAAATTCTAATTTGGAAGAAAAACATATCTATGCCAGAATCTGAGTATATAATACTAGTCCACAAATTTTTTTCGAGAAAAAAATTTTATAAGCATTCTCTAAACTGAAAAATGTCGCTTATCTCGTTTAACCTAGCAAGATAGAAATATGTTGATATTTCCAGTACATATCGCATCCAGCCTCTTCGCAGCTGCCGCCTTCAGTTGTTTGTCACATAAATATCTCGAGTCCAGAATGGCAATGAGAAAGACAGCCAGAAGGTCACGCCGGAATCAGTAAAACAGCGCGTCTCGGAATTTTTCAGTCACTCCTTTTCGGATAATCTGAGAAAATGGTCGGTCTAGCTAAGCCTTTACGAAATGTGTCGATTCTGCTCCTGATTTTAGCCAACAGCAAAGCTCAGAGAAACGTGTTTCAGTTACACCTGGATTCAGTGAGGGGTCATACGTATACTGATCCAGGCGAGTTGGAGGCCAAGACCCTTTTGGGAAAGCTCAGTACTCGTCCGGATGAAGTCTACTGCACCGATAGCATTTATCCGAATGATATCTTCTGCCACTTGGGTAACAAACTTGATCCTGACCGTGATCTCACTGATGTCTCTCTGGTGTACGCACATCCTTCAGTAAAGGGATCTACCTGCACCGTAAATTTCTTGCACTGGAACTCTCCCTCCCAGTACCATCTGCAACACCAAGGCGTTAGCTGTTCAGGAGCAGATGCTCTTCCGATGACAAGAGTGGCTTACGTCCTTGAGATCATTGTGCGCAGCCGGATGCCGGGAGAACAATACGGCTGCACTAAGACCTACACTAACTCTGGAAAGATAGGTAACATGAGGATCCTAAGTCCATTGGAAAGACAAAGGGCCCCGTTGAGATTTACCTTTAATAGAGAAAGATGCTGAAGGATTAATGTGAATTGATGGTGATAAACTTAGGGGTACTATGCCATTTAAATTCCGTAATTCACTGATGACGTTCATTATTATCTTATTCCCTGAATCGTTCCGCAATTGAAGGGCATTATTAGATTATTATATCTTTGTTTCTCATTCATCTTGAACAACATGAATGACAAAGTGAATTGAATAAATGTGAATTTATTGAAATAAGCTTACTCCGTGAATAAGTGAATTTAATCATTGGATGTAAAGATATAAATATCAGTTTCTTCGTCTTCTTTTCATTTCTGTGTTTCTTCTTCGGACTGCGGTAATTTCTCCGATTTACAAAGATGTACTTTTCAATCCCTCACAGCTACTCTCCAAGCAGCAACTGTCCAAGTGTGTCTTTCCTCCTAAATTTCTGTGTTTCCTGTCAATAATAGTCAGCAAAAATTTCCCCTGAAATTTGCGCATCAGTCTGATTTGTTTCTGCTATTGTTTAAATATGGACCTGGTATTGTTTTGCTGAATTGATATCACTCATACCTTTGCCAAACAGCATCCTTGATGACGTTATTAGTAAATGATGTAATAATGATTTGTGCAAGAAAAATATATTAACATACATCTCTAAAAAAAACCTTTAATTATTTTACACTGTTTACCACTATAAATGTTATTGCCTAACAACTTTTTCTTGGGGGCTCACGGTAAGGAAGACAAAATTTAAGCCTCGTGTCCAACCGAAAATGGATTACGAACAGTTATTATGAACAGATTTCACATGTGATTCTTATCTATGAAGAAAAGGTATTTTTTTTATAAAATACTTCATTTGAACACAAATGTATTCAAAATCAGGAATTTTTATTATATTACAATTAAAAAATTCCATTCCTAAAACCAAAAACCATGTGAATAATCACACTAAATGGTAACGACAGAATGTGAAAGATATTTAAACCTTAATGAATTCAAACTAAGGAGTACATTTACAGTAAAATGTAAACAGAATGTATAGAATTACTAAAAAGAGATGTTCTTACTTATTAATATCATATTTTTCTCTTCCTTTATACCTTCGTGAATAAAACGAAGTTAAAGGAAATTTATCTATAGGTAAGAAGGAAGAAGAAGAAACTTACTACACACATATTATAGAACGGAAAGGTAATCGGATACAAAAATAATTTTTAAAGTACAACAATGGTAAAAGATGGGTCACAAAAAATATCAGACACTTCCATTGGGGCTAAAATATTGCTCAACCTATTTCAAATAATCCATCGAATGCTTGCTTTACTCACGATGGAGACTTAAGATGGGAAAAAGACTGGGAAACACTGATAACAGCTCATGGAAGGTCACTCATGAATGATGACCGTCATCCACAGAGGGATTGTTGTGAGTTCATAGCGTCTCTATTAATCAGCAACAGCCAATCAGTTGTCGATACACTTATTTTTGGACAAACGTGTATTTTTGTTACGATTTAAAATTAGAATGACTAAATTTCGATACCTTAGCATTTATCAAGAGTTCAAAAATGAGAAATACATTCAGGATCAAAATGGATTTTCTATCTTTCTCTTTTGCACGAACTTCATTAATAGGAAAAAAGATTCATAACTTTCTGAAGAAATTAAAATTTTAGAGTTGAGAGTCGTGAATGCTGTTAACGACACGGTGTTTAATATTTTTACTTTACCTTAAGTTAAGTATTTTTTATTCTGGATAAAATACCTTAAATCCATATACTTAAGTGGATTTTGGTATTCTTTCTCTAAAGAAACCATAGCTGTTCAGAGTAATATAAATATTATTAAATGGTGAATCGACTGCTTAGATAATTATGCACGTGATCCCCAACCGGCAATCCTCAGGACCGCTTTCACCGATATCGAACGCATTGTCCACTTGGATATCTGGCAGCCACTTCTGTTTAGAATTTATAGTTTTTGTGAGAATTTAATATGTATGAATTACCTACATTGCCAATAATTTTCGCTTTGATGAAAATCAAATAGAAAACCATTTCAATGGTTTCAATAAATTAAGAAATAACATCAATGTACCAGGGAATAAATGAATAATTTAAATACTTCTTAATCTAGATTAAGAGGTATTTAAAGAGATAGTAGATAGTACTAGATAGTAACCATTAACTTAGGTGCCCGGATAATATTTTCTACTTAAGGCAAATACGATACATAAAAACACTTAATTTGTACCGGGTTGTTGTATATTTGAATGTTAGGGGATGAAAATAATTTTATCATTTCAATTTTTATAGAAAAATATTTCAGTATGTATGGTCCTGGTCATCCTGAATTTGATGTGATTTTCTAATAAATTTCAAAATTATTAAACGAATGAGGTATTGATTGAAGAAGTTGTTCATTTAACAGACAGAATATTGAGTTGAAGTGGCGTTCTTTACTTAATCATGTATGAATTTCTTTGGTTTAATGGTTTGGATGCTAGAATTTCCTGGTATTGTTCACTTACCTACATATGACATACGTTTTATCCGATCAATGATGTACGCATTTCTTTACCACGCTACATTTCCCCGTTGAGAATCAACGAGTAATTCAGCTAATTATAAATATTATACATTATTACTACACAAGTTGACCTACAAGGTTTAACAAAGTCTATAAATGAAATCCAGGAAAAATACACAGTGAAGGACATAAAATTAAACACACATGTGTTCTCCCCTAAAAATTGCATTTGAAATTTTCTAAATACTTAAACCAGGTGATATGCTTATATTGCTTGGAGAAATTTGTTTCATTCGAAGAAATTCCAGTTTCCCTGTAAAGTCAGATGTATTCCATCTTCAGGAAGAAGCTGTAGTAACTATTACTTTTTTTAAATCGAAGAAGAGAATTTATAAGAGTTTAATGTTTTATTGTAGCTGCATTTTTATGTTTACTATTTTTTTATATTGTATTTATATCTACGGGCTAGATTCTGTATATCACGCTTACTTCCTTTAGCTCTTAGTCGCTGACCTCCAAGTTCTTAATGACCAAATTGCTGGCTGAAAATGTGACCTTCGTTATCTGATGACTATTTATTTTTCTATCAACAGAGATACTGCCAACTCAAGGCATAAGAAGCGAGGGCAAAATCCTCGGGCAGTGATAGTTCCGTTAGTATCAAAATATCCCCCGCAGTGTAAAACTGTTGTAGGTATATCATACACCACGTACATCTTGGAAATATTGCTCATAACTTGGAAAAAGTTGAGTGCATAGTAGTTCACCCTGCCAATGCAGGGGGTAACTACGGGCAACATGGGTGTACGGGTATGTACGGGTACGGTGTACGGGTGTACGTCGAAACTAAGGCCCGGTCGTACCAATGAAAACCTTCTGAAGAACCAAGATCGAAAAAAGCACGTCAAGTTTGATCAAATGTGAAGGTTCTTCTCACGGTTTTCTTCGATTTCAATGGCGTGGTGCATCATGAGTTCTTGCCAACAGGTCGTGCGGTCAATAATGAATATTACCTGGAAGTTCTACGCCGTTTGCGTGAAGCAATCCGAAGAAAACGATCGGACCTTTGGCGAAACAATTCGTGGCAATTGCCCCAGGAGAAAGCACCAGCTCAATCCTCACTGCGTGTTCGTGAATTTTTGGCAAAAACCAACACCGTTATGATGCTTCAACCACCGTATTCACCGGATATGGCCCCCTGCGATTTCTTCCTATTCCCAAAACAGATAAAAAACTTGCTGAACGCTGAAGGATTTAAACGCCATACTGAAAATTGCGTTATAGAAGTGGTTCAAGGATTGAAAAAAGCGCTAGCACAAATGTATTATTCCCAAATAATAATACTTTGGGAATTTTCCTAGGTGCACGCCTTATCGTGCCAAGTACCTAAAACCCTTTTTCTTGTTTACAAATGTATTATATTTGAGGAGGATACTTTGTAGGGGACAGCATTGATATCAATGAATAAATAAAAAGTTTTTGAGAAAACCAAAAATTCCTAGTATGTTTTGATCATATCTCGTATATGATAAACATTTTGGAAAACTCTGCTTTCAAAGGTGATTTCTTTCCATGTTGAATTCCGAAAGTCATTCGGTTGGGAAGTAAGAAATAATAATACTAATTTTGCTATTAAGAATGAGGTCTTCTACATTTTTTGGTTATGCCGTTGATTAAGGAAATGAAAGAATTTACTCTGACGAGATATTGACAATGTTTTGTTTTTATTAAATCAATTGGTGCCCAAAAGTTTCGCTCTGAATTCCATCTAAAACATAACTCCAGTTTGAAAGTGCCACATTTATGCACTCGTTTCAAGAACATAGGAAACTTCTTGAAAATGCTTTCCTTTCTCGACTTCATCAGTTCTATTACTGCTATATATTAAAACTTTGGATGGAATTTAGTATAGGTTTGAAAAGCACAGTGGATAATAGTTCAAATTAAATATTCCGATTTGCTAACTAATAATTCATGATTTCCACTTTTAACTCCCGCTAATTTCCACAGATATCTTCCGAAAAAAATGTAAGCGGCTGGCTAATTCAGCCAATTTGTGTACCGCTTATTGTCAATGCCAGTAGCTCTGTAAATAAGAAATAAATATTAATAAAAAGTTTTGTAATAAAAAAGAGATCGCTATCGAATATTTAAGAAATTAAGATTAGCATAAGGTATCAAAAAAGGGCCAATTTAACATAAAAGGCGATGATTAAAAAAAAACTCTCAGAATGGTAAAAGTTATAATATTAAAATATTTAATTTAATACTCATATGTTTTTTATATATTTAGCATATAGTTTTACGATTGATCTTCTCGTCTAATTATCACTTCATCAGGAGAGACAGCAATCGAATGGCCGTCAACATGGTCGAGATCAAGTTAACTTTTATGCCGATAATTGCGTTTTAATTATGTATCGTGTACTTGAGAAGTTTTAGCAACTTGAATATATTTGCTATATAGGAACTTAACGTCGAAAAAAATAAACTAAACCACTCACAACAGAAAAAGAGTGGGGAGAAAGCCTTGAAAGAGAAAGTATATTTCGTATGCGCGAAGAATTCTTTACTAAAGAATTGCTTGAGGATATATTTAAATCCGTAGCATTCATATACCTGAATAGCCGAATTTTTTGAATGGAAAAATGTCATGATCAATTTCATTCTCTTTGTGGATGCTAATGATAAAAATTTCAAAATCATCTGTGTAGTTACACTTCTTTATTGTGTTACTATAAATGATAAAACATTGATTTATACTTTCCATTTATGAAAATCATTTGTAAAGCCGCAAATATTATAGGATAGCCTGGTAAATGTCTTGCAATCCCAAGTAAAGTTAATAACATTTCCCTTTGATTGAAAAAAAACGAAATATCCATCCGTAGAAGATTAAAGAAATGAGTGGAAAACGGAGTGACAACACATTGATATCGATGGATCGTTTTCAGAATCGCGTGAAGTTTTGACGTACACGCGATACAAATCGTCTCTAATTGCTTGAATGAAAGAGTTCCTCCATCTCTATGGCTCTTCCGCATCGCTCACGAAACGGAACTTAATCGGCGGCGCAGTGACTGTAGAAGACCTCCTGTCGCTCCATCTGGTGCTACCCGCATTCTCGTAGGTTCTGACAGAGAAAGAGCTCCAACCGTGACTCCGGATCCAAATGTCTATCGATATCACGTAGCCCACCCTCGTCATCGGCAGCGGCTGGTTGTCCCCGTAACACATCACACCGTCGTACAGGAGTGCGAAGGAAGAAGTGGCATTAGAGCGTATGAAGTTCGCGGCACAGATCTCTCCTCTCACCGCCGGGTTGGCGTATTCCAACAAGATACTGTAGATCTCATCACGTGGACTGGCGTCGAGTTCTATCGCATCGCTTAGCTCGCAGTATATGTCGTTTGGGTAGGTGCTGTCAGTGCAGTAAATGTAATTACCCCGGGTCACGGGTATCTTCGACAGGAAGTTGTTTCCCTGCTGCTGGCTGAGCTGCAAGGGTCTGCTGCCCCTGACGGAGTGGAGTTGCAAATGCGCCAACAACCTCGAGGCGCCACCGATGCGGAGGATAAGGAAAACCGACGCAAGGAGCAGAACTTTCTTTTCGTTCACCATTTTGTATTACGAATTCGCATCAACTGAATGTTTATCCCCAATGCTTGCTATTATATTCGGACTTGGAATAGCCGTATACAGAATAACCTTCGGATTCCTCTTATCGTTCCCCGCGACGTAACGTCGATTTATCATTGAGGGAAGTCATTTTCGGCTCGTTAAAAGTTGTGAAATATTATAATCATTATCTATCTGACTTAAATTTGAATGGTGCCGAAAGTTTTATAAAGAGCGGCTGAATCTTCCATTATCTGTGATATTGCCTGTAGCTACGAAGTTTCCCTTAACCCTGACTAGTCATTCCCCATTAAAATCATGTAATATGCAATTCATCGCTGAAATAAGTGAAGAACAAGAACTATCCCTTAATACTAAGTACTCGAGTTATATGGTTTAGAAAGTAACAGCTCTCAAAATTTGAGACCCACCAAAATGTGACACCTTTAATTTAAACGATTTGATAAATTCCTAATAATTGATACATCTCTTGTTTATGCTTTAAGCGCAAAATATTTCAATTGACTATGCGGTAGCATGAGTGACCATGGATCACTTGAGCAACCATGCTACTCACGGGGCCGGACGAAACTTTACCGATGGGCCCATGTAAGAAAACGCTTGATTATAATCAAAAATCGAACCTTCAGTTGATGTTGTAGGAGTAGTTGTATGATGGAGGCGCATCGATTCGGTGAATCTCACGAGAGCTAATACTGTGTTTTCTTCTATTAATCGTTCGAATCTTCCGGTGTTGCGAAATTGCTTGTACTCAGTGTATCGCGAATCGGTATGCTCAAGATGTAGTTCTATCATTATGAGATAGGCCACCCTCGTCATTGGAAGAAAAGGCGATTTTTCGCAACGCATCTCGTTGTACCTCATGACGAGAGGTGAGGAGACACTTCTGATGATGTAACTCCCTATGCAAATGGCGTCTTTCTCTGATGGATGGGCGTACTTCAGCGTGATGCTGCGGATTGCATGGTGCACGGCGGTGACGTCACAGAATATGTCCTCCGGATACACACTGTCCGTGCAAAATATGTGCTTTCCTCCACTCGTCGGAAGCCTGTCCATGGAACTGCTCACTTGTTGCTTATCCAAATACGAGGGCCCGTTATTCCTCAGCCTGTCTAACTGCAAATGTAAAATCCTCTTCTCAGTCATGCATCCGATGATTAACAGTAAGGTCACCGCTATTAGGAGGCACTGTTTTGATTCCGCCATTCCGTTCAACGTAGGAATGGACGCTGGACCTCGCGCTTGCAAATGTTTGGCTCTAACGTCCACATCCATCAGCTAACTGCGGAATAACTTTTGTTTGGTTCTTATCGTGTTATTTCCACCTTGGACTTTGTGAAGGCCTCTCGAAAACTATCACCACACAGATATACTGATTTGAGGGGATTTTTTTGTGTGGAACTGACACGGTGGAAAGACTATTCTTTCTACCTTGGGGAACTGAAGCTATATGCAATCTATTGACTAACCTATCCCCGCCTGGAACCTTCGTTAGAAGGTGATCCTCTTGCGGTAGTGCGTTGAGCTTTCCAGGGAATTGTGTAAAATATAATAATAATAACAATAGGTCTTTATTAAAGGCGAGATTGAGACTGAAAAGTCTCTTCTTCCATCTAACCTTGAGTCAATGATTTTATGTACATGAAGACTTGTGTGTAGGTGAAAAGAAATAGAGAGGAAAACTTTAGAAGGAGTGGATGTAAAAAAAAAACCTAAGGTGATATCTTAGGAAAAAATATCCACAGCAGGAAAACACCCTCAGAGAAGGGGGGTGTGAAAAACCTGCGCAAACCTACTGATAGTTCATGCTAAAAGATGATTAAGAAAGCTGTGTATAAAAAGAAAATTACAAAATCAATAGTAATATAACAAAGTTACAAATTAATAATAAAATAAAATCATAAACAGGAAAAACTGCAATAATAAACCATGAGGAAATAATTGATAAAACAGAAACATCAGATAACACATTCAAACGAAATTACAAAAATAAAATAACATAAAAAAA
>KZ308173.1:1433221-1479304 GCA_000376725.2 Ladona fulva
TATGGAGTAAACATGAAGTTAAATGTGATATGTCCAAGCTTAACATTGTGGAACTCAATAGACATATTGAAAGAATACTGAGTAATTTTCACAGCGGATTTTAATTGGCTAGTTTTCTCAGCGAGTTGACCTCTTCTGCTTCTTTCATCCTGAAGGTGTCAACTCGTTGACAAAACAAGTCGAATAAAAATAAGCTTTAGAAATTACTAAGTAAAGTAATGTTTATCATTTGGGGTGACAAACCTCATCTTCCATAGAAAGTGTAGTTAATTCCAAAGATGAAAATGAACTCTGCAACCGACTAAAGCGCCTCTGGTAGTAGACTCCAAGGTGAATTTTAAGATCTTAGTATTCTGCGTTTAATTGGGAAAAAATAAGAATTTCCAGAAAGAAAAGCTTATTACTCTCTTTATTTTTCCAATAATATCCGTTAACTCCAATCAAGTGACTTACGTTGAAGATGAAAGGCGGCGTACAAAACCTCGCCTTAGGTGGTAGAATGACTTGGCACAACCCTGGATGTTTCTTAAGGTAAACATGAACTCTATAAATGCAGAGTTACGCGATGCATCGTAAATTTAAAAAAGTGCTCCTCTTCCACTGAAAAGAAGCGAATTTTCAATTTCCCTCGTGTCTACGATTTTCTGAGAACGGTGTTTCATTAATGTGAGGGGTACTCTGTTTAAATATTCCCATAAAATATTCTAACGCTCGGTAACTTGTATGATTTTAATGCAGGCTAATAAACAAATAATATCCTCGTAAGGAGCTTGACACTTTCCTCAGATTTTCTCTAATAGAATTTGAATAAATCAGTTGGTTAACGAATACATGTGTAATATTATTTTCGTAATTTCTATTGCATGAGAGATAAAATATCTATATATACGTGCGAACGGAAAATGTTAACCTTTTGAAACAGATCGCTCTATTATCTTGAGATTCAATACATTCATTTCAATTCTCTAAATAGTTTGAAAGCTAAGCCTTCATGTGTTATCAAATAATGAAACCTATTAAATGACGTGGTTGAGAAAAAAAGTCCGTAGAATGTTACACATTTAAGTGGAGAGAAATCAGAGGCAAATTGAAAGGTTTACTTCATTGTAATGAATTGTATACATTTACGTATACATTGTAAATAAATGGATTTATTGATACCATTTTTCTATTGGTATATCGATTTAAAAGGGTCGATTACTTTCATATTAACCACGCTCTTCTCTAAGTTTGATATCAGAGATGGTAGAAGAAATGAAACGTTACGATCTGTAAACAAGATTTTGAAAAAGTAATTTTCCTAAATATTTCTTCTTAGATGAATTCTTAGCTGCTCTAAAAGTACAGGTTATATATACATGGGGAGTATTTTTACTAACCTATATAGTACGTGTTGTATTTGATATTTGAAAAAGTTTTAAATCCGTATCTATGATCTATTGAAAGTTTTACATCCAAATATACTTTCATCTATTTGATGCTAATTGACTAATTTTTAATATTCCAAGTCTTCCCGACTCGAACTCCGGTCATTCATTTGACTTTCTACGAGAATTATTTGTAATGTTTATTTCATTTTCATGCTAGAAGTTAAGTTAGAGAAATGTTATGTTACACTTAAGTTATACTATAGGAGTCGACGATGTAATTGAATTTCTCAAAGAAACCTTCCTATGAATATGGTGGCACATCTCTTTTAATGGAATGATTCCTTTCAGCATTTGCTTTCCTAAATAATGTCTCCATTACAGTGTTCAGACTATCAGTTAAACCTCGAATTTCTCTCTTATCTCCAAATGAATGTCTGTTGCTTTTATTTCGTTGTATCATTTTCCATAAACAGAGTTTTAATGCGTTACTGACCGGCCGAAGAATGTATTAACTAATTACTTCGATATGGTTAGTATTGAATCCATACTTAATTGACCGTAATTAACCGTATTGAACGTATCTTAAAAATTGGATGTGACATTCTAGTTGTAATTAAACTCCTGAGTCTATTTATTTCACCATAGAAGCATCGATATTATTTTTGAAAACTTTATATTTATGTTAATAATGTTGCTTTTCACTATTTAGAGTGAATATGGGGATGTAGGAGAGTTAAAATATATTTTTATTTTAACCTTCGTTAGAAGGTGATCCTCTTGCGGTAGTGCGTTGAGCTTTCCAGGGAATTGTGTAAAATATAATAATAATAACAATAGGTCTTTATTAAAGGCGAGATTGAGACTGAAAAGTCTCTTCTTCCATCTAACCTTGAGTCAATGATTTTATGTACATGAAGACTTGTGTGTAGGTGAAAAGAAATAGAGAGGAAAACTTTAGAAGGAGTGGATGTAAAAAAAAAACCTAAGGTGATATCTTAGGAAAAAATATCCACAGCAGGAAAACACCCTCAGAGAAGGGGGNAAACACCTAGTACTGATATCTGTTAGAGAAACGATGAATCACGTCGATACGCTCAGCACTGTAGACCCAGGACTCGAGTGAAACATTTTTTTGCTTTGGGTCCAAGTAACCCCCCAGGGCTCAAGTAGCCCCGGTTTACGGTATATAAATATTCTGACTCTTATATATCTAGGATACATTTCTTTAATATTTTTAAATACTCATAGTTATAAAATTTTAAAAAATTACACTTTCGACGAGATCCTTTCACAGTTAACGCTTAGTCATTCATAGTTAACTCTTAATCGTTTCAAATAAAACCTTATTTAATTACACAATAAATGTATGCTGAACGATTTTTTATAGTTTATTAATGTCTATCATTTCACATAACTAGAGTTGTTTCCTTAGTTCATTAGATTCATATCACTGTGTTTTTTTTAGAAAAAAGATACCATCTATATTTCGAAGATTACATACGAGCGTACGAGTAAGTTTAAGTGCATAATCTCAAATGAATTGTCAAATATTCTTTCTGCCACACACAAATTCCATTGAAGCGCATAAGAGTGAACGACTCTTAACTCATTGTCTCAATGACCAATTGTAAAATAAATTCGTAATTTGTAGGTCATAATGAAATACTGCTTAAGGATAAATATTCATACTAGATGCTTTGCCAATGTTAATGAAAATCTTATTTCAGCAGATAACATATCACTCAGGGATCGTCCGGTCGTATTGTTGTATTTAGTTCAAGTAAATAATACACTATTCATAAATTATATTATTTGTCGATTTCATCAAGCTTATGCAAAGTAGGATTACTTGCTTATTACCTTGGATTGAGTTGAGGAAAAATTAGTTAAGCGTTATCGGTAATAGCACAAATTATAAAGTTCTTAACTCTATAATTATCACTTTTGATTTTATGCTTCAAATTTCCGCAAACTATAGCAGATTTCTTCCGAGTGGAAGTCCGCTGCGTGTCGGATCTGTCTCGTGACTTATTATCCGTCTCTTGACAGTTGAAAATCGTCATCATCATTAGTAAATTCCGTAAGCAGCAATGAATCTAATTATAAATGCGTTAGGAATCGACAGGAGTTTCTACAGAATATTCGAAGAATTAAAATCTATCAAGTTAATCGAATAATTTGAATTGAGAGAAATTGCACACATTTATCAAAAAAAAATTCATTAAGTTATAAAAGCTGAAATGTAAAAAATATCATTTGAATTAAGTTTTCTTACTCACTGAGAATCTCCTACTTAAGCATTCCCTGAAGATTTCTTCTAATCTATGTCATTCTCATTGCTATGAGTAGCCATATTCTTTGCATGGAAAAATTTGGGAATCCACGTTGTACCATTTTCGGATGAATTAAGAGTAGAAACTGTATGATTTTCAAAAATTTTTATTGTACAACACAAAACAATGAAACACTGGTTCATATTTACAGTTTATGAAACTGTTTGGTAAACTGTGAATATTATCCACGTCAAGTGAATGTCATTCTTGCAGCGTGACATTCATCGCAAGAAGATTGACGCAAGTACTGAATGGAATCACACGGATCGACAACGGTGTCGTATTTTCATAGCCGCGCAAGCAAGTTGAGACACACACGGCACAATTGTCCATTGAGATGTGAGTGGAGAATGTCTTTCCCTCTATGGCTCTTCGTCGTCGGGCATTAACACCGTATTTAAATCCCAGTCGGTCTTAAAACGGAACCTAATCGGGAGCGGATCGGTCACGGAAGCTCCCTTGCCGCTCCATCTAATGCTGCCCGCATTTACGTACGTCTTGAGGAAGAAGTGAGGGAGAGTGTCGCCCATGCGCATATATACGCGAATTGATATCACGTAGCCGACCCTGGTCATCGGAAGCGGTGGTTCGCAGTCCACACCGTCGTACAGGAGCGTAAGTGCCGAGGAAGTATTGTCCAGTTTGAAGTTTGCCACGCACA
Source organism: Ladona fulva (assembly GCA_000376725.2). Lineage (NCBI taxonomy): Eukaryota > Metazoa > Arthropoda > Insecta > Odonata > Libellulidae > Ladona > Ladona fulva. The sequence goes on from KZ308173.1 coordinate 1,437,586, forward strand.
GCTCCATCTTCACCGTCGGGTGGGCGTACTCCAACAGCACTTGGATCTCATCCCGTAGATTACCTTCAAAGTCGAGAGCATTGCTCATCTCGCAGATTATGTCGTTCGGGTATACGCTGTCAGTGCAGTAAATAAAATTTCCCGGAGTCGCAGGTATCTTGGACAAGAATTCGCTCCCCTGCTGCTCGCTGAGCGGCAAGGATACGTTGTCCCTGACAGAGTGAAGTTGTAAGTGCACCAACTCCGCCGCGCCGCCGATGCGGAAGATCAGGAAAATGGACGCGAAGAAGAGGGATTTCTTTTCGTTCACCATTTTGAATGTTAAACATGCATCGACTGAGTGCCTCCTAAGCTCTCTATGTTATATACTAGTCCATTCGCTATACGGAAGCGGTCTAGTTTGGAATAACCTTCGGATTCTCTTTATCGTTCATCGACTTAAGGGATGCTATGCATCCTGAATTCCACAGCGCCGCTATTTCTGCAGAAAAGTGGCGAACATTAAGTGACCCTCGTATCTATGGTTTTCCATCAACAGCGTTTCATTAAAAAGAATGGCATTGTACTATAATATCCTCATAAAGGGTTGCAACGGAGAAGCTCTCTCAAAAAGATACTCAATAATTTTTTCTGTTTAACCGTTCCCTTCCCCTCACTTTTCCTTCAAAAGCTTCTGTACGTAAATTATTGCATTTCCTGTTGTATATTTATCTAATGATGGAATTTCAGGCCAAATCAGTCGTTGAATTACATCTTATGTGGTAATTACAAAGTGTTTTCCTCTTAATTCATTATGTCTTTCCACGAAGTCCGGTCAGTGATGATAGATTATATTTTATTTAATTATCAGTTTTAATTATACTTTAGCATGTATTATCTGGAAAGGTCCTGCCGAACTTTGAGGAAAATTCTAATAAATTTAATTATATTTTGGTATATATTTATTTAATAATATCACCATTTTCCTCTCTATCTTTTACACAACTGGAGATTCTTTCCTCCCAGAATACTTGGAGTCTTATTTGTGATATTTTTCATCTCTCTTCCTATTTGCATCGCGTAACGTGAGTTGGTATCAATCAATACATGTATTTTATCGTCATCACAGGTGGGAGTTCTATTCCAGTGCTCGAGGTCTCAAAGTTTAAAAACCCATGCTCTAAACCAATAAAACTATTTACTCACTGTTCTTTTATCTAAAGAAACTTCTCCGTAAACAGCACAATTTTGTTTGTTGTTTGTGACATATTTTGCCTTCCTGGCAAAATCTAAAATACTATTTGTTTTCTTCCATCTTCATAGGTTATACATTTTACACAAATGAATTTATTCCAAAAGATCTCTTTCAGAAGACTGCTGAAATGTTTCCATCAAGAAAAACTAGCAAATTGTTTGTTTACAGGATTTCTTACATATTATTTCTCGACTTCCTTCGGCAATCGGCACATTCCTGGCAACCCAATGTGTGCATGCAAACGTGAAATGTGAGCATTAAGGGATATATGGTAATCAGAACATAACCTTTCGTTGAAATTTATCGTATTTATTTCCGTGGCGTGATTTGTCAAATGATTAATCTTTTGCTTGTTGCTTGACGCAATATAGAGACGTGTACTATATAGTGAGATGGTGACAATTGTAGAGCATACGCCTTATGCTACCTTCTATAGGAAGTAGGATCAAATCGCGGGATTTATTTGGTTTTAATTAAATTTATGTAATTTTATGGTTTTACGGGGTTAAATAATGTAAATCCTCTGTCGAGATATCGATTATTGATACATGGATACTTATAAACTTCAAGTACTTTAGCCTAACTTTGTGGGACGCCATCAAAATAGCATTGTGAATAAAGGAAGCAAGGAGAAGTAAAACAGAAATGAGATACTTTGCGTGATATTTCAGTATTTAAAATCAAATCAGAGAACAGTACTTTGTATTTTCACAATTTTTAACTTAACACGACCAGTTTCAACGATAACGGCCATCAATCACAAAAGTCTCGAAACCGGTCATATTAAATTGAAAACTGTGGAAAATACGAAGTAATCTTCTGAGCTTTGTTTTTAAATACTTTAGTATCACTCAAACTATCCCATTTCTGTTTCACTTCTCCTTGCTTCGTTTATTCACAATATTACTATGCAGAACAACTAAGTAAAGAATTATAATTTTACCCGGAATGTATCCTCAGTTATTTTTATGGGTCGAAATTGAATTTAATANCAGTCACAGGCAAAAATTGAAAATTTACCCTCAGCGTTGAAAGCGTTAAAAATGCTTCGACAGCTGAGGTCATTTTGCATGTAGGCTCCCATCGGAAATTAAACCCGGGACCACTTTTACCAAAGTCAAATGCATTGCCCACTTGGCTATCCAGGAGCCTGATGCAGATATAATATAAACAAATGTCTATTTCAAACCACAAAAAAATTGGATTTTGATAGATCTAGACAGTTTACTTATTTCATTGCTTTAAAAAGGAAAATTACTCATCAGCTGGACACAGGATAATTTAGGAATCATTTCAACAATTATGGGGTTATCCCCATGAACCTCTATCTAACTTACCAGTTTCATGTAAAGCGGACACCATAACTACATCTTCTCCTAGAGAGAGAACCTTCTCCTGACTTTCAAGAAGGTCTATCTTATTTCCGACAACCAAAATGTTACTCTTAAGCTTGGGTGATATGTTTAAATTATTAAGAGTTTCAGTCACCTGTTCATATTGAGCTTGAAGATCAGGATGGCTAACATCACAAATATGAACAATTACATCCTGGAAATTAAAAACAAAATGGTGATTTATCATTTTAACAATAGGTTGATGACCAAAACTATTATTATTAGTACATGCATTACATATGGACTACTAGTCTGGTGGTAACATCAACATAGCAACATTTTTTATATTAATACATTACAATACAATGCACTATATGTAACTAACGTACACTATATGTAACACTTCTTGAAATTATTACAATGTTACTAATTGAACACAATGTTGAATTATTAGAATGTTATTGCTGAGTAACTGAGAGTTATACTAGGCTCCGATTGAAAATGATTTCAAACTTGCAAAATTTCAAACAATGAATGAAAATGATTCACTCTTATACTTTTTGCCATATAACAATCGCATACTATCTTGCGAAAGTGTGCGACTCCACAAGTGAACTTCGTTTTTATCATGGAAATTTAACATATCCGATAGCTCTGAATTCTAATGCCCGTTCGATTCGGATAAGATTTTTGTGCAAGTCGATTCGATTTGAGAGAAAGTCATAGATTTGCTATCCCCATGATGAAAGTTGCATTACGACATTGAATTAAAACTTTTCCCTTTGTTCCATGAATAGCAAATACAGCCTGGATCATTAATGGACCTGGTTAATCATCCAAGAGAGAATTATCACTAAGTTTAGCACACTCGTGGCTGGTATTTATATTTCCATAGGTTTTTTTCCTCTTCAATTCTTGAAATTCATACCTGTCATCTTGCATTATTATGAATAATTCCGGGTGTTTATTTCAGGAGAACCACATTAGATATTTCATTCGCTTCTAAACGTAAGGGGAGACGTAAATCATTCTTCGATGTTACAAAAACTTTTTACAGATTATTTTCACTATTAGATCGATTTAATTAAAAGTGAACTCTTAGCACACCTCTGTTGCCACTTATTTTGGAGAGGCTTTAGGTATTATTAGTCTACTAGCTGAAGTGTCCGTTGATTCTCAACGGGGAAAATAGAAGTCGAATTAAATATAATATACCTATTTGTAAACGAGAGAATATAACGTTTCGCATCTTACAAGTTTAGTCAAATGGGACAGGTTATCGAAAACAAAAATGTCATCTAATCTCATAAATTAGTTTCTCATGGTTCGAAGCTGAATTCCACAATCAACTATAAGAATGTGAATCTTTATGGAATTTTCTTCTTACGAAACTTGTCTCAAGTTAATGTGCAAGAATGTAAGATTTTTAACTACTGGTTCTCGAGCAACTGAAAATGTTAACATTGCAACATTCAATGCTTCATTGAGAACACTTAACAATCTGTAATATTTGGAAGTTGTAATTTAAGAATTTTGATGGGAAATGTAATCATAAAATGTGTTAAGTGTCCGAATTGATAGACAAAATGTTATTCGTCCGTCTCCATTAATTCATTAAGGTGCTACGTATGTTTGTTGCCCTTGCAATTCATCGCTACAGATTTTTCGTGACTTTAATAGTTTAAACTTCTAAAAATATGCTCCTCTTCATATTGTGAATTACTTCTAAATGGTTCTAAAAACACCATGTATTCTTATGGGAAAATGCACCAGCTAGGAATCAACAATCACATCGGTCATCAGGGTAACGGGTTGTTAGTATAGTAGTATTGTTAAAAGTGCTTCGACAGCTTAGGTCATTTCGCACGTGGGCCCCCACCGGGAATCGAACCGGGGACCGCTTTCATTGAAGTCGAACGCGTTGCCCACTTGGCTATCCGGGAGCCCCCCCTGAAACGGGTTGTTTACAACCTCAGAATTTCACAAAATATTTGTATATTTATCTAAATTCTCGCAACTTGAAAAGAAAGCGAATTCCACGTCTACGAGTATATATGAGTAACTTTTTGTATATATGTTCGGACTCTTCACATATTTTACGATTAAATTTCTCAGAACCAGAAGCTGAAAATCTTGCAAACTTGCACATTAACTTGAGACAAGTTTCATAAGAAGGAAATTCCATAAAGATTCACATTCTTATTGTTGAATGTAGGTTTTGGCTTCGTACTTTGATTAGAAAATTTTGGTTTTCAATAAATGTCCCATTGGACTATACTAATATGAGGGATGTTATTTTCGATTATGTACGAATAGATATACTAGAGTTAATCCAACTTCTATTCTCCCCGTTCGGGGGATTTCAGCTTCTTACCATCTAAAATACAAAAATGATAGCCCATACCATGTACCATGTAACGCTGTGTAGTCAGTTCTTATTGGAATACATTAAACACAAATTTACATCCAGTACAAACCCGATTTTACAGCAGTAGATAACCGTTCCACCGTACTATAGAAATTAAGATGCAGAAAGTGTCGCAAGAGCGACGATGCATCGAAGAGATGGAAGAGGGAGGTTAAGAATCGAAATGAGAAGAGTGAGGAATCGAGTGGAAAGAAGATGAAGAAATCGAAGTTAAGGAGGATCCGAGACATCTTTGACGTGATTGGTTGAGAAGTAGATTGATGCTCGGTCTCGTAGGGATTCTGGCAGTTGGAGGAGGAGGCTTTTGAGACGACACCGTATGGCTCCCTTGGGTGCCATCTAGTTTCCTCTCTTCCATTGCCCTCCCCTCACTCCCTCTCCCCCTCACTCCCCCTCCCATTCACCCCCTCCTTCCCTCCATGACACTCATCTCCTTGACACATCTCTCCATCACAGTGTATTTTTTCTACACCACAGAACGATGTTCGTATCTTCACTCAGTTGAAGTTATCATGGAAGATCTTACCTGCAAATTCACTCAGTTTATCTGGAATACCGTTGGCCGTATTGATCCGGAGACGGAATATCCGAAGTTCTGAACTTTAATCTAAAATCCATCGTAGGGAAAGGGGAAAAAGGTTGTGAAACTTTTCCACATCCACAAGTGTTGCACTATTATTATTAAACCACTTCTTTTTACTGTGGCAACTTTCAATTTTTTTTACTAGGAACCTTTCCCGTAATTCATGCCTGCTGCAAAATGCGGATCAAATATCGTGGTCCCATTATTACATTAAATACATCCATATGGTATGAAATGCTGTTATGTCATGTGTCTAAAGATGGAGATCCATTCCCTTTAGTTGCGAGGGATACATTTAATTTTAGTTGCACGTGCGTTTTTTATCGGGTGATTATAATCTATGTATTTGAACATTTCTTTGATTTTTCAACCAGTTACTTGATCTCTTGGGGCAATTTATTTCCAAATTCACTCGCAAAACTTACGGAAAAAGTAAAGTGAAATTAAGACATTGAGTCGCCATATTAAAGTGTCACTTCTGACGCTTCTGAAGTTCCCCTGTGCTGTGTAGCGCACGCTTTGATTTGTTCTTAATTAAATCGGTATGGCCAATTAATTACTCATCCCGGAATTCCAGAAGAGGATAAGTTCTGGCGCATCACGTGATGATCATTTCCCCATATTTTTCATTTCGTGATTCTGTTGTTCAGTCATATGTTATCATGGATGAAATTCAAAGGTTATGCTTGCAGTTGGTGGTTCTAGCTTTCGCCGCTTGATGTCACTGGCGACTTGCTGGATTTAGCTGAGAATTATACGCTCGTGCTCTCAGTCGTCAGTTGTCTTCGCAAAGACATTTAAATTTATAGATTAGCATTTTTCCACATTCAACCGTATTCCTGAGACTCTATTTCGCTTTTTCTTCTCAGTTTTTCATAATTCTTTCTGTTCCATGACAAACATCTTTCCTATCAGAAGCTCTTTCTCTCGATTCTCCCTGCAAGCTACCGGTCCTCGGTTATGTGTCTCTGTCATACTTTTGATGGGATATTATCGAGTTTGGAATGAAACTGATGTTATCATTACCTTACATATATTCTCGCCGACCCGAAAATGTCACATCAATGTGAAATATTATTGCAGGGAGTTATGGGATAATATTAATATGAAATGGAATATGAGCTCCTCGGGCGATCACTTTGTGACCTCCTCCTAATTTGCTATTCCGGTGGCATTCCCAAATCTCTCCATTCCTATTGATCCTCTTGGATTTTTCTCCCTGGATAATCCAAGGATCATCTCTTTCCTTCTCGTTTTCTTCTTCTGAATTTCAACGTCATATTCTCGCGTATGCAAGTAAAGATTTCATGAAAGGCAGGGGAAAATTTGTTCCTTACCTGAAAGATGATGAAATATTACTTAGAACCTCTACTCCAATGTGTAATTAAATATTTTCCGCTATTTAGCCATTTAAACTCTTTCGGTTAAAGGAAGAGAGGTATGTCCGTAATTAGCATGTCGACTGGTTTCCAGAAAAGCTTTTAATCTATTATAATATTAAATTATTTGACCTAAAATCTGAATTTCTTTTTGTATGAGCATGTATTAAACTCACCGTATTCCTTACCACGGGAAGAAGTTTTAGCAGCCTTTGCTTGATATTAAGCTTCCTATCATCCTCTTAGTTTCGTCAGAAATTGTTCTCATTAAAGGCTTTTATTTCTAACCTATTTGTTTTTATGATAATCACGTGATTAATATAAAAACGTATTTCTTACAGCATTCACAAGAGATGAGAAATCGAGTTCTTTTAAACCGTTGAAAAAGTTCACGTAATTTTGCATTTGCAGCCATTCATTCTCGTAAAAGCAATTTAACTCTGCCACATTAATTATACGACGGACATACTTATGCTAATATTGTTTACATCTAACATATTACATCTACATATCAATTTCTTGTCATACGTCTTCCCAAACTACAAAATCCCAACCAACCTGAATGACCGCTGCATAAGAAACCGCATTTTTTAGTTTTACTCCACATCCGGTTTAAGATCTGGATCTACAACAATACCTTGCAAGCCGCCTTTGGCAGAGGGTGTAAATACCGACGAGTTCAGCGTCGGGTTCACAGTTTGGGGGTATTGTTTTGTGTATTTGGGCTAATAAGCTCAAATATAGGGCGTGGCTAGTAAATCCTTAAAAACGCTGTGAATATTACGTCCCCCTGACTTCTTTATTTCGGCAAACTAAAAAAGGCATTATTTTGTATGACAAAATCCTCCAAAACAGTTCCCTCTATATTCACCGTCCATTTATTTAAAATTCCCAGTCTATTTCGGTACCCTCTTTTATTTCCTGATGACGTACTACTCCTTCCCATTCTCAGGACTCCTTTCATTCGTAAAATTTCAGAGCGTAAGCGGTCACACCCATTGCACACACTAACGAAGCTTGTTAGCGAAAAATCATTTCCAAGAAGCAGACCGAAGGAAGTTCCTGAGGAAAAAAGACGTTTTGGGAAAGTAAAGGATTGAATTTTGCCCAGGAAGAAAAGGCTAATCATCTCAGTTTTGATTAAATGAGAATATTTTCGTACTTATTCAACGAAATAACCTTGCTTATAAGTTAATCCCTCACGTACGCCTCAAATTGTATCTCCTTCTCGTATCCTCTCTTTACTATTTCCATTACATAAAATTGGTTAAATTTAATACGAGACTAATTACTCCCAATGTCTCCTAAAAAAAAACCCATGTATGTAAGTATAATCTTCACATTATACATTTAATTAGCGTTTGCGAAATACATTGCTTACGCTCAAGATACATTATCTATCTTAAAAGAGGAATATTTAATCATTTTTTACTTAAGATACATTTATGTATGTCACATATACTCAATAATCCTTCATTCATCAAAGTGGGGATTGTTTAACGTTTATAATCATCATAATATTTTTTATCTAATAATAAATAATAATGAATTGATTTGGTGGTACGGCGAGTGTACCTTTATAGTGCGCAATCCATTCAAAGACGGTGTTTGCTGCTCGGTTTTTTGTATATGGTCGTCGATTCACCATAGATTTTTTTGAGAATATGATAAATTCATTCCGGAAACCAAAAAAATATATAAAAATTTTATACTTTCCTACGAGGAAAATTTATGCGTGGTAAAAATGATATTTAGGCATATAGTATTATTTCATCAATCTTGATTTCTCCCTTTGTGATCGTCCAATGATGCCCGGAGTCTATTGTTATTTTCTCGAATTTTTAGAGAATTGCCGTTGCACAGATTTCTAAGCCTATAGACCACATACTTTGGGATCCATTCTTTCTGCGTTATTTTATATATTCCTCCACGTTTTCAAACTAACTATAATAGTAACTATCATTATTTGTTCTGTTTGGTCCCTGATTGAAAAAAACGCGTTTTTGAAACACAGCCTCGTTTCCGCTTGAGTTTTTTATTTGAGATGTTTGTTAATCGAACGTCTATAGGTATTCCAAACGTAAAATTTTTCACAAAAGCGTTCGATCTCCAATTTGTTCGTCGTCAAAACTGTTCCTTAACAGATTTCAATCTGTATTTCAAGTTTGAACTCGCAGGGGAAGAAATAGAAGCTTAATCAATAACGATAGGTGTGATTGGCCATCATGTGATAGCTGAGGACCTCACCGTAAATAGAATCTGAAAATGTACACTGTCTTTCTTTTACGGATTTTTCTGGGACCCTCAAAACGATCAGCTCTCTTACAACCGCTGAATTACTGAATCAGTTGCCGTACGGTGTAGGTTTTCTATTGCACCAGAAACGTATCTTTATTTAAGTTGTTTTACGTATGTTTCAAAATTGCACGAGTAAATAGGATGATTGCGTATAATGTATGGAATCCTTCTCCAGCGTTGAATTATTATTTGCCTTCAGTAAACCTTTCAATGGTCTACATTATCAGAAAATTTCATTCTTCATAAATAGGCAACTTCATCAAACCATTTATTACAGTCAAAGTATATATTCGATAGCTTTAAAATTTTCAAATGATTTTCTATGATGGTGTAACATGAAAGTCGATGCCGTAGGAATTGCCTGGCACCACAAATAACGTCTTCTGTTAAGTAATTTTCTACATTTTATACTTTCGGCCTTTGTGGACCCTGTTTATATCATCGTATCGTTGCGAACCCTCACCTCCAACTTTTATTTACTTACGGCGAAAACCAACGGCTGAGAACCTCTACGGTAAGGGAATCCTAACCACAATCGTAAATGATTAAACGTACGAAAAGAAGAATCAAAGCCAATTGATTCAATTTGTGATTATCTAATTGCTTCAGAATACTCACTTGTGGATAATGGATTACATTTTTCGATTTCATGAAATATCATATGCTCTTTGAGCTATATCGTGTGATTAGGAAAAACATAGTCTAGATGGCCCTTAGTTCACCTCAGTTGGATTCAGAGAAGCAGAATAAATTGATGCCTAAGGAAGTCCGGAGAATGCTATTCCTAAAATTAATTTTTTATTGGAATAAATATTTCGGAAATTCTTCTTAACATTTCACCCAAGTAAAATGAGAGATACGCTAACAGTAGTCCAAATTTTTATAAATGTGTATTGTGTATCAGTAAAATGAGAGATAGGCTAACAGTAGTCCAACTTTTTATATGTTTTCTTCGTGAAATTAAATGTATATTCTATTTTCTTTCCTCTCTAGATTTGAACATAGGATAATTTCTATTTCATCGTTTCAGCGATCGGTTATATTTGGCATAGTACGAAGAGCGTAAGTTCTTACACTCTTGTTGATTTTTACAACATATCAGTGTATCACTGTCTAGTTTAAAAAGACTAACAAGCGTACTACGGCGCCACAGTAGTTCCGGCGTAGCATCCAAATAAGGATAGGAAGAGTTTCCCCAATATCCGTTTTCGCAATAGTATAAATTGAATGCGTAATCCGCATCGAAGAAAATATCACATTACCACTGGCATCTGTGCTTTCTTTCCTTCCATTTCTCTTTAAAATACGTTTTCGGCCACAAAAGGTTAGGCGGAGTGTGAATTTCTTCCGAATGTATTAAAATAACGAGGATCTGGAGGAAAGTGGAAGCGAAGAACTACTGTGGGGCTGAGAAGAAAACCACCGACTTCCATTAGTAACGCTCCGGAGGAACGGAAAGGATGTTACGTAATAGGGAAGGCGAACGGGAAGGCTCGCGAAATTCTTGTATATTGAACGAAAATCCGGTATGCAACGACGATTCAGTAACCTTCTATGGAATCATTCTTGCACATGAAATGTTACGTACGTCTTCGGATCTTTCTCTTCTAGACTTTTGGGTTGTGTCCATTTTTGGCAAGTATCAAGAGCTTTACATCAAGTGTGCTGCTCTTCCAGCAAAATACTTAAGTCGTGTAAGAGACAAGAAAGTGTATGTGTATTTATTAATTTATTTAAAATTAACTCATAAACAGCACAAGACCATGGCAATGACATCAGGTCCTGATGATGGCTTGATGCCGAAACCGGTCGTCTAATAAATATTCTTGTGGATATCACCAAGTTATTCTTATTCCTTCAGAACGTCTTCCCACGAGGTCCAGCCAGAGAAAATAGAATTTATTAATAATAGAAACTGTACATATTTAAAAGAAATAAAAATATCAAAACAGACAAATTTAAAAATAAAGAATAAGTTATAAAAAAAAGTACAGGCTACAATATAAGTCATACGTTTAAATTTAACTCGCATTATACTAATGTGTATGGAATATAGTCTGTTTTGTGTTTCGAAATCAGACGTCATGGAGCAACGTCTGCGAATTAACTATTTGATACCCTCGAGACAATATTGGCAAAGAAAACTTCATTTAAAACTCAGGGAATCATAGAAATAAAATGTAAATACGAGATTTGTGAATATGTAATTTCTTACGGGATGTATTTTACACGTGTGTAAGAATGGAAATTTGAACCGTAAGAAAGTCAGTTAATTATTGGTCCCCCTTATGTGTTAGGCATGTTCATGAATATACCTCTTCATTACGTGTGATCCACTGATATTTAATTTGATGCACATTGCTCGGCTGCTAACAGCTTCGACCGTCATAAAATTTGGAAAAGGATAATCATTTCGTGCATTTCCTTATTAAAAATCCAGGTTTATTACAATTTGTCGGATGGTAAACTTGCCCGGAGAAATTTAATGAGTAATTAGTCATTTATTTAACCACATTACAAAGAACGATCAGCCAGATTTACTACACCATTTGAATGGTCGATTGCGGAGTACCTGTAGATCATCCCTCTTAAAAACCAACATCGGGGTTGCCTAACCTACTGCCTCCGGGCCATAATGCAGTTCGCCGAAGGTTTTTCTGATAAATACAGTCCGATTCTCCAAAGCTTCCTCATTAGATAGATTTTTATTTACTTAGATATTTTGATATTTATTTTGAGAAATATGTATCCGTAGAAAAACTGATATAACTTACCGAACATATTATCCGTTCGCCCATCACAATAATTTCTGTTTTGACTAAAACTTTATTACTTTATCAAACTCTCGAATTCCCTGTTCGTGTGTTTACGGGTATACATTACATTGTATTACATTGTTGAATTCTTATATTATCAAATTTAAATGTTTTTACGCATATGTGCCTGTTGATCGTTGCATTCTACTTAAAGAAATTACATGAGGGTTGTCTAATAGTAGGGGTCTTTGCTATTTCTCATTCTTCGCATCGTCGATTTCCTCGGTTATTAGGTCAACCAAAGGTGACGAACACATCTAAATCGTATAAATCCAGACTAACAGCCAAAAATGAAAGGATAGATCCACCGAAAAATTTTCTAGATAGTAGATTATTTTTTCGCAAACGTAAATAATTCGACTTTGACAGTTTGACAGATGAAGTGATCTGAAGTAGCAATACAATACCCCAAATTAAGCGATAACGACAGTTCAGTATCATCATCGTCTGCCATCTTATACCATATTTCTTTTTCAATAATCTGAATATTGACATCGCTGTTGCAGCTTTCCTCTTTAACATGAGGATTTATCAAATTCTTTTTCTACTGGTGTTACGAATGTTAAAAAATCGATCCTCCGTATATTAACAACTAACAACACTTTTTGTAGGTTTGATAGTTTTAAACGTAAATTTTAAATTGAAAGGTAGAAGCCGAAAATTCATCATCTTACAAAACAAAATATTTCTTCAATTTGCTGTTACTACTAAACAAACATCCTACGAATCAAGAGCCATAACAATCTTGGCTTAAATGCAAGGATCCTCTTATGCTTGGTACCTGTGTGGCCATGCAATAATTTCTGAGGATTAACTCAATTAATTTGTCGAGGGACCACTATTTATTTCAAGATTTAAATGACTTTAGCTTTAATTTTCACAACTTTATCAATTATTTGCATATTATGAATTTTCGGTGGAATTCTTTAGTTGATATTGTAATTTAAACAAAGATAATCAGAAAAACTACCATTTAAAATTCTCCCTTGGAGCTGACGGCAAAGTTGCGTCAACTTATCGCTAACAGTAATATTCTTGCCTCCAGAAGATGATAAAAATTAAAGAGAGAACAGTAAGGTGTATAGAGGCCAAATAGGCTATAGAACTCTTCTCTACATAATTATAAACATCCATACCATTTTGTCCATGCAATAAGTTAATATCGTAGATAGCATTGTAAGAGTTACAAGCTGCACTGTTTTGCTAACTTAAATCTACAGGCATCGAGTGGAATAAAGTATAAATAAAAGCATGTGATTTGATTAATATCTATTGTGGGATATCGGCGTTTATTTACATCCCCTGCCACACGCCGAAAGGTGGTTTGCAGGGACTTTATGTGTATGTAAATGTAGATGTAGGATCTGATATGTGAGCTTTTCAGGTATGTCATAAATTTTTATTTAAATGTTTTGGACATTTGTATTTTTTTGGCGAAAATCGACTGCGAACGTTAAGCAACAAATGCAAAGGAAACCTTCAAATCTGTCGATCAACTTTTCTTTATTTTCACAAAACTCATTCGTACATGCTTGTTCAGCCGTACATGTTTTCCAGTTGTAGTGTCAGTCACATCGGATCCTTGTTGCTACATTTTTATTGTTTCTTCCTAGGCCCTCTGTAAATAAAGATTTAATAAGTCAAAATGAGCAAAGTATTTTCTTATATTCATGTTTCTTACGTTTGTACCTGTAGAAGCGACGTAGATAAATGACTTGACTTCCGATATAAATCAAAATATTTTCGTTACATTAATTGCTCATTGCTTTATCAGGTTGGCGTAAATGCAGCAGTAACATCGTCTTAGCCTATCGGTTAAGGTGGACAATTTATATCACATGGTAGCGAGATTGTGTTTGTTTAAGACGCATATTAGTCAATCGAATACCAGCGAGACAAACCAAACAAAGTCGCAAATAGGACACAGATATTAAAAACCTACGCAGTAAATGCAAGCATACATTTTTCTCCCCATATAATAATAATGCTATAATTCGTAATATATTATATTGAACGTTACGTCCTTGAGAAATAATGCATTTGTTAATTTAACTACTGCTATACATATAACTCATGATCATTTTACTGATAATATAGTTTTTGTTTATAAAGTGTTTACTTATTCCTTATTTTACTGTTCTTTATTTATTTTGCCATAAGTAATTGAAGAAATATGAGGAATAAACAGGAGATGATCATGTCAGTGATTTATCTAGTTATTATAGGATGATGAATTACCTCTGCTTAGACGAGTGGAGAAGACGAATGAGAAAAAAGTATAACAGTTGCTATTTGTTGAGTGCTTGATAGATCTTAGAAGAATTTGGAGACCGAGAGGAAGAAGATAGGACGTGCGTGTTTAAAGAGAATTAAAGCTGGAGATTAGGCTAGAATGGAAGAATGTATGTAATGGATAGGCTGATAACTTGCTTTCTTCCATAGAAAAATCTTGAAAGCGAAGTATTTTACTGGCATTTTCGTTTCTATTGTCACTAAGATAGTTTTTAGAAAATCTAGTAGCAACGCACCACGCCCTTCTCCCTTTTTTCTAACTTCATGGGAATGCTGGTCTTCTGGTACTTGTTTTCGGTGGTCTGTCTGGCGCTGCAATAATGTTCTCCTTTCTGGCAGGCCGCTGTTGAGGAGATACTGCGGACACTAGGAGAAAGAATACCAGTGCAATGAGAGTCAGCACGGAGCTAATGCCTCTCACTTTCATCTTATGCCGCTTGCTTCCTATTTGTTTGGTTGACTGTGAAAGTAAAACAGGAGATGCCAAGTTAGTTATGCATGGAAGTAAACGAAAGTAGAAGTAAAGAATGTCTATGTGAGTACATATAAAGGGTTGTCTTACTGTAGGACGAATGAAAAGAATGAGGATTAGAAGTTGCAAATATGGAATGAACCAAATTTTAAACGGTGTTAAACAATGAAGGCTTCATTAGAACTTAACTAAAAAGAGCATATGTACAATTTATGATTAGAATTTTAGAATTTTCATGTTGGCAATGAAGCCATTATCATTGCCCTAAGCGGAATTCCTTCTCGATATTTTTAATTACTTCTTCGCTTAATCTCCAAAGGTATTTTACCGGGTAATTTGGTATAAAATAAATAGTTATTGGAAAACAAAATTAACATTTCCTGCTTGAAATGTTATTTCAAACTGAAAGTTGCTTATTCATTTTTTTATTTTACCTGTTCTTTATCTAAATTGCCGCAAAGTTTGTGGTATCAATATTCATAGCGTGTTATTTAGCTTGGTAGTATTCTATAACAGAAACTAGCTAGTAAATGACAATTATTTATTCATACAACATCAAAATTAAGCAACGACTAGCAGTAAGACCCTGGTTTCGATGCCTAGTGTCATCATCAGGTCAATTGCGATTGGTTGTCGTTTAATTGAGGTGTTGTAAAAATTAACAACTTTTACTCATTCGCTTTATTTCAGTGCGTATGCATTCGGGTGGAGGATAACAATGCAAGAGTGGTAGTACGTAAAACTAACAACTTAGGACAAGAAAGAGAATCTCGAGATTTACGATATTTGGTAATATATACATATGGACTCGAATTCGGGGCTCTCCACTAATTTGTCTTACGAGCCAAAGCACATTCTGTCTTGCCGTTTGGTAGGCTTTGTGGGCTGGAGCAATGCTCACAAAGATGAAAAATTTTCTCGGTAATGTCAAAATTGGAACTGTAAGGCATACCTTCGGCCTCCCCTATTTTCAGACAGCGTTTTCTGTTTCTTCGAATTCTTTAGAATTTAACTCTCGCGAGAGAATGAAACCATTCGTTATTCCGGAAGGCTTGTTAACAACCGAAACCGTTTGCTTAATTGCTGACGAATGCGCGACCTCGTCTCGAGAAATGTAATTAGCGGTTAAATCTCTACTCCAGTGACGCTTCAAGATGACCATGAGTTTATCGATTAAAGGTTGAACTTCAATATTTGTTGCTGGAAGAAAGGATGTCTATTGTTCATATTTATGTTTCATCATCTTCTGGTTTATGCCGGAAGATACACGGATGAATGGTGTGAGGCCTTCGCAAGAGATGTCGTTTGCCCTACTACAACTCATGCTAAGTTTACGTCATTGACCGTTTGTATTCGGTCCTTTGTGAAGGCATCGTCATTAATTTTATGCTCGACGCCACGTCATTCGTACTATTTCACTTTCGTGCTATGCGATAACATCCTCATCTATACTTATGTATTATGTGTAGACTACATCCACTCGTGTATCCTGCAATAAACCTGTTGACGTGTAACGTGGGGTGCATGCATATTATCTATCTCTCTCATCTGTTACTTCCGCGTACCGCCCGCGGAAAAATGAATTTTTGAGTTAGTTCTAACATATGATTCCCTACTTTTACCTTTAGTATAAGATACGACTGTTGAGAAGGGTAACGTAATTGGTCAGCTTGTTTGGAGGGGGAAGCCTAATATATCTGTCACCATATAATCAAGCAAATTCAATCTAAAATTTAATCCTTTTTACTTTAACGTTTGCCGTCTTAAAAAGCATCAAGGCAAACGCAAATCGATTTGCCGCAGAAATTCTCAGCAAAACACGCTCATCTAAGCGTGACCTTTTCTAATTCACGAATGCAGATATACCTATTAAAAAAAAAAGTACATGTACTATATTTTACTTCAAGTCTTTAGGCATTTATATCACGTTTAAATCTACTTTATCCATGTTCTATTACATATACAACGCTAACTTAAATATTTCACTTTGGAAACAAAGTAAAGGTTAGTGGAAACGATATACTTACGTTTTATCCTCAAAGCATTTGCATAGAGATGGAAGAGGTGCTGCTGCGTTAACGAGTATTTCCTTGAAATGAAGTCTTGACTGTGACCTCTGTTTTCTAAGGGAAGGTATTATGTAACCCTCTCAGTCCTCCAAACACAAATGCTTAAGTAATTCAGTTGCCACTACTAAACGCCGAGTCAAAGTGAGATGATATTAAGTTGGTAGCATGGATTTCCTTCTTTACTGAGAAATCTACGGGAAAACCTATTATTCATCATTCACAGAGAATGACATGGAAAATATCATCCGCACCTTTCTCATCAATGAATTCACCTCTATAAACCTGCGATAAAGAATTATTTCTTCATTTTAACTTCATATTCATACTAAATGAAATTGAAATACTTTGTAATTTTCCACAGGTGTTTATTTCGCGACCAGTTTCGTAAGAGGGTCTTACATCTTCAGGCCATCTTCAGGCCCCTGTGGAAAATTACAAAGTATTTCAATTTCATTTAGTATGGCTTTCCATCAAGTAACGCCTGAGCATATCGATTTCCACAGGTGTTTATTTCGCGACCGGTTTCGTAAGAGGGTCTTACATCTTCAGGCCATCTTCAGGCCCCTGTGGAAAATTACAAAGTATTTCAATTTCATTTAGTATGGCTTTCCACCAAGTAACGCCTGAGCATATCGATTTTATCATATTCATACGCTTCATTTATGAAATGTATAGCTTATCAAGAGAAGTATTGTACGAATTAATACCTCAAGTAATTCAACATTAAACTTTCTTAATTTTCCAAGCATAGACTGTTGCTGGTGGGAAGTAGAGGCGCCATAACAGTATAAATATATTTTTCCAAATACTCTAAAGTAACTTATTAAAATATAGCACGGACCTAGTTCTTCACTGTGTACGATGATAAAGTTTGAATGGATGAAGCGAAAGGACTGAAGTGATTGGACGGTTACGGATGCGTGAAAAATACGTAGCGTTGGTATTTGAAAGAGGAATGCGTCGCAGAAAGTTTGTGTGGGTTGGAGACGGGGAGAAGCTTGTAAAATATAAGAAAACGTCATACATTATACAGAAAACATTTTTGCAATAACTTTGAGGTGGGATGGTTACAATTTCGCAAAAATATACTTAGAATAGGTAGTAAACACAGCAATGATCGAGGGACTTTATGGAAGAGAAATATTTAAATTTGAAGAAGTATATAGAAGATAGAATACTTACTATCCTTATTAGCCTGGTATACTCTCACTGATCAGTGATATACCGGGGCCTATATTGAACATTATTTTAAGTCCATTTTAAGTTCACATTATAATGCTAAGTCTTAAAGTAATGTTTGTATGCATACTTATCTCCGTTATCTTCATAGAATTACATGACGGAGATTTAAAATCTAATAATTTTCAGTTATTATTGGCAACGCTGATATATGTCAAATCGCAAACATATACCTAGAATGCTTCCAAACCGTATGGTTACTTCCTGGAATTCATTTCGCAGGAGTTGCTCACCTTGAATGATGTCTTGCACTTCGATTCTAATTGGCAGTGATTGATTCATGCGTTCATCGATGTAATGGTTTCCTTGTTTTAGGTAATTCAGAATGTTAAACATACGGTGTTAACTCGTAAATTAGCATAGAAAATGTATCCGTAATCAGAAATGACTAAGTTCAACATTAAGTTTGGATATTTCTGAATGTTGATGGATGTTGAGCTTTGAGTTTTGATGTGAAGTATTTTTGATCCGTAATCTTTTTGGAAGAATTGTTATGGTTAAATTTCATCCTAAACGTCCGATAGTTATTAAAGCAGTTATGTACATACTGTTGAAGAAACGAAGAAAGAACAGTGGTAGAAACGATTGTTTTGAAGATCTGTACAGACATTTTTGAATTGTGGTTAACTGGAGTTGTGGACTTAATAAAGTTCATTGAAATAAAGTGCGTTGTTTTCTTACTTATCCTCGGGGCTACGGGTTTGTAACAATACTGTAAAAGGTGTGGCCTTCGTATCTTCCCATGCATTCGACTTCACTGATACTTGCTTGACTGCAATCTTAATACATCGATAAAAATTCTGTTTAACCTATTTATCACATTTATTTATCTGCTCTTTGCGAGCTCATAGTAATATAGAATCAAACCTATATTCTCTCAAAATCATATTGTACTTTCACGATAAATCTCGAACTCATATCCTTTACTCCTTTGGATGTAATAGGTTTTATCATTTAGCATTGCATAGCTGCGCTTCGGAAGCGTTACCCAAAGGTTTGAATTACCATTGCGTATGTATTTGGAGCAATTCAGTTAATATAATCATATAATCATGCTATGATTAAAATGCTTATTTTTATTTGATAAGTAATCGTTGAATTATTGCTATACATAAAAAAATGCGAATTATATTTTTGTACATGCAAAAGAAGAACGATTGCACCAATGAATCAATTTCAGATTATATTTTATTTGTTCATTCTCCTTCAGTTACATTAATGCAATAGGTTAAATTCTCTCCAAAAGCTGTACTTCTCTAGGTTTCCTCTTTCTCGCACATATAACCTTTTCAATAGCACCCTGAAAAACCAAAGAGTGGTTTTAAAATAAGAACAACTAGTAACATATTCTTAATAAAGAAATAATTTAGTCTACACAGAGACTGCACAATCGAATCAATGTAAATTGCTTCTTTTCGTGTCATTCATTTCAGTAGGTCTTCGGCTTCAATGTCATTGATTTAATCTTATATCAATTGAAACAACCAAGGCTTGTAAAAATACTTTATATGCAATTTTTGCTACTTACGTCATATATCAGGTATATACGCGTCGTGTTTTTCCGTTGACTCGGGTCGTTTGAGCCCTTAAAGGAGCGTTTGCTAATTGGAGGCGACGTTTCCCGTTACGCTGAGGGTATCCAGAAGCGACAGCAAAAATCAGTAAAATCGTTTGAAGAAATACAAGTAGCTTGCCGAAATTCATGGCTGTTTAGAAAGAGAATAGAAAAATTACTTCAGACATACAGGCATTTTTCACATGAACGAATACGCTCCTTGTTAATGCTAGTCTTCTACCGATTGGCCTCTTTTCCATTCAACTTCAATTGTTAAAACTTATGTTAAATTAAACAATTAGAATTAGAAGAATGAATGCAACAAAAACATCAAAGGATGGTTTATGTGAGCAAAATGTCCTCAAATAATGTTTAAAGAAAACTATAAACTCACTGTTCGGGGAATCCGCAGAAGAAGGGAGTGAAAATAAGCAAAATCATAGCCTATGTAATGTATAAAAGAAAATCAAATTAATACCATAGAAATTACCATTCAAGTTAATACACTTACATTAACAACCTTCGAGCAATTAAATCCAAATCCTATAAGAAAGATCACAGTAAAAATGAATGCAAATTATATACTACCAATGTACGTACATTTCTATAAGAATTAAGTCAAATTTTAATTAAAATTCACATACATTGGCGATGTTTTGTGGAAATATTCTATGTTTGAAGGAAAATAGACTTACATTTTCCGCAGGATTTTATTTTATTTTTAACCTCGTCTTTATCACAATATTTTCTAATAAATCCAGTACATTCCAATTGTTCCAAGAGTGATCCTTTCCCATATTAATTCAGAGAAATGTACATTAGTTAAAGATCACCTTTTCCCTTCCCACTCTCCACTGCTTTAATGCATTCTACCACCCACGGACAGTATTCCTTTACCTACAGTTCCCCTCCCCAAACCCTTATCTCAACTTTTCATCTCTGCCCTTCTTCCTCCTCCACGCCCTTTCCCTAACTACAAACCTTTCCGCAAGTCTTCCCTGGGTTTAAATATGCTTACGGTTTTTGTTGTTTCCTGATGATGGCGATCATTTGCTGAAACCTGGACGTGTCTGTAATAAAATCCTGTGGAAAAGTACAAAGTCTCTTTTCCTTCGAACAAATTAAAATTAGTTTTTTCAAGCGTGACTTCCTGGAACTCCACACTCATCTTAAAACTTAAAATAAAACTTCGTAATCTACTGTATAAATGGCGAAGGGTTCATTCTCTTAAGATGACTACTTAAATCAACTACACTAATGGCTGGTTCATAAATGTCCTTCTAAAATAGAATAGTACCGAATAAAATTAATTACAAATTAACATCGAAAATAATACTGCGAACGAACGTCGAAAATATGTAGCAAACATCTGTAAAGAATATCTGCGCCTTTCAAAGAATTTTTAATAATTCATTAATATATGTCAGTGATGGGTTTGACCAAATTCTCAAGATTAACCTAGAAAATGACAATTTCACACGTATCGCTACACCCAAATTCTACTCATACCGAAATAGATAAAACTTTACTTAATTTCAAAGAAAAGAGTCGGTATGAACGGTAAATCTTGGCTAAAAATGCTCCATCAAAGATAATTAAATAAAATCAATTAATCATTCCTAGTTAACTGATTTTAATGGGTTTTAGTAATTCATTTACTCAATATTCTCCGGATTAATCTGTAAGCAATCGAAGAATTACATACGTTTCTAATGTTTTCCTTATTATTTTCATGCAGGTAAACGGTGTTATCTGAGCGTTACCAACATTAGCAATACTTCTGCTTGTACTTTACCTTTGTTCTTCTTTTACGTATTGAACTGATGATGGAACTGATATCGACTCTGGCGGTCAAAGAAGGCTGTGGAACATGTATGCACTCCAGTGCTTTGGAGAGTCTTCGTCTGGTGGATTTTACAACCTATATAGAAGATAACTTCCTTCACTGCCAGATATTCCCCTCGTTTCCTGACCATTAAATATCCTGTTATCCAAGATAACTAACCTTGGCGACACTCACCGATTTGTCACCACAAATCTTGATAAAGTGTATCACTCATTGCTATACCTTGCTTAATATCCGAATACATTCTTTGCAACATATATTCGTTTTTCACTGATTTTCCTTACCATGAAATAAACATTTCTATAAATTGGACTCATTTTGCACATCATTGCGCCATTTTATAATTCTATCGAAAGCCTTCGACGGAAATAATGCGTATCCTCTCTACTGTCTACCTCTCTATAAATACCTTAACTTCAGTAAATATCATAACTTTACTCTCAATTCATCTGGTCTGAATTGAATCAAATATGAGCAATGTACCAATTACGATAATCTATTAGCCCGATGTCAACTTTACCGTGTTATATATAAAACCATTCAGCTTGCTGCTATTTGTCGGATCAGAGTTTAGAGTTGTATACATAAAGAAGAGAGAAGGTCACACTTTCCGGGAAACTCACGAATATAAATCATCGTTATCATTAGCCATTTTTAATCTATGAATGCTTCCCCAAGTGTTCTCCAATTCTCTTTATGCTGTGCTTTTGTTGCCATATTACCTCTAAGTTCTTGAAAAAACACAGCTTTGAGAAGGAAAATTACGTAATTCACGTTTACCAATATACGGGCACTTTGCGACTTATACTTGTAAGTACATTAATTGGTGTTCCGTCACACCAATGACTACCAACTTGGTTGTTCGTGACTGTAGCAGCTAGAGAACTCGGAGCTGGAAGGCCGTATAATTTCTCCATAAAAATGTTCGGGAAGTCAGATTTTAAAGTTGCAACCGTTGCTTTTCCAAAGTGTTTACGTATTTCGTTCGTAAAATATATCGGTGAAAAAGCTTGTTTTCGTTAAAATTTAAAACACCGCATGGATACAAAATTTCTTCGGCGGCTATTACTGATAGAAAAATAATTAACCCTTGCGGTTAGGGAATGGAGAATAAACTCGCGGCATCCCAGTCTGTCGTAAGAGGAGACAATCTTTTATATCCAGCCTCAATTATCAGGGATGACTCTGAATCCATTACCATAATTTTACTTTTCAGTGCCTGAAGATATAAGTACGCTTACGAAACCGGTAGCAAATTAAAATCCCTGTGAAAAGTACAAAGTTTCTTATATTCTGATATGTTTTTCCACGAAATCACGCCTTCCGATATCGATGTAACTACTCTACCTTATTTTACTCTAGAAAACTAATAGTAATTACATCAATATTATCACTGACTGGTTCGTTTGTGTTTGCAAGAGCATGTAAACCTATCGTGGTTGATAACAGAGCGTATCTTGGGTCCTCTATCAATTAAATCGATAGAAGTAAACTTTTAAAATCATGTCACTATCTACTGATAGTGTATATTAGGTCTGGATATCTTGTTAGTGTGGAAGTACCAAATAGTTGATTGAGGCATCAATATATATTTACTCTTTATTTCCATCCTTAAGGAAATTATGAGCAGCATTTAACCCTTTGTAAAAGTCATGGGTTCAACCCTTGAAATTTTAAAAGTTTCATTTCCTCTTCATAGAAATGTATTAAAATGTGCAAATTCCTATAAATTGTTGCAAAAAGATTTGAAATAAACGTCACTGTATATGCGAAATATATTTAGTATAGAATACTCCGGCCATGATCATAAAATAGCGTTTCTCAGAAAGAACTGATCGACCTAGCTACTTAAAATTCGGCATAGACTTCAAAACACTAGTTTTCACGGCGTCAAGGGGATAGCTTTCAAAAATATGAAATCATTTTCAAATTTTCTTACCCTTTATAACTATGTTTATCATTGATAGTCTACGTCCGAATAAACTGTGCTTCAATTGGGGATTTTCGTATATTTACCTGGAGTAAGATCATGGTTGATCTAAATGCCGACGTGAAGAAGCCCCAGTAAAGTCAACAGCGATCTTAAACGATTTTCATTGACTTGTAGAAGCTCTAAGTATAGAATTAGGGGTGTACGAACATTTTTGGTTGCCTGCGAAACTGTACACATTATACATTTTGCCGGCCGTTTGGTGTCGTAATCACTTCTTGGCCAAATATATAATATATGGCCAAATAATATAAGAAAGCATTGGTAAAATAGATTTGTTCAAATTTTGTGGGTTTAATTTTGTTAAAATTTCAAAAATATAATTCTTATTTTAGTTGCTTCTTGAGTACGTACACTATGCGCTATATCAAACTGTATTACTCTCCGTCACACGGGGTGCGAGAGTTTTTCTTTAACGGTATACCAAATAAATTTAATTTAATGTCTTTTGCTAATAAAGGAACTTGTTTTCTGTAAAAATTAGTAATTTTTTATCTGAGTAAAATAAATGAACTTGGTTTGCAGCGTTGGAACTGATTAGCCATATTAAAAAAAAATTGTACTGGTTTCCACAACATTAAAAAAAAAAAAACGGGTAGTGTGTTTTTAATTTTGTGGAAACCTGTACACGTTTTTTATTAAATATGATGAATAAAATGCTTGTCCTCAAAATCTGTGCATCGCAAGCTACTGGAAAGGTATAAGTAATCAAAGCATCAACTCAAAACGCAACGCAGACGTAAAACCAGTGGATACACAAAGGTTTTCTACTCAGTCTACGAGTAGCTATATATTCTACATATGTGTCACAACAGATTACTTACCGAATGGTAGAACACTGCTTAAATTTGTAAGCATCAATAGTCCTTTAGTGAAATCCTTTTTCATTTGCACGAACATAAGCGCGGAAATATTTAACAGTACTCGTATTCCATAAAAACTCATGTTACTCGTATAAAGTCATATTTTATAAAAACAGTCTTGCATGGAATGTTGAATTGAATCCTTTGAATTTCTCGCGGCACATATGTTGCAGAATACATTCCCCAAGACGCAAAATATAAGATTTCAGTCGGAAAATGTATTCGATATAAGTAACGCGATTATCAAATTGACTACAATTATCAATTTTGAATACGCGTATTAACCGATTACATTCTTCTGGTAAGAGTACCAGCTTCTAATGAGCATATTTATGTGATGCTGTTAACGTCGACAGCACAAATAAGTTGCACTCATCTGAGAAGTGGAGAAGCTCTACCTGAAGGTTATTTTTGATAATTAAATACTATTGCAACGGAAGCTGGAAATAACCACAATACGGTCTAATGTTACGGGGTGTAGGATGGTTAATTATTTTAGACTTTCGCTGAAGAAAAATTATTATCCTCCATTTGCGACTCTGAGTCCCTCCATTAACTATGCCATGAATGTGAAATAGAGGTTTAGAAAAACAATCCGGGAGCCGTGTGTTGGCAGATGGAACTCACGTTTAGATCCGGTCCGGATCCGGAGTACTGATTTCTGGGAAAACCGAAGCTTCCTGTTTGTCTCTAAACGCGAGTGTGTTCTCTGAGTCTAGTTTCTGTTAAATTTCTTATGATTTGAGGGCTTTGTTTCAGTTATAAGCTGATCTAATAAGTAAAGTTTCACATAGTCATTTTACTATATACTGACTACTTTGCAGTATATTACTCGTATTGGCCAAGCAGTATCTTCAAGTGCAATTTCCGCATTTATCTACTGCTTCATGTCATTTAAAGAAGCTTTACTCTCCTTCATTCTTCAATAACTGCAGAATTTCTTAGATAAGCAAAATATTAACTAAAGTAATCCAATATTTTGAATGACGCTTCACTAATAAAAATTTTGCATTTTTAGTTCCCTTCAGCTCATTTTACTCATAACGTTCCTGAACCCATATGGTGACGAATGGTATATTTTTATGCCTTTGTACACTCGTACACTTAGATTTCTTACGAAAAATCATTGAGCGTCATTCCGATCTGTTATACTGGAAAACAGGATACTTGGTGGTCAGGAAATGAGGGGAAAAGTTGGCATTGCAGGAAGCTGCATGTCTTTTATGAAAGCTGTGAAATTAACCAGACAAGGACTTTTCTTCAAAGCATTACAGTGCATGCATGTGCCACAGTCATCTTTACCAGCCAGTGTCAATAGCAATTGAATCATCGGAACATCAATAGCATTTGAATCATCGGGTCAGTACGTAAGAGAAAAACAGAGGTAAAGTACAAATAGTGGTATTGTTAATGTTGCTTATTCATAGAAATCACCGTTTACTTCTATGGAAAGGAAAATAAAACTTTACAAAGGCTTTCGATTGCTCACAGATTTATGAAGAGAAAATCCAATAGATTAATACTGAACTTATATACCCGTCGATTAAATATTTATCTATAATGGAACTAATAGTTAGCATTAGTTTAAAAAAAATACATTCAAGTATCAAAATTGAATTTGAAATTCTATGTTTTAAGTGAATTTTCTTAATCTCTACTCACAGCCATGAATATTTGCAAGTTACTTGTGTTTCTTCAAGTGATTTTACTGATTCTTGCTTTGGCTTCTGGATATCATCGGCGCACATGGAATCTTCGTCATCTTCAAGTATCAAAGTCTCCTTCAAGGGTTAAGACTATGCTCGTTAATGGAAAACTTAGACGCGTCTATTAAAGCACATTCCAAATGTTAGTTGTAAGTACCATAAATCATTTATCAGACATTTTTACATGACTTAGTAGTTACAGCTCATATAAAATAATATTGATGATGTTGAAGGCAAAAAATAGCTGAAGTGAATCACCTGAAATGCATCAGTTTAAATTTCTATGAAGACTAGCACGTACTATCTCTTTGTTGACAAAGTTTTCTCGACGATTTTTTAAAAGAACTCGAGTTGATGTTAACAGATATCTGCTTGGTTTTTCAGATTGCTCCATAAAAGATATTCGGGCGTGTGTGTGAGGAAGGCAAGAAAACTTGAAGATTTGGTGATATGTTAACAAGTTGTAGCAAGATACCTGAAGTAGTATGAATAAATTTCGTACAGTGTGGCTTTAAATCAGTTGTTTATTTACTATTTTTAGATATACAAACATTTAACCCAAACACTGTAATTCAGCGAATGTAAATTATCAACATAAGCAAAAGAAGAGCTTCCTGGTTATGCTCGCTTAATTTTCTCTGAAAAATAAACAGTGATATATATGGAAGAAACTTACGAAGTGCATCTGTGAAGTACAAAACGAATGAATAAATGAAGAAGTCCAAGAGAGGTTGAATGAGAGAGCGAGTGCCAGAAGTTTAGAAATACCCCGTACACGGTAGTCGGCAGATAGAACCCGCGTTTGGATAGCAACCGGGAAGTTGGATCACCGATTTATAGGAATTACGCAAGCGTACTTCGTTAAGTAACACTACACGAAGATAATTTTACGTATTAAATGTAATTACAACGTCAGCTGGAAATAACCACAGTACATTCTAATGTGATAGCTTGTAAGATGGTTAGTTATTTTAGACTTATATAGGTGAAAAATATTTTTTCTACGACGTTTGCGATTAAATCTCTCGCAGTAATTATGCGATTTTATACAAATATAGATCATAATTGGTGTGGAAAAAGAAAACCAGCTTTTTATTGTTAATCCTATATACCATGCAAGTCACTCTATGGCGTATAGTAATGAATTTTAAGTGTTTATTGGAGTTAAAGAGTCTTTTCTTTGGAAAAAAAAAGTCTTTTAGGTGGTGAAATTGTGAAACAACAAAAAAGGTGGCATGATTATTGTATAATCAGGTAATTCAATTAAAATCGTCTTCATTTTCCAATCCTATGCAGTTATTTGAATGAAAGCGGAGGGAAATAACTTCCTCTGTGTCTATTAACTGGAATTATTTGACGACAATGAGGTTGTTAATATTTGACAGTAATGTGTGTGGACTGATTAACTGATTCGCTCTCTATTAAGTGAAATTTCATTTATCAGTAATGTTCCTACAATCTGATAGTTTTGCAGTCGATTATCGATAGCATATTAATTTCTAATTACGTCTCAGTACCTTATCTTTTGTTCCTTGTCGTCCATAACGATTTTACTCTCTCTTCCTCTTCAATAACTCCTGATTTTTTCCTGGAGGTTTTTTTAAATACGTAGGTATTAGCTGCAGCAATGGGAATGAAAAAAGATAATGCGATATTTCGAATTATGATTTAGCTATGAAATAATTACTTTTAGAATTCCTTACGAATTAGCTAACGACGTTTATGAACCCTCATCATAGCGAATGATATATTTTTATGTATTTTGTACGCTCGTACATTAAGATTAGTTGTGACAAAACAGTGAGCGTTATCCGTATGAGATTTTTCTGGATAACAATAGTGACCTTAGTGGTCAGGAAATGGGGGAAAGAGCTGTTGAAGCTGGAGGTTGCACGCTTTTACCGAATGCTGCAAAATCTAACATATTTGTATAACTTTACTTAATAGCACTGTAGTGCGTGTCAGTACCACTATCTTCCTTAGCATCCAGTGATTGTAGTATTAGAATTGTTAAAAGTGCTTAGACAGTTTAGGTAATTTCGCATATAGGCCCCCACCAGGAATTGAACCCGGGATCCCTTTAATCGAAGTCGAACGCGTTGCCCACTTGGCTCTCCGGGAGCCCCGTATCGATCGTAATTCAGTCATCAAGTCAGTAGATGAAACAAAGCATAGTAGAAGAAAAGAACAAAAGTGTAGAATCTACAAAAATTGGTATTAAGATGGTATGGTGATAAGTGTGGCCTCAAAGTAGAGAGACGTTTTGTTACCTCTTCCAAATATATCTATTGCAACGGAAGCTGGAAATAACCACAATACGGTCTAATGTTATGGGGTGTAGGCTGGTTAATTATTTTAGACTTTCGCTGAAGAAAAATTTTTATCCTCCATTTGCGACTCTGAGTCCCTCCATTAACTATGCCATGAATGTGAAATAGAGGTTTAGAAAAACAATCCGGGAGCCGTGTGTTGGCAGATGGAACTCACGTTTAGATCCGGTCCGGATCCGGAGTACTGATTTCTGGGAAAACCGAAGCTTCCTGNTAGTATGCTGAAAAAAAATGTCATGCTCTGCTTGTACAATAGCGACATAATGGAAAAGTATACAAATGAACACTTAAGATCCCTCGAATTTCGCATTGCTAATTTCGATACGACTACTGAGATACCATTTATGGAGTAGAGGTGGAATTAAAATATTGTCTGCTTTCCTTTTTTTCTAATTTGTAATTATGTATTTCAAAAGGAGACTGAATTTTAGGCTGAACATTCTCGGTATTTTTATTCATAAATATCCCCGACAAATGAAATAGACACTACTTGTATGTGTCCACTGGACACTATCCTGCAAAATAATTTGGCCTCGTAGAGTATGTAACCATAAATAATAGAAAAATGGATGTCAGAATTTTTCTCTTCGAAGATTATTTTTTTACGAATAATACGTGATGATAATAGAACAACATTATGTCCTGAATAGCAAATGTAACCTGGTGTAAACGTTAAGGTGGATGTTTATCTAATTTCATTCGTCTATATTTGATAAAATTTGTACAGGTACTGATGTAATTAGATATACGAGACACATAGACAAGATATACATAGACATACAAGTCTCCATGTCCCATCTAAAATAATATTTTCTAAAGCAATACTAACCAGTGTCTTAGGCTTTGGCGTGGATTAACGTTTGTTCGAATCGAATCATGATTCTTCAGCATTGGTTATTCCATTTTTCATTGAAAAGTAAAGTAATAATGTATTCAATAGTGAGTGAGAACCTTGATTTGGTATGCTTTTTCTCTCATCACATTCCTTTTCACCATAAACGTTTATACAAAACATTTAAAAATTTTTAGCAAGGGCTTAAAGATTCCCAGAGGTAACCTATAGTTACCGAAGGAGGTTCACTTCCTTAGGTCCACCATAGGTTACCTTCTCATGAGGAGGTGAATCAACGGATTTTCCAAGCGCCCTGTGGTTTCCAATAAACCCCTATCCTTATATGCCCACGTGGGTACTAGCGCGTACGGGCGCAGGAATTTCTCGATCACCTTTTCCTCGAGTGATGAACTCTTTTGCTGCGGAAATGCAGAGTCTGTATGGGGTATATTGGTGTCCCGGTCAATGCGTCTTCTTCTTTTTATCATCCTCCAATAATTTATTTAGTTTTCAGGTATTTTTATTAATTTTACATTATGCAAAGCTACATTTAGTGTACCTAGCAATTTCATTACTATTACTGTAGATCTTATCAAAAGTTACTTTGATTCACGGAAAGCGTTAGACACTCTGTAAAGGTGTAATGAATCGATATGTATACTTGTTACGATCAGTCGATGAACGCTAATCAGATATGAGTTATTTTCATAACACTTTATTTAATACTAAGAAAAAGTTATTCACCGCGTTCATTCACCACATTCACATTGTGTTGCACAGGGGAATATTTTCCACTTGCCCAAAGAGAAAATCATTGGAAAACTACCTCACTCCTTACTCTCCTAATCACCTCATTCCCTTTCCAGGACTTTTGGTAGCTAAGAGGTGAAGAGGTTGAGGATTCAACCAGCCTTCGGGCTGATGTCTGTAAAGAATATTTTTTGAAATTCAGTCATTCCTCTGCATAGCGAAAATTATTAATGAAAACATTACTACTATTCATTTTTATATAGCAGCGCCGTTTAGGTATAATTTGCTTCAAAATACGAGCGGAACTTTCCGCTTCGATTCCTTAATCCTTCTTGTAAGACCTAGCTCTCCTCCCGGCGAATAAATGGTTTAGAAATAAGTGCTCAGAAATAATGACTACGCAGTGATAACTGCGTAAATTTTCTTGGCAAAAGAATGACACCATGGAAATTCTGATGTAGTAGCTATTCTCCAGCTGAATCGTCGTCAACTCTCATACAATATATCTTTTGATTCCTGGGCAGTTTTTCATTTCCTGCTTTTGCTGCCGACGAAAATTTCGTTACTTTCATTTCCTCTGGTTCTGCCATTTCAGCGAGCCACTTTCTCCAATCCCTTCCCTTCGTCAGCGAGACGATGATTTACTCATTGGATTGCATCATCTCTCCCTCTGGTGTGTTCTGTTTCTGAAAATTGTTTTCATGTTCTCGGGAATCCAATGAAGCCAGAGCTCTGGATTCATAGAATCCAGTCGATGAATACCGGCCTACTTACCCCAGAAAAAAATGCCCTTATATTCTCCCCTTCGTGCGGTATATAAGAAAATATGGAAGAATTGCGGCGTATATCTTTCAACTCCGGCGGGCAACGGCGGCCAGC
Source organism: Ladona fulva (assembly GCA_000376725.2). NCBI lineage: Eukaryota > Metazoa > Arthropoda > Insecta > Odonata > Libellulidae > Ladona > Ladona fulva. Next base: position 1,468,481 of record KZ308173.1, read on the forward strand.
CTCCGTCTATGTTTGCGATAGCGTCGCACTTCTCACCTTTGACCTCCTCAAACAGGCCAAGACGATAAGATTTACTAAAAAAAGGAGAAATAAATTGATATACTGGGAGGAAAACTGGTGGAACGAAAAGCTTTCCAAAGAGAGGAACCCAAACCCTTCCTCCGCTCGATTTTTATCGCAGCCTTCGATCTATCGAATAATTCTTTCTCGTCAGTGATGGGACACCGCAGCTCCATTCAGCGTTCAACGTCAACCAATATGCACGCAGTGACCGTGTTATTCCTTCTCTTTTTGCTGATATCGCCCGCACCTGGCGCTCCCAACACCCGAGCGTCAAGGGACGATTCCGATAACCTAATATTCATCGGCGATTCGAGGGAGGCTGCCGGGAGAGCTGGAGGTTCCGTCAGGGGTTCCTTGAGGGTCTCGACGACTAACAGCCCACCTATGACCTTCAGAGGAAGGGCACCTTTTAGCACCACTGTGACTGCCACCACGACCACCTTACCGCCGACAACCACCCGCATCGGCATCCTTCGTAAATTCAGGAACAGGGTCGGAGAGTTCTTCGGAGGGGGAAGGACGACGACCATGGCTCCTACGACAACGACTGCAACACCTGTAGATGACAACGCCGATCCAAAAGAAGGTGAAAAGGATCTCGATGGAGAGGTAGACACGAGGATTATCATAGATGCCCCCGCGATCAATGGAGAATGCCCAAGTGGCAGCAGGATGGTAGGCTCGCGGTGTCGTCAACGATTTTGAATTCGAGTGAAGTGCTGAAGACGGAAGGGTGGTGAATGAACAGAGGATACCAGTCTCGTGCACGATCTTCTCACCCAGGGATAATTTTGCTATGAGTAAAAGGAAAATTACGCAAGCTGCTTAAAGGAATATTATTTTGTGATCATCAGTCATTGGGGATTTGAACCGTAATAATTTTCATACCGGTTTATTGGTTCAATGAAAAAGTAATACACCAGTGCAGATTCACCACCGTAGGGATCGAGTTTTATATATAGTAACCCTTCGGAAAGGCTCCCATTGTGTTACTAGTTGAGAACGTAAATTTTCATAAAATTTTAGAATGAATCATGTTGATGATCAGTTAATGTGATTAATAGATGATATGTAAACCACTAATATTAACTGAAATAATAAAGGTTTCCAGTTTCTGTTTTCCCTCCGGCAAAATCAGCTGTAATATTCATTTCCGGTTCGATACCCAGATTACATACTATCGCCTTTACATAATTTATAAAATTTAAAACCATGATAGTTGACTTTACTGAAGTTTAAATTTGGTTAGAATATTTAAGCATGCCAAAAGTTGATCGCGTAGCTATAACTTCGTGCGTACTCGGTTGGGGTAATTTGAAATGCATAAAAAATTCTTTGCGCTATCTTTTTTAACTATGCATCGCCTGGTTATGAAAGCTATATTTTTATCGTCAATATCAGCGAGCCGTTTTTCACAGAGAATCCAAACAAATGGAAGAAGATATTTCAAGTTTCCTTTCGTTCGAAGCTCACCGTTCCACTTCATCTCCGCCGAAGAAAAAACTCGGCGATATTGTCAATACTCCAAATATTTTGGAGACTAAGGGCGCGAAATAAAAGCAATACTCTTGTTGACCTCATAAAAACAACCACATGAGGAGGAGAGAACGTCGCAAAGGGTCGTAAGGTCATAAAAGCTCCGCGATAAGTTTGCTGCTTATCGACTCCTAGTTCAGTACCAAGGCTTCCTAAGAGCAGTTTCAACATCAACCGTGGCATAGTAAAATATGGTGATATAGAGTCAATCCGATACCTAATTCCCGTGAAAATGGCACACATATTCCCTGTTCTGCTTGTCATTATTCTCACATCCACCGGCAGCAACGGATTTGTTCGGAGAGTAGAAAGCATCGAATACCTCCCACCTCGCTTCCAGCCAATCTCATCAGCCGAACCTCCGCCACCTCCGCTCATCTTCCCGAGAGATCTTGCGACGTCTCCCCACATGTTGCATCTTCTAGACCCGGGAGATACCCTGCAACGTCGCACACATTACGACCTTTCCCGGGAAGAAATTAGGCCTTACCCGGTCTTATTCGAGCGTCTTTTCGTGAGGAGGAAGAGGCTAAAGAGGGCCCAAAGATCCGAGGAGACTCCCAGTGTAAATGCCAGCATAATCAACGCCCCAGTGTTTAAATCGACTCCCCGGCCCGGAAGGAGACCTTGTCCACCTGGTACCAGCGTGGATATTGTCGGTCGGTGTCGGAGAGCTTTCGGTTGACTTCAGGAAGTGAATAAGTGGCCGGCCCTGTGCTCTGTTATGTCCCTGTTACTCTCTGGTGCAAACCACCTACCGTGCAGTCGTGTGTGTATTGCTCAAGGACCGCAGCTACTCGCTCGTTGCTCAAGAAGAGTACGTTTTGTTTTAATATCAATATCAAACGGGGTGTGACAATGAAATGGTGGAGTTTCTGTGACGTATACCCGAATTATATTTCCGGTAAGGGCATGTTTACCTTTGTGTGCATTCTGACTGAAGTTGAGCTTATTTTTCCACGTGTATTTATTCCTGTTTTCGATCAAGACATGGCATTTTTACTAAGAAATCTGTTGTAAAAGATTTTTCAGACCGTGTAGGAAAGGACTATTAAATTCTGTAAAGTTTTTCAAATTTTATTTTCATTTCCCACCTCTTGGAACTTATAAATAAGGTATCTGCTCTTTCAGCCGGAACATTTTCAATGTTCCTTTCGGATCATGTGGACACAATTTCAATTTTTTTTTTCATTTATTGTTCTTGTGCTACGTTGACTCAAAGTGCACTTTCTTTCACGCAAGAGAAGACGTTTTATTTTATGGATAATTTAATCTATGTTAAATTCACTGTTAACTTTCTCCTTCGTCATGATTTCTGTTACGTAAATGCCAGCCAAATCGTGATTTTTTTCGAAACTAAATAACTTAACATATCATTAAAATTTCTTTCTAAATTTTTAACTAAAAAAAATTGCTCCACGGACATAGATATTCAATTCCCGATTTTTAACACCTTCTCTCAGTAATTAACCATGTTACGGAGAAAATCTGAGTCTGGCAATAATCCTTTCCTCATGTTTATGAAGAATTAATGATTTAATTTTGAATTGATGCTAAAGAGAGATGCATTGATACTGATTGCTGTTTAATCATAGAATTAGGGCAATGAGGAAAGTATTATCTAGAAACTGCGCATTTCCTTCTATCGGTGATCGGGTCAAAAGTTCGCCGACCGAATGCACTAGAATTGCTTTCAATGAGAGTATCTCCTTTACTGAATACGATTTGGATTTCCCGAGCGTTAAAGGATTTCCTACATGCTTTTAAACCAGTCATCAGATATGTACCTCCTAAGGCATTCCTATATTTTTCTATCGATGGTGTTTTTGGTTCTATTATCGAATGAAGGAATTGCTCGTGATTGTCCAGTTGGACCTCCAGGGACACCGGATAGTTGCGGATCAGCACCTTCAGGAATAGCCAACGCTCCTGATAGGTGTCCTGAAGGATATACAATGGTTCTTGGCAGATGTAGGTTGCAACCGTCATCGTAATTGCGGACTGTTTCAGCTTTCTCAGGTACGTTTATATAATTGTGCGAAAATTGTGAGAAAATATTTCTACGTTGAGAGGAAAATATTTATTTGAGAAAATTTTCTTTTCAGCAGATGTTGGCATAGAAAAGAATCGGAATTTAGTAATCATTGTGAACTGCGGAACCGACAATTATTACTGTTAACTCTATCCGTACCTTGGGATGATGATGATTATAAAAATATCTCACACTATTGAACAATATCTCTTTTTCGGTGTAGTAACATTTTTCAAGTTAACCATTACCTTTTGTTAATATATATGATAATTATGTTATTATATACATTTCTATAATTTTACCTCCGAATCTACTATGGAATGATTTATATGACATTGAAAGTCGAGCATTTTTTTCTGTAATGTTTTGCGGTGGATAGGCCATATACAGTTTAACATTTAGTATTACTTTATTTAAAATCAACTATGGAATTTATGAAGTAACTTCTTAAGCATTGTGGTGGAGATCGATAGGCCAGAAAATCTTGTAAAAATCTTGAGTTTCAGTGTACAAAAAAATAAGACTTTTATGTCCTTTTATAATTTATTTTATATCGATTCTGTCAACAACTAAGACATCGTTTTCCTTTGTCAAATATAAGTATAACACCTTTATTATCTTCTACATGAAATTCTATATAATGAATTATATTAATATTAAATTTATAATATAAGATAATCATGTGGTGTATGAATTGTAAACATAATATGAATGAAATATAATAATTATTATAATTTATATTTATTGACATATTTAACTAACATAAATATTAAAGAAATATCGGGCTAATTAGTAACGAAAATGGGAATGGATGCTGAGGTGCTAAATATCCGCTGAGAAGGAAACACTTATTTGAACGAGGAAAGGAAGTTCTTACTCTGTATTTGATTCAATGAGATATTCAAGAGAGGTTGAAACATTTTTATCTTTGAATTTTTGCAATTGCAAGATTGATTTCAAATGTGTTCTTCGGACTGAAATAGAGAGTTTTACCTAGAGCTTTTAGCGATTGCGTATTAGTCACCCTAAACGTTCCGCGAAGAGATTTTGAGTAAACCCAAAAGCAATGAATGATATCGAGAGGTCCTTTCAAACCACTCGAGATAACTTTATACCTATTCGTTATGAGCGTATCGTGAAGAATTGAAAATGGAAACATTCGGGCAGAATCATAAACAATAGTCAAGTGGGCATCGCGTTAGCCATTAGTGGAAGCTGTCATGGGTTCGATTTCCGATGAAGGCTTTTATGTTCGAAATTACGTAAATTGTGAAAACAGTTTTAAGAATGATAACACTACTAGCTAGAAAGTAAGGCTAAGGAAAAATAAAACTGAGTTATATTAAGGTTGTTAGAGTCGTTTGATCGCTTCACGTATTCTCTAGATTTTACGAACTATTAATTAACAACGACATGATCATCTGGCTTCGAGAAAAGCTCCTATTAGCCGTTGTTTGCAAGAAAACTAGCTAAATTCCAACCAGCAGGGGTTGGAATTCGGTTCGGTTAGTTTGCTCGCACACAACGGCTATTAGGAATTTTTCTCGAGCTCTAATGTCTTACCACAGCCGTATTCTTTATAGATACGATCATCTGGCTCTAAAAGAACGTGTAATTTTGCACCGTTTTTTATTTTAGAGTCTATAGTTATATTTTATGCCGAGCCTTGGTGGAAAAATTGCTGTCCATCCCGTCAACCAATTTTTAACTCATCAGGAATTGTGGGTTATGAAGTACCACATTAACATCAATTCACGAGCAAATTTCGCACATTCGTAAAAATGTGCTGTGCGTGGACATTGCGATAGAGAGAGATTCGGATGAGGATTCTGCGCATATTCTGAAGCTGAGTAGGCCAAAGGGCACAAGTCAGCAGCCATTGAGATATCTCCGTATTCATTGGGAGAAGTAATTTCAGATCCTCGAGGGGTTCATTTCGTTCTTCCTTCAAGAACTATCCATCAAATATGGCACCGATAATGAGTTCGAATCTCGTTTTCCTATTAGTTTTTACTGTAGTGTTGTTGGATTGTGCCCTTGCCGTGCGTGGTCCACCTGGACCCCAGGGAGCTCCTGGGCCGTCGTGCTCTCATGGATCCAATAGCGGTTGCAGTCAAGGAACGCAAGGAATCGTTGGTGCTCCTGATAGATGTCCTGATGGACAAGTGTTGTATATGGGGCGTTGCAGAGTTCAGCAGTGATTCTGGACATGATTACCTTGATTGGTAGGTTCGAATTAACGAAGTTCATTCTTTCAAATTCAAGTTGACGGAGTAAATTAACGAGAGTAATATTACTTTTTCAGTGGACACTGGACGTCGTGCGCTTACATTACTCTCGTCATAAGTACTCGTGACTATTAAGCTTCTTTCCAAATATGTTAGATTTTTCAGTGGAGTTGAGTGAAATATTCCTCGACTGAGTGATGGCTGCTTCTGTGAGAAAGTGTTCTTTTTGTTTCCTTCAATAAAATGCGATTAATGCTTAAAATTGAGCTACTTTTTTGAATACTCTTATTTGATCTCTTTTCAATTTGCATTGCATCATTTTCAATTTTTAATGCATTTAAGCTTCAAATAAACCGTATGAAAATGAAAAAAATCAGTCATACGTGAGCATAAGATTTTTCCACCACGAATTGAATGAGCATATATTTCCTTTGAACCAACCTCTTAATGCTTTATTTCTTCCTCTTAGTGTCACTTTCACTTCTTATTTTTCTGACATACTTCATAATGAAGATTTATTTATTTACATACTTTACTCTTGCATGAAAAATGTCGCCTTTAAATAAAACAGAGAATAATTTTACTGAGAAAACTTTTGCAGCTGCGATATTTAATAGGAAAAATTATATTACATGAAAGTGGGTAGCCCGTTCACCTTCGGTGAAAGTGATCTCAGATTCGATTCCCATTGGATGCCCAATAGATGTAGAATTTCCTTAGCTTTCTATGCAATTTTAACGATAATACATCTTCGATATTTTATAACAATATGATCGATAACAAGCAATAATGATGACATCATATCATTGACTTAATTGAAACGTTGTCCATAGGTGTAGACCTAAGAGTTAGATACGCTGTGAATAATGACACAGCAAGTATCGTTTTTCCTCATACGGAAGAATTCAAACGACGTGAGACGACTCATTAATTTTTAGTATTCTTTCCTTATTTTCAGTTTAAGGCGGGTAAAGGAATATGATCTTTGTTCTTTAATATGAAGCTGCAGAACTGGTTATGGTAATCGCGGTCTTCCCTTCTGCCAATGAAGCATCTCCGTTAACTTCCTCTCGGTTACGTAGTGAAGTGACTTAAAAACTCTAACTATTGCCTTGAAAACGGATGTTTTCACCTCCGTTCACGTTTATATTCGCCTCAGGTAGCGGATGGAACTCACTCGCGAAGTGGCTTTCCGAGAAGCCCTTAAACATGTCTCCTCGAGTTGTTCTCGTGAGTCTTATCGCGCTAACCCTACTGAGTGCCACCGCGAAAGCTGAAGAGCCTAGGATGAATACCAACTTAGGTTTGGGAGCTGCAGGGCTTTCGACAGGAGGGATAATAGAGGCTCCAGAGCGATCGGATGGAAATGGCTGCCCAACTGGATATAGATTGGAACGCGGCCGATGTCGACGGATCGTTTAAACTATTGGTACATTGTTTTGCTCTTATCAAAGTTTCTAAGTATTATCTGCCATCCGCGTTGAATACATACGTTTGAAATAATAAGAATTGGAGAACTTAAACCACTTCGAAATTTAAGAGCCACTGCTAGGATTCCGTACCCTTGTCACAGAAAATGTGTTGAACATTTTCCGGAAGTAAGAAGTAGGAAGGTTCAATATTGGTAGCAATAATTTCAATAACAGTTGGATTTAAATGATTTAAAAAATTGTTAGGCCTGTCACCAACTTATTCGATATTTTCTGTAAACATGGAAATGTCGAATATAAAATCTATTGCTGTGTGCCCAGTAGTTTTCAAAAACATATTTACGGTAATAATTTCCTTGATTCAACTGAAATAACCTTAAAAACTTCAAAGACATTTTGCCTGAGAATGTTTTGTATTTAGTTGCGCATAAACCTTTGAAAATAATTTGATGACCAGCGATGCAGCACTGTTAATGACGATAAATTGACGATACTTGTTTCATGACCAATCTTAATTACATCGTAAAATTTTAAAATGTATTTAAAATTATATTCAATAAATAAAGTTTGTGAAATAAATTTTAGCGTACACAGTACTAGTCTTGCAGTACCTTTTATAAAAGCTTGCTGAAATTCACCGTCTTCGTAGCATAATGATTAACATGCGTTAAAGCGATTTTCTTAATGCTTCATCTGCATTTATTCGCTGATGATCTGAAAAATTTCAAGTTTAAAATAACTATGGAATTCCAAAAGTCCACATCGTTAAGATAATGCAAATCATTGGCATCCAAATTTTTTCAGTGACTATTATTAACTCAAAATATTTGTTTCGTAGTCGTCTCAAAGGATATTGGACTAAAACGTTTCAAATCGACATTTGTAGTTACTTGGTTGAATGACAGCTTGCTAAAAAAATAAGAATTCTTGTTAATTTTCCGCAAGATTATTTGATGGTTCCGGTTTTCTTACTGCGGATACGGTATTGTTAATACAGTGAAATTTCAGTGAAAATAACGGTTGATCATCTGTTTGGTTTGAGTGTTTGGCGAATGTGGTAAATCCAGGTTCATCAGTGGTGGCAGGGAAGTGGAATCGAAAGACATGAGATACATTCGCTTATTTTATTTCGATCGAAAGTTTTTACTGATAACTTTCAAGTGTATTCCTTTCGTTATATTTACGCTCTGATAACTTCTAGTTCATTGCTATCAAATGACGAGATTATCCTTTCGCCCATGTCTCAGGAGATTTACTTCTCATAAAAATACTGAGCTACTGATGTACCACAAGCAACAAAGCCTTTTATGCTGAAAACTTATTACAGAGTTTCTATATATTTATAAGTGAGACATTCTTGAGAGACAGAGCATAGTGAAAATATAAAAAGGCACAGACAAAGCATACTCTAAATTGGTTATCCATATATTGCAAATGAACTGTATTGGGATGGATAATTTTTCATTTTTTCTCTACAGTAAGGGAATGGCTGTATTCATTGTCCATATATTGCAAATGAACTGCATTGGGATGGATATTTTTCATTTTTTCTCTACAGTAAGGGAATGGCTGTATTCATTGTTGACATTGAAATTCTAAAAGTATTTAGCCCAAAGAAAATTAATACATTATTTTCAATCGCTGCTATTGTATATGTACATACGTACCTACCGTTTCTGGGTTGAAAATCTCATTTGAAAAATTACTGTAATTCTAACTTTAATTTTAATTCAACTGTAAATTTGATTTCAGATTAATTATGGCTTGTCCTTTAGTCTGATATATTGAAACTTATTCAGTTAAGTGTTTATGGGGTCATGATGTATTTGTACATTCTCTTTAGAACCCTGAGAATTATGCGAGGTTACTTGCACCTGCGAAAAAAGAACTTAATAATTTAGTTCCCAAGTCTTCACTCACTTGCTGATTCCTCTTCCACGATAGCTGACTTAGACTGACAATGAAAATTTCGCTTTGATGACATTGAAGATTTAGTCTTCAGTTTCAGTGAAATGACAATAATGAAATCAGTATGATCAAGCGTTACTCTGTGGAATTTCTCACTCATCTTAAAAGAAATTTAACTTCGTAACTTCCATAGCAGGGTGGGTTGATACCCACCCACATCTGTTCTCTCCTTAACCTAACCCTCTCCACTTTCATCTCATGTATAAATCTTGCTCCCTTGAAAATTTCTACCTGAAGGAGTCAACTAGTTAACAGAACCTGTCAAAAAATCTGCTGTGGAAGCCATGAAGTGTTGTTTCATTTAAGATGACATTCAGTGAAACTAGTCGTAAGTAATCATGTACGAATGGATGTGCTAAGTGTGGAAAATGCTTGGCCGTTCTAGTAGTTCTAAAGTTTCGTATTTAAAATTCCTGAGAAAAAATTGACTTACGTCTTTTCTTAAAAAAGACAAAATGCTCTTTCCTTTTCAACAAACCTTCATCGGATCAGCAAAATGAGATGCGTTATGCCTTCGCATCGAAACCTCTGGAAGTTCACGCGATGTTTTTCTCAAGGTTCTGGGCTCCTTGCCATGAGAAACAACGTGAGAAAACGTCGTATATGGCCGATTGGACGTTAGAACCATGTGGATTCTCTTTCAGTTTCTTAAAATTTGAACGAGACCTTACTGCAAATATATTTCGATAGGTATCAAGCAGAAGTTATTGTAACTACGATCATTGAATAAATCTCACTGAAACAGGAAAATCCTGTAATAAATTACGATTCGGGTGTAATTTCTTTTAAAAATATGAGATAATATTTATAATACCATATCGATCGAACCATAGTTGATGAGATAACATTTTTCTCTCAAGTAACTAATGCATGGTAAAATACGAGCGAAAATGTCCATAAATTCGAGAGCACGCAATCCTTTTGAGAGATGCCCGTGTAGTGGCAAAATACTTATTTGCATCAGTAAATACGAACCCAATACTCGTAGCGTAATAAAAGAGCTCAAAAATCATACTCTGACTGACCTCTTTGCGGTAAACGGCTATCCGAGTTATTTGGTTTGAGATAATAAAGATAGCAATTTTAGTGGTTAAATTTTCTCTGTTTAATTGATATTTCCTTCTTTCTTAATCGCTGGCGATGGCTGTGGTTGCTGTGCAGTCCAGAGATAAGCAACTATAAGACCAGGTTACCGGTGCCAGGACTTCTCAGAAATACCTATCCATAAATTTAAATAATAAAAATCAAATGTAAACAATCGCAATGTTAGAGCATCAAAGAAATAAAATGAAATTAACAAAATCATATGACGAAAATACTTTTTTAAATTATAACAGCATTACAAAATAGACCTTTTTTACCTTATTGCTTCTACGTTTGAAAAAGTCCGTCTACCATTCTTTCCATATATTAAGATCTACTTAGCAACTCTTGCCATTTTCTTACATAAAACTTCCGTCATTATTTATAGAATACTATTCTATTCTTACAATGGATTAATTGTATTTTTACGCATGGAGTTATTTCAGATATATATAATTAATGGTACCCAGCGATACTTGGTGGA
>KZ308173.1:1482561-1504382 GCA_000376725.2 Ladona fulva
GACTTCGGGAAGGCATTGCAAATTCTATAGGTGGCATTTCCTATGAAATTAAATTTGATAAATGGAGGTCTCTGACTGTTGATGGGAGATGGAGAAAAGAGATGACTTAGAGCCATTTTTCTCTTTTTGCGTTGTACTAATTTGTTTATTAGACCTGAGGAGTAACCATTATTGACGGCTATTGTATGGATGGTAGAGAGTTCTTTTTGAAAATCATTGGGGGACATAGGAATGGTGAGTAGTCTCTGGATCAGAGAGTGAAAGGCAGCGAGCTTGTGTGAGTGATGGTGGTTGGACGAAGCAGGAATAGTGTGATCGGTGAAGAATGGTTTCCGATAAATAGAGAATCATATCTCGCTAGAGAATATTCACTGTTCTATTATATTATTATCCATCATTATTTTAGTGCGTATTGGGAACTTTCCTAGAAAGGCCATTCTTGGTTCTTGGTTTTTTGTACAGAAATTTTTAAGTTGTGATCCTTCCATCATATTACTATTATTTATAAGAGGAAGTAAGGTACTTAGCAATTTAAAATGAGATAATAAAATGGATTTATATTATAGATCTAGAATAGTTATGCAATAATCTTCAAGTTGATAGGTAACCTTTACAAGATCAGAGGATAAAATAAATTTACATCTTCATTCACTTCTTACAAGAATATGGCGTGGGATGTCAACATAAAAGATCCTACTGTCCACTTAGTGTATTGCTATTTGCTAAATAGGAGTTAATTGTATTTATTGTGGGTAAAGAATTTAGAAGTGAGCTAAATCGTATTTATAGCTTAATCCTGAAGAAGTAGAGGGGGTCGCATAATATTGATAGCTTCTTTCGAGATCATATTGTCGCTAAATTAATTCAGTAACCCTGAACCCTTTCCTTCAATGATGATGATAATTTATTAGCGCTTGCTATTTTATCATAACAATATATGACGAGACTTATCGCAACCTTGTACCCTCTCGTGTAGACGAACGAGGCTTTTATCTGAAGCAGCAGATATCTGTCTGCAATGCATTCAGCCTGAAGGTTGGTTTGAATCTTGTCCTCTTTACAGTTAGCCACTAAAAGCTCACAAGATGGAATGAAACCTTCTACGAGAGATGAGGAGTGAGGTACTGTGACAATGCTTTCTTCACTGAGTCAGTATACGGTAACATCAAGGTGCAGCGAATTTCTCCCATGATATAATTTCCCATTAAATCCCATGATAATATTTTCCGAGCATTTAATTAGGAATGACCAAAAAGAAGCCGTTATTCAGAATCACTCACCTATCAGTAGATATCACGTTGCCGCGGCCCAAACATGACCGACAAGGAAACTTCACTTGGCGTGACTTAAGTCGGACGATGAGACAAAATTTTTTTCAGAAGAACGTCGTGAAATAAGAAAACCACAATGTTTAGACCGGCAATTTAAAACTAACCGAAGAAACTCAATTAAGACGTGGTTGCCGGAATATTATTACATTTACTTGACGAGTACTTTATATAAGACTAAGGAAAAGCTCTATCGTTCCCTTACATTTTTATCACAATGACCAACAATTAGCTCTATTAAGCAAAATTTGTTGCTGCTTTTACATGGATTTCTGTTCAGAATGAAAAAAGGGATAAGATTTATCAAAGAAAATAATCGAATGCAGTATCCAAGAAGGCCGTTGAGTTAACGAGGAATGAAAAAGATCATTAAGTAGGAACACACAAACTACCCGAAATGTAGAACGATTACGGTGGTATACGGTGCTTAAAATTGTAATCATTTACTATGTACTAGAGCTTCGAACCTTAAGTCTTTTCCTTCCGTTTTTCACTCCGGTTCAACGAAAAAACCAAATTTCTTTGTGGTTCCGGTTTCGCTCCGGCAGTCACCATGTTATAAGCGGATGTTTCGCCCCGATACAAAATCCCTATGCAATATTACGCGGATAGATTTCTATCTAGAAATAGAAGAATAATTTAGGGTAAAAATATTGGTATAAAAATGATCAAATAATCAATTCAGTTATTAAAATTTTGATGTTGATCGGTGAGTTGAGATTCACCATTGCGAAACTTTTCCCCCTTTCTGGAATGTATTTATTGCAAGAATTAACAGGGCTTTGTGTAATACTCAATATGGCAAAAATTTGTAGTTTGTGAATATTGTAATAACGTTGTAAATTTTATATTTTGTAATTTTTATATTTTATAATTGTATTGTATGACGTACTGCCTTCGGGAGGTTTTGGGGGTTTTCCTCCCGACTAGGGTGAATACCAGGCAGTACCTTATTTTTCATCTCCCCCCAACAATGACTACCACCTGGCCTGGTGCCTATTAGTAGTCTGAAGAAATAATAAATGAATAAATATGCATTTAATATACGAGCTACTCGTTACTACTATTACTGTTGATGAGAATGCGAGCCAGGCATCTGAACGAAATAGACAACGGTTACCGGTTTCGGTTCAGGTTCAAGGAATTTTATTTTTCGGTTAGTGCTCTTTTTCGCTCCGACGAAATAACGGTTTTTCAGTTTCAGTTATCGGTTCGGCTTTCGACTTGGTTTCAGTTTTCGGTTCGGCTTTCGACTTGGTTTCGGTTTTCGGTTCGGTTCATGTATCCGGTTTGATGGTCTGAGATTCTTCTGATACGAGTAGTAGTAGTAGTATTGTTAAAAGTGCTTCGACTGCTTTGGTCATTTCGCACGTAGGCTCCCACCGGGAATGGAACCCGGGACCGCTTTCACCGAAGTCGAACGCGTTGCCCACTTAGCTATCCGGGAGCCCCTCTTCTGATACGAATACCCCAGTTTAAGTCATCCTAGCTTTTGATCCCGAGGTATTCGGTACAAAGGTGGTGAGAGAGAAGTTCAATGTAAACCATCGGAAAAAAGCAAAATCGCCGCAATGGCCGAACTCGAGACGACTGTATGTCGCAACGCGCAATAGCTTTAACCTCGAGGATAGGCTCGTGCGCTGGACATGGATACTTGAAACGGAAAATTATCTCCAAGTCACGAGATGAGTGAAAAGGTCATCGAAAACGGAGAGCGAAGCGCATTCAAACCAAAGTCTCAAGACGCGAGCATTACTGAGAATTAAATATGGAGCGTGTTACAGCCCTGTTTTTGCTGTTAGCTGTGGCTTTGCTTCTGGATTCAGTAGCAGCCATGTACTTTGACACACAAGGATTTCCCAACTACGGGGAAGCCCCCGAAAGTGACCTGACTGGAATGATGGCCGCTCAAGAGACCGGGGCCAACAGCTTGGACTGTCCAGTTGGACAGAGGGAGTACCTGGGAAGATGCGTAAGCAACAACTGAGGCGGGATCAACTTGACCACGCCCTGAACCTGTCTGAAGTTGGGGAGAGAAGATTCCGTGATTACTCCGTACCGACTTCTACTTTCGCCGTTGTATATCCCGCGCGAAATGGGGTCGCCCTAATTACTATTTATAACTCTCATTTGTAAAAATTGAGGACACTTTCCTCCTATATTTAGAAAATGTATATGTGTATACAGATCATTTGCGTGAGCTAGGTGTGGCTGTAAGGACATGGAAATAAATTTTTATTTGGAGATATTATTTTCTTTTTATTTACTAAAAGATTCCTCTAGTTTATCTTAGTGATAAAATTATTATTACTATTTTTGTAAATCTCATCTATCCATTGGAGGAAGATGATTTCTGTGCTAGGATCAGGAGCGCAATTTTATATCATGAAATTTCCTTGGTTATCTTAGCGTGAAGATATTGTATGAGCCTTCATAATTTCTAATGAAACTCTCAACATTCTATTATGCCATGAGCAATTAAATATATGTAAAATAGTCGTGGAATTTCTCATAAAATATTCCCTTAAGAGTATGGAAGAGATGCGGCATGGTATTTCACAGGTAAGAATACATGCACGAAAAGTGGGTGACCTGGGTTTGAGTCCTAGTCATTTTGCTATTTTTCACCTCTTTTTATCCTAGGGAGTTTCCCATTAATTTTAAGTGGAAGCTTCCAGTAATTAATTTGGCAAATTCCTCGTATTTGACAGAAATCAAGGGAAGCAGGGAAAATGATATCCTCCGTCGCCTCTCAATTCAATATTTGAATAGCTAGTGTGTGTGTATATATATTTATTTATTTATTAATACATTTATATACGCTAGATGAATATGTTTGATATGTGGATGATTCAGTTGTGAACTTATGAAAACTTGATACCTTGCTACACATCTACTTCTAATTCAGTTGTGAACTTATGAAAACTTGATACCTTGCTACACATCTACTTCTAATTCAGTTGTGAACTTATGAAAACTTGATACCTTGCTACACATCTACTTCTAATTTCCTTAACTTAGGGATTTCCTGACTAATTAAGAATAATAACTATTCATTGAATGCTTGTTTTTCCTCGCAAGTAAATACTAACGGAAGCTTTAACTATGCTGTAGTTTTTAGTACGGTTTTCAACAGATTTGCCTTTACAATAAACGTAGGACAAGTATCGCAGGAAGTGTCCATGACAGTAGATTTTGAGTAACAGAAATTTGAAAAATATTTATATCATGCTTTATTTGCACCTGGAAACATCACTACCAATTGATGATTGAGTATTATTCTCAAAAAAGCAGTCAATTTTATGTTTCTTATCATCAGTATGGAATGAAATAATACATTTGTGGATTTCTAAATTGTTTGCAACCTTAAGATCTTACCTACGAAGAATTCAAATTGTTACTCTCTGTTAAGTTATTTTAGAGATCTAATTTTTTAAAAAGCAACCAAATTTTCTTAACGCATTCAGTATAATTTTACCGAATATTGGGCCCATACTTCACTTGTGATGCAAAAAAAAACTCTTCGGACCTGCTATTAGTTTGCACGACCTTATATTTATAATACAGCACAGAACGAACTTCTTCATTGAGCAAAATTGAGACTATGTTCCTTTTAAGTCTTGTCAAAAGGTGATAAAAATACGAATACAGAGGGATCCCAGATAACCAAGTGGGCAACGCGTTCGACTTTGGTGAAAGCGTTCCCGGGTTCGATTCCGGATAGGGGCTCACGTGCGAAATGACCTTAGCTGTCGAAGCACTTTTAAGAATACTACTACTACTAATACGAATACAGAAAATGAAAGGATTTTAATCAATAGTATGTAAAGTTTCTTAACCAGTGTGGTGGAATTCGAAATGAAAGAAAGAATGGTTATTGAGACGAAATACCTGTAATTTTTTAAGCACAGAAAATATTTCCGCTGCAAAGAAACATCTACAAAAGTGTGTAAAACCTGCAAAAGTTGTGGTAAGGAGTGAAAGAAAGAAATTGAGTATATTATTAGATTACATAAAGGATAGTAAAAATTATAAAAGCTACTAACGTACACAATATATGTCAGAACATAAGAATTCTTTGGGAGTGAAAGTTGAACATAAAAAAAAAATTCAATTCTAAGTATGTTATAAACATTGGATTCACAGTCAGATTGTGACATTAATGTAACAGATGAATAGGTCCTAAACTTACATAGAAGGTCGTCATTTCGTTAGAACATTAAGTTAACATTATTAAGTAAAACATTATTATGTAAAGCAAAACAACAAACAAAATAGTAAAGGGAAAATGTAAAGAAAAATTCGAGACAAATTTATGTCGTTTTTGTGTAAAATCTTCATTATGATTCACTTTTCCCGAATGGCGTTTCTCAAAATCAAGAGAGAAATGATGTTCTTACTCTTTTCAGTATTTATTAAAGATAGATTCGAACTGATAACCGCATACCAACCAACCTTCTCCTTTATTTCTATCCAACGTTCACTCTGACACGCTTAAAAGAAAACCAGATAAAATCGCCCATACAATGGGAGCTATCTTCATTACGACACCATGTTGACCACGGTTAGAGTTCATCTAAGCATTTTTCTGTCCCAGCAAGTATAGAGATAATCAATCGGCGCATCATACTTCGAACATCGAGTATTCGCACGCAACGAAGAGCATCACAGAGTAATGAATCTGCTCAGCAGCTACCGGCCAACGCTATTCCTCACTCTTCTGTCCGTGTTCTTCCATCGCTCGTTCACTCAAGATGTTCACACGTGTTTAAACTGTCTAACTTCCCAACAAGATGTTAGGGAAATTACTGGAGATGTGAAGCAGCAGCAGTCATTCACCATCCATACCCACGCTGGGCCCGAAAATACAGCAGAAAACGAGGGTTTCATTCCCGCGGGAAATACCGCGGGGAACCCGGATTTCATACCTGTGGAGAATACCGCGAGGAATGCGGGTTTCATACCTGTGAGAAATACCGCAGATAACGTGGAGGGACATAGCCAAGGAGGATCCAAGAATACCCTAGATAACGTAGGATTTATACCTATGGAAGGACAACTGTGTCCAGAAGGTCATCATTTGGTCAATGGAGAGTGTTCGCTGATATTTTCGTCAAGGTAATCAATAATGGCATTCATGGAACGAGATGCAATCAAATTCGTGTTCTAGGCAGCCTTATCCTAGTGTAACGTCGAATTTTTTGATTGTAATCAACATTGATCCGCGAAAATGTCTCCTCTTTGAATTCCTAGAACATAATTTTCCTTTTGAACTCTCCCTTTTCACTTCGTTTGTTTTCATTAGATGAAAAAAATTGAAGTCGCGCTTATGCATTAAGCTCGCAATGCCTTAACCGCGAGAGTGCACATAAATACTCGCATGTTTTCCTGTTCCTTAACTCGGTTTCCGGGCTTGTGATTATCATTTAAGAGCTAAAAATGACATATATTTCGCTAGAATTACGTGAAGTGAATACCTATTGCAGTGTTGGTGAATGTTATGCTAGAAGAGTGGCGTATTTAATGAAATTAATGACTTGAAAGCCAATCTACAAAACCATATCCTAAGAAGCTGAAGTTGGCGTTATTACACAAATGATAGGTTTTTAGATGTTCCTGTGGATGAAATTCTTATATTAATGGACGAAATTAATTCACAAGTATTTACTTTGAGTCGTAAATTTTTAAGTGAAAAAGACATAACTAGGATGGCGCTATCAGAGTTCCGTGTGCTAAAATCATTTTCCCGCGTCTTTATGGGTATTTGAGCCGTAAGTTAGCCAAACCCGACCAAATATTTCTCATACAAAAATATTAAGGTATAGCCAATTATTTGCGCATTAATACGTGATTTTCGTTATTTAATTATTAATGTCACTTGCACGGTGATTTTATAAATTATCTTTATACCATTACATTCAGGGATGAGCTTGTAATTGTCGGTCTTTACACATTCCGAACCGAAATTGTGAAACCGAACTGTTCAACTAAAAATGCCATTGAGATCAACAGCAAATAGCTGAGCTCCTTAATGTATAGCTTTCCTAATAATTTCGTCGCCTAAGAAACTATTTTTCATGCGGAAAATGTTTTTATGGCAAAATCTATAAGTTATGACTGACCTACATAGAAATCTATAGAAAATTATATAGGTGGAAAGTGTTTACGAAAAAAAATTCCACTATTAGCATGAAAATTACATTGTATATCACATGTGGAATATTCTGCCATAATTATGCTTCAAATACAGAATTAAATGGAACGACACAGTTTTTTTACCGATTTCCACGACGTTCAACCAAAGTATATTGATTATATCCTTCAAATATACCATTCATTTGAGCCATTTCAGCCTAAGAAGCATGCTATACTCGAATTGGCACCGAACGTAATGACAATTCAAAATTTTTAATTTGTGAATCGAGTGTATCATTATGCAATATAAACATGTTGTAAATGTATTTTAATTAGATCACTGCGCTTTAATTTTTAAGTATCATAGTAAATTTGGGCGGATCTAAAGCTGCAAAGAAGGGATGGAGGGAAGATTTAGGGTTATGCCTAACGCATCTGTCTTCAAGTGGAAGTATTATTGCAGCCTTCATTATCTTAAAGTATATTAGCTGCCAAAATACCACATTTTCGTAAAAACGTATTAATGTAAGAATTATGCTATAAAATGTCTGCAATTAGTTTTTATTTCACACTCCTCGCCGTGCCCTAAGCAACTAGCTTGGGTTGAATATTAGCAAGAACGGTTGGTTGGGGGCGATTACCCCAATAAAACTCCTTTGAATGCGTATTTGATGTCAGAGTATTCTTGCCAAATTCTGATCTCAAAAGTGGATTTACCGTCAATGGAAGCCGGTATACCATTGATTGCTTCGTTAATAATTTTCTGCAACCATAAATGATGTTACATTCTACTTCATTGTTTCTCAAAATGTTGAAAATTTCTAATTTACCTATAAAATTGCTCAATTACACAAAGTTATCATTTCGATATTTAGATACTTTTTAACTTATGTTAGTATTACAAGATGAAAGTCCCGTTGCTTTTTAAAAATTGTAAATGGGTCAAAGGGAACGCATTTTAAAAAGCATGCCAGGAATTATTATGCATATTACTTATGTGTTAGATATACATTATTTATAAGTATACAATTACAATGCGTGCATTGTGTTTGAGTTATGTATATATGATGTAAATATTGTGTAAGCATGTAGATATAATACCTGCCATCAGACATATGGACTACCCGCAGTTTAGTTATAATAATCTGCTTACGAATCGCTCTCAGGGAATTCAGATTAATGGAATGCTGAAAGCGTGAGTTTAAAATTCATAGGATTTAGCTTTATCTCATTAAAAGTATCGTGAGCTTTCTTTTAAACCTGTCTTCATTATTTACAGATGACTCCGTTGGAAGTAAAAATCTCTCCTCTGGCAATCCACATCACTTCTCATCAACTCACAATGCCCAAGTCAACTCGGATATCATTTTCACGCTAATGATTTTGTTCACCATTTGCGGAATTAAGATAATTGTATCAACCATATATTTTGTAAAACTCTTGTAGATTGCTTGATGTTTGAATTGTACGCGTCATTTGCATTATTATTCAGTGAAAACTTTACAAACGGATAAACGCAAGCACATACATTCCTGGAACGATTTTACACTCATTCGAAAAATAAATGTTAAGTATTAAGTCTTCGAATATTTGATCTTGTTTAGTTTTCTTGTTAATCCTATTATTCCGTGAGTTCACGGATTCAAATAGCGAATCATTTCGAATGGTAAGTATGTAATTGATCAATTACTTTAACGACACTCCATGCATAGATTATAAATTTCCTTTCCTTAATGTATGAAAATTTTCTTGTTTGATTTAAGTAATTACGATCTGTGAGATTATTTATCGTTTTTTCTCTCTTTGGAATATGTTTGTCAATTACGGGCCACTCAGTCGTAAACTAACTTATTTCAGGATTCGAGTCATCTATTGAATGTTTATATTGTTCATTTTTATCTCTTATATTCATATTATATTCCAAGGATTCACTCATTTAACCTCACACAGTAGGAAGTGAGATTTTGTAAGATGCGACATGTGGCTATCACAGGAACTAATACGGCTCTGACTCTCTGGTTTATGTCGTCGCTGTGTTTGGAATAGTCGTAAAAGAATGGTAATTTGTTATCAACACGCTAAGGAACCCCGAAATTAAGCAGAAAGTATCCAGACTCTTTCAGCAAGTACTCGAAGGATAAAGCTCTACTGAGCACCGAAGAAAGCGGAAGTGTAAGCGGATCGTAAGTCGTGCGTTTGGAATTATCAGACTTCCTTTACTTTTTTTTCACCCGGATGCCTTAATTAACTCCTTTATCGTGATTTCGCTTTCCTCGACCATTGTGACGACTCGTGTAGACCAAAAGTGGGAAACCTGCAGCCCTCACAGCTTTTCGGGAGCTTTATGCTGCTTTTTTACTAAATTTTATTACATTTTATTATACTACTTAATAATTTATCATGATAAGCTTCACATTAACAGGTCGACGGATTCACCGGAATGTTTTCTAGGTACGGGTATGTATACAACTCCCAGTTACGTTGACAGACGCAAAATTGTTTCAATTTACAGATATTATTTTCAAGAATTATTTAGCATTTTCTCACATAAAATGCTAAATAAATTCTAAAAGCGGAAATTTCTTTAAATGCATTTTTTAATACGCATCCTCACCAATTTCTCTCCTAAAATGCTAAATAGTTCTTACAAAATAATATATGTAAACTGAAACAATTTAGCGTCTGTCAACGTCAAAATAGTGGAATATCTTATTTTCTCTTTAGAAATTTTCAAGAAATTACTCTAAACTTGCTTGAAAACACGCTGGATTTAATTTTTACTAATTTATAATTATGTATAAAGAAATATATTGGCACTGTAATCTATCACCAAGTAATTCAAGTAAAGCCTAAAGATAAAGTATCACTGTAAAGTTTTTTTCTTCGGTAGTTTTCCGATTAGGTTGGCTTATCATCACATATGCACCACATTCGCCCTTTCTAAGAAGAGTAATCAGACTTTGAGAGGAGTTCGCTCTATCATTTTCTCAATTGAACGATTGTAGTGAAATTCTTATCGTGGATTCAAAAATTACCTTTTTTGATGAAACGATAACTGAATGTAGCTTCGTATATTGGAATGAATAATTAGATATATTATTATAATTTCTTAGAAACATTTGAACATTTCTAACAGAAGGTTAGATTAGACTTTTCCTACAAACTTTCTCTAAAATTATTTCGTATCTTCGTGTAGAATAATTAGATACTAATAAATACTCTTAGTAAAACAAAAACTCTTTAAAGTAAATTGAGTATATATTTCACATTAAAGCAAATCTTTCCCTCTTTTCCGGAAACTGATTCGATAACCTCTGAATTTACAGAACGCTAAGAGAAAAGACACTTCTTTACCAGAGGAATTGAACTGCGGCTTTGATATTAAAATCTGTGAATAAACATCAACTTCTCGGTCTAAAATCAATGTTGTCGTTGTCAATACACGAATATCTGCATTATAATTTTAAATTTATATATAAATTAATTAAATGAGATAAAATCGCGCTAAAAGTATTGGAAGGAAACATAACTAGGTGCATCTAAGCTTCTTTTTTTATAGATGGACGAAAACTGAGGCGAAACTCACAGATTGTCGCAGTACAGTTGAGTCAAACACATTTTTCCAGATAACGAAAACGCTGCGCAGTATTTGAAATCTCGCAGTAAACAGGGTCACTTCTCCCCTTCCAAGCTGCGTTGTTGCCAAAACTTCTGAGAACTAAGGCCTGAGCTCAAGTTCTTGGAACTGAGCTTTATGACCCATGACATGACATTGTATGAGAAAAAGAGCAGACAAGCTTTCTTGGAACTGCTTCTTCTGAATACAAAGGACGGGTAGGCTACTATTCATGATCTATCCAAACATTAATTGAATATTATGGTAGAATTTTTTCATAATCGAATTTTTCTTTTATTTGTGGATGAAAATTTAGTGGATAGATAGCCTACCAGCGTCCTTTATCCTCACTCTTTTTTCTAACATAAAATCCATTAAAAAAGTAACATCCTTTAAAATTTAAAGAATTCGAGATGAGGCTGATACAGGAATCAATGAAAAAACC
Source organism: Ladona fulva (assembly GCA_000376725.2). Taxonomy (NCBI): domain Eukaryota; kingdom Metazoa; phylum Arthropoda; class Insecta; order Odonata; family Libellulidae; genus Ladona; species Ladona fulva. The sequence goes on from KZ308173.1 coordinate 1,494,086, forward strand.
CGCAAGGAAAGAATTAAATATTAATTAATATTTTGTGGAAACATCAAATTCTTTTGAAAATCGTGCCCATCCGACTTTACCAATAAATTAATTCTATTAGGAAAGGAAATGCCTTTCTCAGCTTTTATCAGCATCGTCCAAACATTGACGATTGAACTGAAAGTATAATGAATTGTTTGGATGTCACCACCGTGGACAATTTCATAGTTTTATGAAATGGTCGAACAAGTTCTCAAAATTTTATTTGATTTGTTAAAGACGGTGCATTATCCATTTTTTGGTCGTTAAAAGAGATCTAAGGAAGGATAATGCTGTTCATTTAGTGAAGGAAAGTTCGTTTTAGTGAAAATCAGTAATACATTTGCTTTGGAGGATGCAAATATTTTCAATCCAAATACTTCATTTGTTGCTGAAAAGACCTCTCATCCAGCAAATCCCTGTTCTCATTAAGTTCTAAGCATTTACGGAGGTAACGTTTTATATTTTCCGAAAAAAGTAAAAGATCCAATAACTGCTATTTTAAAATATATATTTATGGAACTAAGAATCAGTGTAGATCAATCTATCTAACAGGATCAATAGATCTTATTTAAATATTTATTTTGAAGAATTAAACCACTTGCTGATGAACTTTTTAAGAAAATTTAGCTAAAATTATGAAGGAATGCTAAAGAGTTTTGTGGGAATTTAACATTACTTCTATTTTTATTTTTCTGCCAGTTCAAGGTTATAACATTCAACAACTTTCAATTGCTCAGTATCCAGAATATTAATGAAAACTTTTGGGATATGAGGAAATAATGAAACAATACACTATCACTCGCAATATTATCAAAATGTACGTATTGTCGAATTTCTACGGAGAAAATACCAGAAATAATAAAATCCTAATGGGCTAATGTAAAGGAAATATAAAAACATCCAAATAGACACGTAAAATACGTAATACAGTTTTTAGGCAATGCGGTGGACCAACATAATTCTAAAAATATACTCTATGAATTCTTGTTACCGTTAAAAAACACCCAAACCTGAAAGTCCAATAATTTTTGCTCAATACTCATCACTCACGGAGACCTAACCATGTTGAATCGCGCTAAAACCGCTTAGCCTAAAGGCGACTCAGGTACAAAAAGAAACAAAGACAAATCGATCCTCATTGAAACACATTTATTTTGAGAAAGTAAACAAACCACTACTTCTCACATAACTTATTTGGAGAACACATCAGTACAACATCGGCGAGGTTTAGAGAGCGTAGTCTTTGGCATTCATAACAACAGTCTTTGATGAATATAAGAACTTATCAGGGGTCAAATTTTCGACGGCATCCATCCACTGTCATATCTTGTCCAATGGGGCACGGTCGACGAGAGCCGTGGGTTTGCCTCAAGAAGGACGACCTCTGGGAGTCCCTGAGTCCGCCACCGGCGCGGAGGGCCTCTGCCGGTCTGCAGAAACCCACCGACAGGAGCACCACCAAGCACAGCACGATCACTTTACGCGTCGCCGCCATTATCACGCAGCCCAAAACGACTTCACTGGACGAAGAGGAAGTTGCTACTGTAGTGGATCTGCTACGGAACCTATGGTTCAGGTCTCGTGATTCATCGCCCACCCTCCCACCTCCCTGTCGAAACGTTAGCACTTCTGATTCAATTGATACCGCTCGGTAAAGGTCGGTAGTCTCAAGGATGACTACCAGCGCTACTTGAACTTGAATTCTGGGTAAAGGCCGTCCGGTAAATTTTGTACGATCGCAACTATTGGGAAACGTCTTTGGGAATTCCCAATGCCACCAACGGTTCTGATTCATCGCTTACCATAAAATTTGACCCGTTTTCTCAGAAGCGAAATCTCACGGCTAACTGCAGCTAGTAAATGCAATGAGATTATTATCGTTTTCCCGCAGCAGTGTGTTTTCATGGTTTTATCTGAATAATTTGATCAATAACATGCAGTTGCAGGCACTTCTTATAGATGTAAAGCTACATTTTATTTATCGATTTTTATTTTTATATACAGTAAATTTTCTGATCTGCTTATTTTTGTTATCGATATCAAAATTCTGTTTACATTACATTATTTTTCTTTTATTTTGGCTGTATTTCTTTGCTGTTCTTATAACACGTCATTTAAGTTTATTTTCAAATGTGAACCATGTGTTCCATTAATATGTTTTGTTTTCCCCAGATTATTTGCTATATACAGATTACTGTAATAGTTCATTTCCGTGTTTTCGAGCGACCTCTGGTCTGATAGAATGTCAATGCTTGCATTGGTCTATGAAAAATAAGAAGATAATGAAAAACTCAACAAATAAAGCAATTGAAAGGATACAATATCCTTCATTTGTATATGTTGGCTAGATACGAAGTTCTCAGGGCCGTTTTTCAAGCGTATCTCAAACGACCAAAGCATATTATTGGCATTTTTGGGTGTTTCAAAGCCCCAATGGAATGAAAAAATATATTATAAGTTTGGATTAAGGTTTACATTCCAGTAACTTCTATGGAATTCCTGTCATTGGAAGCATACTTTTGCAAAATATCTCTTTTTATTTCCAAAGTATTTATCGGGCTTACGCATTTCCTATTATTCAACGTTTCTGATGTGTGGATTGATCAAAGATTTTTGAATAGAGATAATGATTCATGATATTTCCATTTTTACTGTCGCAAAGCAGTTACGTGTTGTCAAGTAAAAATAATTGCTGGCGATAATTTGTCTCGGAAGTTTCTCGGTAGTAATGATACGTGTTTTACGCATTTTTACAAATCTTCAAGGTTAAAATTTTTATTTTATTCTTTCATTTTTCTTAGAATAATTTCCCCCACACCACGTTTAAATGCTTCGTTTTCTACAGTTTTCTGAAGAATCTTATCCAGTGCTAAAAGCAACCGCTAGAGGAACAATAGTAAATCACCCAATTTTTGTCAAATATTTCATGATTTCCCACGATAATTATTTTCGTTTGTGTAACGAAATGAATTGTATCCTTTCGATTTGATTCGTATCAGGTATAAAATATCTGCAGTCAAGGATATGCGTTGCTTTCCTAATCAGAAATATTTTCACGTTATGATATGTTATGACCAAATAGATACTAAGGCTTAGGACGTCGGAGTCTAAATTTGTTTTTGTCTGGTGTCTCTCTTACGGTGCATATTTACCATATTCTTTAGTTCTATATTTTCAGATCTATCACTATCAAAGAAGAATATGACGAAGTACAAAGACGAAGATAACGATTCCTGAAACGCATATTGATTATTTAAGAAATGCCTCTGGCGGAAATTATTTTTAGTTACTTGATAATCTTGTTGTATATGAATTATCTTATCTGGTCATCATTTATTACCATTTTAAGGTATGTTATTTGAAGCAGTTCGTGCTTTTCAGCTTTATTTTAAATTGTATTTTTTAAATTGTATTTTCTAAATTCTCTGGATATATTTAGATTTTTCTTTATTTTCCATCTTTTTTAATATTTCTATATTTTGTATTGTTACTATGTTGTATTGAATATTGTCTTAGTGATTTTTCCACTGTTTTCGTGGTTTTTTTCCAACCATTTCTCTGAGGGTGTTTCACCGCAAAATGGTTTTCTTAGTCAACTTTAAGTTACAAAGATTTTTCCAACACTACTCTTTTTATCTTGTTTCAATATTAGCGAGAATTAAATTTTAGGCGACATACTAGTTAGGTGAAAGAGAGGATCGCATCGAGCAAACCTCGCGAATAAAAGGTCTATCTATCATACACGCAGTGGAATATTTTCATAAAACATGAGAAATATTTTATTCTATTCGCTATTTTCCGTGCTATAAAATCTATTGAGAAATGGATGGCCTAGTTAGAATGGGTATCTGACGCATTATGGTTGCAGTGGTTTCGAAAAACATATATCCCTTCTCCGATTCTCCGAAACGAAACATATTCACAAGATTAGCTGGACGTTTTATTCAAAGCTGGAAGTCGTAAGGTCGCCAAACCTCGATAAAGACGATAAAGGACTCCATTGGCTTTTCTTATTAGCGAAGTTTATTTCTCATTGGTTTCATTGATGAGGAAATCTTTCTACTCAGTTCAAATGTCCCGATCGAAGTCTTCATTGCTCCCCCTATTGTTTGCTGCTCTACTGGTGATGGCTGAGTGCGTGCCGCTGTACTTCTCCGGACTCCCGGAAGATGGTCCAGTTGTCCCCAGAGAATCTGCAAGAGGTGGGAGAAAGCTCATCAACGTACCTGTCCGAAGTCAAATGGAAAGAAGAGCTCGTTGCTCTGGGAATCAACGACTGNGACCTGTTTAATAAGTTTTGGATACTTCATTCAGCAACTCCTGAGCAATGTGCTGCTTTTGGTCAAAATTTAACAATTTTGGGACAAATTTTGCTGCCACCCGTTTCATGGCGATCATTCAATATTATTTTCTTCACTTTTTCGACATTATCATCGGTTTATGTACTGGGAGATCCAGGGCGCTCGTCATCTTCAGTGTCTTCATGACCCTCTTGAAAACATTTGTACCACTTGTTTTATTCATTGAACATTTGCCAAAATCAACATTTAACATTTCCAATGTGGTGCAGCACTTTATTTCATTTCTAACGCAGAATTTAATGCAAATTCTTTGTTCCATTTTTGCTGCAAGTCAAAAATCACCGATTACAGTTAAACACGTGTAATGTTTTTGACTGCCAACAATAGACAACAATAACAATCCAAGGATAGAACAAGCTTTTCAAAATGGCTGCTCTTAACAATGTATGTTGGGCAAAGTTAAGACAGAAGATAAACGTAAACAAATTTTCCTGTTTTCCTTATTTATAAAATACCGTTTTGGGGAATACAGATGGAGTAACGGAGTAACTTTGATTGCAAAAAGCGGATTAATTATGCGTAAACTTAAAAGGACTGAAAGAAATATATTTTTACATTTGTTAAGTACAACTTTGAATTGTTAAAGCTGTCATGCGTTTGTTTAATTAACGATACATTCGAAAACATTGGAATACTTATGCAAAAATAATATTTGGTTGTAGATTTTCAATTTTTTGTTATATTAAGTAACTTAAAAGTGAAGCGAGGAGCTGCAAATATTCATCATCATGCTATGTTCTTCTAGCGTTGTGTTGATCACCACTTCATCTCCAGAAGGAGGTATGATGAGTGGTTTATATCTCACTTAAAACACACATCACTCTACTATTAGGGGTTTTATTAACCAATGGCTATTTCTTAAAAACTGCCGATGGCTGGATTTAGATGTTTATTAGAAAATAGAATAATCTAATGACATAATCATATTTGTGATTTAGATGCGTTATAAACGGTAAAAACTTGCATGGCGTCAGAACAGAGTCGCCTGTGAATTAGGTCTATCTAGGAGAGGTTACCGCAGTTTTTCCGTTACTTCACTGACAAATATGGAGCCTAATCCTCTTAACCATTAGCTACCAAGAGCGGAATATTATTTACTAGGCAGGATGAGTAGTGAGGTTGCTCTTGGTATTCTCTCCAAGAAAGATTTCTGTAAGTGGAACAGGCCCACGCAATTGAAGCGGAATGACTCTACAAGTAACACTTTTTGTAAAATTTCATGAAGAGAGACCTTAATCAATGCACTTATTTATCATCACTCATACCTTGGTAGCATACATATCATCGCACAAAGAAGAAAGAATTAAATGAAGGATTTTTTTCCTTTATCCTGTTCCAAGAGGCAACTGAAAAATATTTAATTCATCAACAAATGGCATCAGGTACATTTATCGTTTCACCCATTCTAAAAACAGATATGTCACATTTACATTAGTTAAGGCATTAGTAGTAACGGATTTACTGATGTGTTTAGAGACTAGGTATATTGAAAGGCAAACAATATGAAATAGAGAAAGAGAAAAAGAGAGAACTGTTTTTGAGGAGATAAAAAAATGTAATATTGTTTAATCACAAAAATTATTTCCACTGCGAAGAAACACCCACGAAGGAGGGAGGGTACGAAAAACCTGCGAAAGGTATCTGAGGGAAAGAAGAGAAAAAGATAGGTTGCAACTCGATAGTCAAAATTACAAAATATATAAATGTAAACAATACATACTACATATTAGATGTACAGAATGGAGAAATGAGCAATAGCCTTTCAACTACCTATATTCATCCAATAAAAGAAACTGGATCCTTTGTATAGCCACTTCGTAGAATTTCTCCTAGGTGTCTCTTAATTAAATACCTCCCGACAGCGGCCTCGCAGCAACCGAAATCCAAATTGGCAGAATGCGGATTCTCTCACTGGTACAGTTATTATCCTAGGACCAAGCGTGTCTTTGTCTTCTTCCTTGGCTACCGGCCATCTCCACCGATCCACAAATCCCCTGAAAACACCTCTTCCGCGGGATCCAAGCGTCTCTTGCGCAAGCACACGACACAATATGGCCAAAGCAAAAAGAATGAGGATGCTTGACGGTTTGAAAAATTCCATTTCAAGTACTCAGTATGTACCCGTCTACAGAACGTTCCTAATGCGCCTGTACTGGGTTGTTTGTCGGCCCCGACCGCGCCCATTTCATCACAAAAGCGAGCCTCGAAATTATCTCTGCATCTCTTGACCGCATCACACGTCCGCCCTCCAGTTGGTTGATCATTTTAACGAGAGGTGCTGTTAAATAGGTCTCGGAGACAATGAAATGAGATGAAAGATGCATATGCATTCACGCTATCCCCAGTGGGAGGAGCTAATTTCAACACACACAGGTCAGCAAAGAAATATTTATTTATACTATCCACAAGGTTCAATCAAACAACCAATTCTTTCACCTTTTTAAAGGTTGTTTCAGAGGTTATTTCAAATTCAAAAACAAATTCTGATGCTTGGCTCCAAGTCGCTAAAATTTGGTATCAAAATAAAGAAATAAAATTTTTGATTTTCAATCGACATTTCAATTTGTTGCACAACGAAATAGAAATAAAATAAAATATCACAATATGGATCTCAGTTACTCAAAATAAACTAATACTATACACTTTATAATTAATATAAATAGAAAATTTTAAAAATTAATGAATCATATACAAACTCAATAAATAAACAAGGCATCAAAATATAACTAAATACGTCATCTCAGCAATTGCATTTTTTCACTATAATCTAACTGAGAATAACAATGTAAGGACATTAACATTATTATTAAACTGCTTAACAAACTACGAATTTGAAGGTAAATTTAACTTCTTTTATATATTCACTTTATTACTTAACAATTTAATCATTAAATCTGGGTAGTAAACACTGATAGATTATTATAGCCTAACTAATGACATGAAAAAATACTGACAGTACTGGGATTCGAACCCGTAATGGTTATAGGAGATTATATAGATGACAATCTAGAAGATGACCCCGATGCTTTTGCAAATGTCCTGCCTCGTTATCTANGGGGGGGGGGGGGAGGAGGCATCCTCAGCAGAGGTTCAACCTATTTATTTATATCTTGTTGTCAGAGATTTGTTATTCCTTCTAATCGGAAGAATATGTGCTTATGCTTTTCAAATGCTTTTTGATACCTTTCAACGTACTTTATACTTCCTTCCTGATTTATTACTATAAATACATTATACTATAAAAATCTCGGAAGTATTCGATCAATTATTTATCGTCACCAAGCATAAGCTCTATCCTTCTCCGTCCAAATCATGCGGTAAGTTATAATATTTCAGAGATTGTCCGGTTGAAAACACGCTACCTTTTACCGATAGCAATGACTATGGTTGATTATGCTAATTAATGACTTAACCACTTCAAAGTCTTGGGATATTAAAGGCCTGAAAGTTAAAAACGTACATTCATTTGTAGGTTGCCATGGCGCTGTAAAAAGCACGTCATGCCCAAACTGAATTAATTAAAAAGGCTGTAAATAGAAAATATTTTTATTCGTTTTTGATCAATCCATAGTCTTGGGTTTTTAAAGAACTGCGAATTGAAATTCTCATAGTAAAAAGGTCATCACATAAGAAGGCTACAAAGCACATCACGTACAAACTAAATTGACTACAAGCGTTGTAAACAGGAAATATTTTACATATTCGCAAGCGAAACTTCTTGTGAATAACTTCGGATCTGAAGTCCAAGCGCCGCCTTTGTCGCAAATTTCTAACTGTTGTCGTTTCAATTTCCTTTTACTTTCTTTACTTTCATTTTCTCTTACATATCGTTGAGTTGTCTTTTTGCCGCACGCGTTAATGATTGGCGTTTACCTTTCTTTCTTGTACCGATTTCTCTTGCAGATTTCCATCCTATATAAAGACCCATCCTAAGCCTATCGCAGATCATAGCTTCCAATACCAGGAGAATCGATCCACCAGGGAGATTTTCTCGAAAGTATTTGTCAGTTTCTTGACGAGTTAGCATCTCACAAACAGTTTGTCTTATCCAACCCTCTTACAAAAAGTATATTGATAGTGTTATAAAAATAAATTTCTTAAATTCTTATGGGCACAGTTTACGAATTTCAGATAATAAGGATCAGCATATGCCTACGAATGAACTCAGGAATATATTCTTCAGTAATTAAACTGCGACATTCTTTACGGGAATACACATTTATAAATTTTTTTCATATACATTTATAAATATACACTCCACTTTATTAGTATAACTGAGAGTGATAACACAACACAACGAGACATTAAAATCAATATCTAAGATTAATACATTTTCTTTTTCCCCGTCCTACCTTCTCCCTATATCCGTAGAGCCATTTCTAGGTACCATAGATACGGTGTTTACTGCAATTTGTATGATTTCAGATAAAAGCAAACATTTACAGACTACGTCGTCTACGCTGCTTTCCATTTGTAATGTATTCCGTAAAAAAGGTCTTCGCCAACGGATTGGAATCGATGAACATCTATAAAATGCAAAATAAAACATTTAAGAGGTATTTCCAGAATGTATTTAATCTTATAAAAAGAAGGAATTTTTGTAAATGTAGCTTGTGATAAAAAAAAGTGGAGGAAAGTGTGTGGTGTAAACAAAGCTGTTTAATGCCGCATTGAAGTTGACAGACATGTTTCTGGCTCCAAAGGACCAGAGTATTGTTTTTAAAGGCAGAAACATTGAAAACTTTATTTATGTTCCTCCAAATGTAATACAGTCCATATCGGTTTCTGTATTTAGAATGAACGCACTTATAAACTCATTCACATTATTGCTGTTACCCCTTCCGGTAAAATCGTAGTTTGAACAACCCGCAACAGCAAAGTTGTTGCCGACAACTAATATTACTTAGAGTAGGAACAAAATATGGTAGATAAATATTACAGTAAAAATATAAGGTATAGTGTGGCATTCGATCTGATATAGATGTTATTCTGCACAAAGAATCGTTGCACAACTTTTTAACGATAATTATCGATTTGTATGAAACATGCATGTTTTTTGCCGTAACTGCATGGAAAGGTATGACTAGTAATAAGAAATCTTAGTGATATCCAGCAATACTAGCGGTTTATTTTAGGTTTGATAACTTCATTTTAGATTGTGCTTCTTAATAGTTGAAACTCGTCGTGAAATAGTATATGTGGAGCGGCTGAGGAAAGTGCTGATTTATTTTGCCATTGTTTATAGCATTTGGTCCCAATCCATTACACAAAAGAGAGAAATTTTATTGAAGGGAATACTGAGATTCACAATTATTTTGCTAGTGAAAATAATTTACAATGATCTGTGGGAATCTTCTCTCTACGAAATACTAGTTGGTTTTGACCCTTATTTTCTGAATTTTCAGCGTTCTTCATTACATAGTATGGTGGAGCTAGTTCTAGTATCGTAGATGCATTTTAGCTTGCAATGGAAAAATCATGAACTTCAAATTTACTGTCATCTAATGGGGGCAAATGGGAAAAGAGTCCGAGGAAACGGGTGTCCGTCACTGAGTTGAAGTACTAGTTAAGGCGTAATTAACGTCATAGGAGAAAATGGAAAACAGTGACAGTTGTGGTGGCGGCACGAATGTTGGCATTCTCAGTTGCTAATAGATCTTACAAAGTGGAAAGAACTGCCGTAAGAAAGTTTTAGTGAATCATTTCTGGTAGAATGGAAGACATTTTGTCAAAAACTCTGCTTTATTAGGCAATTATTAAAAAGAATTACGGCATATAGTGGTATAATAGTTACGAAAAAGGTCAATCACATGTATTCACATGCGCACATTTAAATAAGGGTGTGAACTATCTGCTTATCTGCACCCTGTGGTTTTTTGTCTACACAGTGATTTTATAAAACTCTAAAGGGGGGG
>KZ308173.1:1521563-1532898 GCA_000376725.2 Ladona fulva
GGCTGCCTCTGTGAGGACCTCGGACGGCAGGTTGTGCCACTATGTGGAGACTGCCAGTCTTGCTCACAAAGCATTCCCTTAACAGTGTGAGAGAGACGCGGCACGGTAGTTCAGTGGTTAGAATACCTGCCCGGAAAGTGGGAGACCTGGGTTCGAGTCCCAGTCGTGTCGCTATTTTTCACACTTGTTATTCCTTTGGGATTTTCGTAGGTTTTACAACCTACTAAGTTACCTTCCTTTCCTTTATCCTTGTGATTTCCTGTGGGGAAATAACCTCATAACACCGCTTTGTGAGCCGGCTGCCTCGGTGAGGACCTCTGACGGCAGGTTGTGCCACTACGTGGAGACTGCCAGTCTTGCTCACAAAGCATTCCCTTAACAGTGTGAGAGAGACGCGGCACGGTAGTTCAGTGGTTAGAATACCTGCCCAGAAAGTGGGAGACCTGGGTTTGAATCCCAGTCGTGTCGCTATTTTTCACACTTGTTATTCCAAAAATGTGTTGTTTTAAAAAATTGTTATTTTCATATTATGATTATGTTGTTGGAAATCATTGTAGTAATTTATTTTACAATAAAATTCAGAATGTGAAAATTGTACCGTTATCTATTTTAAGAGCTCTATTTATTATTTGTTTAAAATCACCGTTTGTTCAGTACGGTCAGACCCAAAAAGGCCTCTCTTAGATTCGATTTATCGCACTATCACAATAACACAATATCACATAAAAATAGGATTCCTAATATAATACTTCTTGTATTCGTCTTGAGTAGGAATGGGCTCCTAGGCTAGTTAATAAATAAAATGACTCTTCAGATCATACGCTATTTAATATGACATTTGTACAGATACAATAAACAAATAAAATGTAAAGAAAAATGCAACGAAAACGTAGAAATTATAACAACACAAAATGTGATAATGCTGATACAAATTTAAAGGAAATTCTTCTTTTAAAACAGCCAAAAGGAATTTTCTGAGAGCTGGCTCAACGGATTGCGCATTCGGCCGGCAATGGAAGTTTTAGATTGTATTCCCGGCTGCATTATAGTTCTCGGACAAACAAGGGATCAAAATAGTTATCGATCCTCATCAGCAGCGTTTACTTTCGGACTATTTTTATTGCCTTTGATATCTCTTAGATAAATCTTGTCCAGATATTGTGTTGCAGTTGCATAATGTTCTGAAAAAATGAGACAAATGTGGATTAATTACGAAATAGCGAACGACAAATTTATACAGATTCTCAGTCTAGAAAAGACCAATTGAAGCTACTTACATTTATATTCAATCCTCATGTAAATGGCGATTATCTCTTAAATAGTTGGCATTTCAGTTTTGGGATCACTATGTTTCTTGAGATGGGGAACATTCGATCATGTCCCAATTGCGTCCTGTAGACAGCGGATCAAATTGTTTATAATTCCAGAATCACTTCTCCTTAATTGATTTCTTATAAATCGTTTTCAGCTAATATTTCATTGGTTGTGTTTAGCTGCTAAAGAAGATTCTGGAAATATTTGCCAAACATCGAAGTAATGAGTGGGAAATTATTACGCAGATCTCAATCGAGCCAAGAAAACGAATGGAAGCTACTCACAATTAATCACATGCCACGCCGCACAGTGGCCCGTTTTTGCGGTCAAAAGTCGATTTTTCGTACTTTTTCGTATGGATCGAAAAATTTACTCCTATTGAAGATAAATATCCCTTTCAATAGAAAGTGGTCGAATTTCCTTTCTGGTAACGATTATAAATGAGAAATAGGCCTTCAAACATGGGTGACGTAGATGAGCCGGATTTATTAGAAATTTTGCGCCATCTTCGCTCTTAAAATTTCACTACTAGAATTGCTTTATTTACAACGAATATTGTTCGAGNGGTAAAAATTCGATCACTAGAAGGCTTAATTTTCTGTTTTACATGGAAGTGGCCAAAATGATTCCCTGCAATAATGACCAAAATCAATCATATGCATTCATATTAATCCTTATCCTTTAAACTAATTTGAAAATGTATGTTCCCTTAATGAAGATAAGGAACTAAAATTACTCTCCATTATAATCCATTGCAAACAAACAAAACATATGCTTTTACTGTCACTGTAGATAGTTTATACATATTTAAACTAACCACATTCATAAACGTTAGAATTACTAAAAATTCAGTTCATTTCATCTGGTGATTTCCCGGCGTATCTTCAGGACTGAAATGATTCATTCACTTCAGTCCTGAAGATGGCTTCTGTGGAGGAAGCCGAAACGTCGACCATCATGGATATAGTCACCCGGCTGGAAACCCGAGAACTCTTCATGCAATATTTACATTTGTTTAAACAGACTTAATTATAATCTTTATAGGTTCCTCACTTGAATCTTTTATATTCCTATCCCGAACTGAAGTAGAAATTGGTAAATCTCGGATATACTGATATGACTTGCAATTTATTGTTGAAGATTTTCAGGCGATGAGTTTATTGGTTATCAGTTTGTTTGTTGTGAAATCGATTCCCTCTCTAGGGAATATATTTACGTTTAATAATTAATCACGAATGTCCCTGCAGTTTCGTTAAATTCTTCAAAACGTTTATCTCCTATCAGTTGATGCACTTCAGTCATTCTTAACATCTTCATTTAATTTGCTTATTGACTCATCTGCTTCATGGTATTATGATACTTTGGTAAATATAAGGGGAACATAACCTAGATCTTTTAGGGAAACTGAGGTCACAAAGATTATTATTAGAGAGATGATCTTGATATATCTTGAATATCTAACGCTTCTTGTGGGAAACCTTTACAAATGAACAATGTTAAACCTTTAATACTCGTTGCTCTGCTTTTCTGGTGCTTTATCGGAATGTCCAGAATCATATTTCCAGTAGAGCGTTACTTAATAGGCATACAACATCACATTGGCTTTCTTCCATATGCCAACAACGTCTACATTAATATCTTTAGCGTCACTCACCGCCATTGATCATGAGACCAGGAGTTAATCTCCATTTTCTTTCTCAATTTACACAGCATAATATTCCCACACGATCTATGATAATATGCAAAGTTGTAATCATTATCGCAGTTTTATTTTCCTTCTTTGTTTCTCTCTCTACCGTCACATATTTCTTTGTGTGCTAGCATTTAAAATAGTCATCCATATATGTAGCAAACAAGGTATAGTCGAAAAAAGAGATAGATACATACATAGAAATATATGAAGTAAAGAGTGAGGGTAGAAACATTTCCCCCTCCATACTGAGAAATGAATTACAGCTATATGGCTGAAACTCAGCTAGTGACTATCTCTGTCGTTACTGTTGATCAACTTGCATACATGGAATAGTCAGTTGGCATCAATTGGAAATTTGCTGCGTAGGTTGCAATTGCAATTAAGTTGTCAGAGTCTAACAACTTATTTGATTTGATATTTTACTTAATCCTTGAAAGTTTCTTAATTATTAAAAAAAATTCTGTTCAAATAAAAGTACCTTTTTTTGGAACTTATTTAGTAAATCTTATTTGAAAAGCCTACTTAAGAACAAATGGAGGATATTGCATCATCAGGAGGAAGACCGTATTCACGTACTCTGGTGATAAGGGATTATCAGTCTCACCTTGTACAAGTACATCTTGGTCCGACTTTTGAGACCATTAGGCTTTTGTTTATGCAAAATTTGAATTTGAAGATCTGAGCTAGGAAGCCACGCAACGCTGGTGCATTGCCAAGTAGATCTCGAAGTTTTCTATGCAAGAAAACATTTTCTTTCAATTTTTTTACAAATAAATGGCCATTGAATAACATCTTCTCACCTTCCAGGCATTCTTTATCTTTCTTGCATTCAGTGACATACATGTTAGTTAGGTATTCAAGAATCTATATGGGATACTACTATAGAATATGGGATACGGATTCTCATATAGCATATGCGTCATTGACTGGCCGTTTTTGTTATTTCCCAACAGGAAGCCTAGAGGAAAAGCGCTGCATCGCTGTTACTCATCATAGGTTCGATCCTGGTGAATGCCAAATTTCCAATTTTTTCCATGACATTGAATGGAGTGTATTTCCCTAAGTTTTCCATGATGATAGGGGTTTAAGAATTGAGATATTTTTGGAATCGCTTTTACAACATAAATAGCAGATATTTTTCCTAAAATCATCTTGGGTTCGACGCCAGACCAATACAAAATTCTCTCGTAAGAAAGGAATTGCGGAACATTTATGGTTTTTTTACATTAAAAGATATAAGAAATTTCATGGTAGGGCAACATAAGTTGTTATTGGACAGCAAGTTCAATGGATGACACGAATATATCACGTAATTGCACATAGTATGCAAGCAACCGTTACTCATCATATATGTATGCATTTTATGTTTTATTCTATTTCATATATAAAACTTCTTAATATGTACACATATATACGCTAATTCATTCTTCATTTTATTAATTACTTTCCCGGAAGACTATGAATGTTGTTTTTGGCTTATAGTGCAATTTTCTCTATCTTATGTTTCCAATGTTATGAGTATAATTATCTTCCAGTCGCTTTTAGAGCTTATTTCGTGCTAAACGCAGATAATTAATGAGTTGCGTTTACTCATTTATTCGGAACAGGTAAGGAATCACGAGCGTATGATTGGTGCCATCAGGAATAGCTGTAGACGTAGGGATGTCGTGACGATTTTCGTCCGTGAATCACTTCCTCGGTATAAGCAGTAGTAATACTCACAGAAAGTAGTACGGATAAATTGCATCCTGAAATACTCACCGCTGGATCTCCCGCAGTTTGATGACAGGAAATAATGTGCATATTATCCTCTTGAGTGGTTCTAGGTTTTCCCGACAACTTTATAAATGCTGATTGCCCAAAACGTTGTTCTCCTTCGTGATTTTTCTACCATCTCTTCTTTTGCATGTAAAGAAGTAATCGGATATCTTTATTAGATCACTGACCAGTCTTCGTCGTGCATCAATTCCCTAAATGGATTGATATTTTTCATTATTAACTTCACTATTAATAGTTTGTTATCACCTTCATCTTCAGAGATGTTTCTTATATATGTATCAATGATTTTTTATACCAGTATTTCTAAATTATTCAGTATTGTTTTTATTTGATTATATATGTACCTAATGTCTTTTTCGGATTTTTCTCGAGTAGAGTCTTCCCCCAGACGCTGTTCGAAAATCATCCGCGCTATAGTTATTGGTTAATAAATTAAATTTGCTCTCTTACCCAAAGTAGGTGAGAAATCACGGTAGTATGACTTGATATAGTAGAAGCATATTTTCTACTTGACTTGTTCTCAGATTTTTGGATTAACTCAAAAACGTTAATCACTTACGAGTCTATTTCACTTACCTTATGATTTTTCTGCTCTCATTTGCTTCATATATGAAGAAATATTCCAAGGTGTATAGTAGATCACAAATCAATGTTTTCGCTTATTCACACAGCAGATTGACAAGTTTCATTACTAACTGTTGCAGTTTGTTATCATGTTCATTCTCAAAGAATTGCCTTATATATACCTTAATAATTGTGATAGAGGTATTTCAGGACCATTTAAAGGAACTCGAGCAGAAAATTATCTTTCGATCCAAATTAAAATATCATAATACATAATTTTTCTGGAAAGAGCTTAGAGCAGCGGAAATGACTGTCGTTTTCGTGATTACACGGCCCATTTGCAGAAAATGGGCCGTGTATACTTTACTGGTTTCAGAACTGCTATCCTCTGCTGGACATGTGTATTGCCGCCATAATGGTAGGGGTTGTTGAGTTTTTTACTATCGGACACAAACCTCAGCGTTACCGATGAAAAATGTATCCATTCTATTTCGCAAATTGCACACACATGTTCAGTGACAAGAGCATTGGAATGCACACATTGTCAGTGAGGAAAGCAAGGGCAACTTGGGATGGGCAAGGGCCTTGGAAGGGCAAGGGCAAACTACCTCACTCCTGATCTTGCTTAGTTAGCCTCACTTTTCCGCATTTTTTGTAGTCGATTATAGAGGCCATGAGGTTCCAACCAGCCTTTGGGCTGTCTACAGTACAGGCTTCCATTTTTTGATCAGGATATTGGAATAAACACACCCTGCAACACACCACTGGTGGTTTTATTTTTGTTTTATCCATATAACATATTCTATTTTTAGATGACACTTAATACTTTGATAATAAACTAAATTAATTAATTAATTAAAAACTGTACGTACAATCGTTTGAAAACCATCCAGCCCTATCAACAAGCCAAAAAATGAACTTCCTAATTAAAACGACGAAGAAATGAAAGAGAAAAAGTCTACCGTAGCCGGGAATCGAACCCCGGTCCCCCACTTTCCGGACAGGTGCTCTGACCTTTAAGGTACCTCGAGCTATGGCTCCTTCGTAGCACACAGAGTACAACCATAGCCCAAGAAATTGAAAGAGAGTTGGTTCTCTCGGGGTAGCTTAGAGGTCAGGGCACCTGCCCAGAGAGTGGGGGACACGGGTTCGTATTCCCGGCTACGGCAGACTTTTTCTCTTCCATTTCTTCGTCGTTTTAATTAGGAAGTTCATTTTGTTTATTTTATATTGCCTCTGGAGAAATATTTCTTTTACTTTGCGGTCATAATAATATTTCCTCCAATCATAACAGCGAAAGCAAAGTCGGATGATGGTAACGGATGGATAAGAGAGGGAAGAACTTTCTCGGTTCGCCCGTTTTTTTCTGTTGACGCGATAGCATGAATTACAGCGCTTATTGTTACCCATTGTAAACGTACTGCGCGTACAATAGCAACTTTTTTAAACTCAAGCAAAAGATTTTATCTTAAATGCAAGCATACACAAGGCAATCATACATAAGGCAAGCATAAAACATGGGAACATTTTTTGAATTTAAAGTGTTTGAAATGTAGTGAATTCACAAAATATAAATAAGATATTGCGACATCATGGGGAACTGAATATCCGCTCTCACAGGTGATAAACAGTCCACTCAGTCTTATTCCCAGATGGAAGAGAGTAAATCTACCAGGAGAATTCCTAAAACTTAGCTATACGCTCAGGTACTGATGTATGTCGCATTTTAATGTGTACATTTACAATTTTGTTTAGTTGAAAGAGAGATTTTGAAACATATGTAGGAATGTCCCTTGACGACCTCAGCGAGTGTTGCAGTCGGGTCTTTCAAGGATACCTAAGCGAGATAAATCCATTACGAATGATTCAGAATAAATTATTATACTATCAGTTCACAAAGGAAGATATTTATTTTTCTTTCGTTGCTTTCTTTCTTAAGTAATCCAATTGGTAATCAGGCATGAAAATAGTCTGGCGAGGTAGGGAATTTGTAATGCAGGGATAATCGCAGTGAAAGTTGGAGTCTATGAAGAATTGTTTGATAAAATGAAGTGACTTTAAATTTTGAACTGAACCATTGAACGTGGAACTTGCTCTGTGGAAGAAATATCATGATAAATATGTGTTCAAAATCCGAAAAAGGAAAGGAAAAAACTCAATATGTTTTTCAAACTCAAATATTTAAACGGTTGCCTCCGAATAGTTAAAAATCAAATGAAATGCCATATACGCCTCCAATTATCGAGTCCCGAAACAAACGTGAACTTTTTCTGAATAGGTATGGAGTGAATCGAAATGAAAATTATTCATTTTAAATTATATTCACCTATCTCTTCTGAAATGATTATTTTTGGGGTTACTTTGAATGGTAACTATATTTTGTGTTCAATATTTTTGACGCAACATTTATTCTTATTATAATGCGTATGCATATTTACATATTAAAGCTAAACTTATCATATCTTCCAAGTTACGGCCACATCATCAGGTATAAATGTTTGGTGTTAATTTACTCTTAATTTACGTGCAGAAAGAGAGTATATAGTATTTTGTAGCCAAATGTTTTAGTTAAAAACCGCGTTCGTTTAGTATTCATATCCAATTATTACTTTTACACCTTAATCCACTTTTAAAATGCTCAAACAGCTAGCTGTCTTTCGGTGTGTAACAAGTGATGTATACATAGCAGATTAATTTAACACTTATGAACTCACTATCCGTGGATTATGTATGTTTTTTGTTTCCATTACATTTGTAAATTTATCTCCTCTAATTAAAATTATTTTAGCTTTCAAGGCACAAATTAAACTACTTGTACTACTGTAACTAAAATACAAGGATACATGTTTAATTTAACAGATATATCCTCATTCACTCAATCATAATCTCATTTAATTGCTATACAGGAAGAAATAAATATTACTTATTGCAATAATCCTTCTTGTTAATTTCTTTCCTTTTATAATATGAAAATGCTTCCATAATTTTCTAATTTATTTGGCAATTTTTTTTGTTAATGTGGTAAGCCATTATCATTTTTTCAAGAATACAAATGGAATTTTCCTCAGTAGCATAGCTAATATCGTTCGCTTGTTAAACGATGATAATTAATGAGGTGTGTTTATTCATTTATCTGAAACAGGTGAGGCGTCACCTTTCTGTGAATTGTCTCGCCGGAGATAAAATTAGACTCACGGAAGTCGCAACAATTTTCATCGGTTAATCGCTTCTTCGGAGGAAAAAGAAGCAATACTCACGGATATTAAACACGGCTAATGACCTTCTCGAAAGATGAACTCAGGTTAACTGCTTTTAACGACAGGAAATGATATGCATTTTTTCCACTTGATTTTTTCTTGGATTTTCCGCTAAATTCACAAATGCTAATCTCTTCCGAGTTTATTTCACTTACCTTCTGATTTTTCTGTTCTCTTTTGTTTCATACATAAAGAAGTATTCCAAGGTGTCCAGTACATAATAAATCAATCTCATCGCTCATTCCCTCAGTAGATAGACAGGTTTCATCATTAACTGTTACAGTTTGTGAATATGTTTATCACCAAAGAAGTGCTCTTTCCGTATGATAGTGATCAAGGTATTTTAAGATCGTCGCACTATCAGTCGATCTGATCTTATTTTCTGGTACGGAAAGTGCTCAACACAGTGGAAACAACAGAACTTTTGCTCCAACGGTTGACTTTATTTATAAAAATGGCTGGTACATACATACCTTTTTTGTTCCAAAATTATCGTTTTAATTCTGGTCATTTGTGTCGCTGCCGAAGTGTTCCTTGATACGGAAGCATCTGCCATCAGCTATAAACCTCAGAATTACCGAAGAGAAATGTACAAATTGCACCATCGTAAACACCATCACAAACGAGCAGCGAGTGATGAAGCAGTACCATCTCCAGTAAAAAATTTTAAGTAACATCCTAATAGGAGACCAAAATAAATACATGGATTTAAGTTCTAAAAGAAACCCTATTAATGCATGTAAGTAGTCACACATACATAGGTCTCATACAGTCACAATCACTAACTCATACACTTTTCGTCTTGCACGTTATCAATTTGATTTTCATGAAACAGTTGCAACAAAATTCACGACTGTATACGAAAGCTGAAAGTGTCTTTCAGATAATCGAAGTGCTACAGTCTCCGGTACATACTCGTATGAGGGTCTAATAAATGGGACATGAACGCATCGATGAGACAGGTTTTCTCTCAGACACTTCTCCCGTACCTCTATTTGCGATGAGAGTGCTTTCTTGCGACGGGGCCCGTGCCGACCAATCATGCAAGGAAGAAATGCAACGGCGGGCATAAATAAATAAGTAATGTCTCTATTTTGGACAAAATTGAGACTTTAAAGTCTTCTCTTCATTTACAGACATTTACGTCTACTAATGTACCCTGAAAGCCTCCTTTCGGATCCTTTCTGCATCCTGTAGCAGATGAGTAACCCTCACAGATTTCTTGTGACGATTCTTTACAAATTTTTGCTGTTCTTTCTCTAAGGACTTAATACAACACGGGGGTGAGGTTCCCATGCACTAAATGCAAATTCACGGTGAGGACCAACTAACGGAAAGTAACATACAGCTCATTCGCGTTAGGAAGTCGTTCATTCAGTAGCCTACCGCGCAGATGGGCTTAGCCCAAGTCAGAAAACAGGGGAGGCAGGGCTTCCTGAGCAGGAGAGAACATTAGGCATAGAGGGAATTACCCCTCTAAAGGCCCCCCATCTCCTCCACCTTTTTCCCTCTCTTTGGACGCCGAGTGCCTTCCTAACGCGGATGGGGTATACCTCGCGGACTTTTTCTTCGCTCCTACCGACCAACCTACAGTATGGGTTTCCTTTGATTAATGCAATGTCGTAACATTCTGTATGACATACGATGATGCAGTATCTCTCAAAACATCCTGTTCCCGAAAATCCCCTATTTCCCATGTTTTTTCCTGTCCTACGACTCCATACGTATGACCTAACACTAAATGCAAGAATTGCGGAAGTTCGCGGTACTCCGATGCGCGATATAAATGTGGAAGAGGTTTTGAAGGAGTAAACAACGGAGAAGATACTATGTGTCCAATCACAGGTAATGGCACGCTATATACTCGATGCATATTTTCAAGGAACTCCATCCCATCAAGGATTCAGCGATTCACTAAGAAAAAGCTAATATTATTGGTTTTGGTATGATTTATCAAATAAAAAGTTACAAGCGGTAATAGATAGAAGTAGCTCCAAGAAAATGGCTCAACGAAATCATCATCTACAGAGAGACATGCAGCTTCTACATCATACATTCATACGTCTTTTCTGGACCGGTGATGATAGCGAGGTATACTGCTAAAATTAGGGATTGATTGATTGATAGACGAAACAGTAAACCAATTTATATAACGAAGATAGGCATTTTATATTTAAGATATTTAAAATTAAGTTATTTTAATCAGTAAGCCAACACATTGAATGAAAACGAAGGAAATTTCATCTTTAAAAAAATAATTTACTATACTATTACCTATGCCTATCGCTCGTATTTACCGATAAATTTATAATCATATCGGTCTTGAAGTTATAAATTGAAATCTATATATTTCCCATGTTTCAATTGTTTTACATTCAACTGTCGTCTGTTACCATTTCTCCATGGAAAACATGATATCTTTGAGAATGAATTGGATGGTTTGAAATGTTGTTATTAATCATTATTTAAAATTACGAGAAGATATAGAGGACATATTATAATGGTCGTCAATGGCGTAACGATCATCTCTTAAATAAGTATTGAAATATATTATTATGGCGACACAAAATTAAACAATAAATTAATTTTATTGAACACTCAGTAAAAAGCAAAACTGGAGCAGAATTATATAATATGAAAACAATCATCAACTTACAATTTTTTATTGTTGTAGACTAATTTACTTAAAATAGATGTTATTTTAAAGAAAACAGGAGCTCTGCATTTT
>KZ308173.1:1533249-1556261 GCA_000376725.2 Ladona fulva
TCTATATCTATCAAAGAAATACTAGAAAAGCAAACATTTCTTAGTATTTTTATTTAATATTATAATACATAGCAATTTAAAAGAAATACTTTCACGACCAAAACAACACCAATGGAAAAACATCTCTAAATGGCGAGAGTGATGATTCTTAAATAAGCTTTAAGCGATCATTTTGGTATATGACTAAGGCAATATGATTGTGATACTCTAGGCTAGACTAGGCTAGTGAAAAAAATGGATCAAAAACTTCCTAGAAATTGTTTCTACAGCGAAAATTTAGAAAGAATAATTACGCATATTTCACGTCAATTACTTCGGTCAAGTTGAAATGTTTATCATTATTACATAAATGATCTCTTTACTTAATTGTATGAATAAAATGACTGCCGCTTGTTCTTTAACCTTCAATGACCCAGGTCGAACCTGGGTTCGAGTCCCAGTCGTGTCGCTATTTTTCACACTTGTTATTCCATAAATCGTTTTACTCGAATGCTTACGAATCTGCCGTCGACCTAGTTCCAGCATAGTCAAAATGGCTCCATGGTCCCATAGAGTAGTATAATCGAACATTTCCTATTTTTGATATGCATTATGACTTATTAGTATGAAAATATTAGAATGATTGATAGTAAAATGATGATTTTTGCGAAAGATATATTCATTTCCAAGGTTACATAAAAAAATAGAAGAGATTAATCATCCCAAAATATATGAAATATCCTTTTGAATTCCTTCCATAACTTGCATAAGAGTTCGGTGTAGACAGTTTTTAGATAACTTCTCTGGAAGAAAACGCCTTGCAAGTAAATATTCTTGGATCCTTCGATGACGAAACTTAACAAAATCGGAATCGGAATCGGACGGTGAAATATCGAGAAATCCTCTTGAACAATGTAACATGGGTCTCCATAATCCCAAATATATTTTAACAAACTTTTAAGAAACGATTTCGTCAAAAAATAGTTGGTGGTAGCAAAAGAAAAAACGGAAAACCGCGAAAGGTTTTACCTTACGTTTGTCAGACCCACCAAGGGAATGAATATCGTCTATGGAACCAAACTCAAGTGTGCGCTGTATTACGGAATTAATGAAAATACGGCCAATGGAGGTACGTTGTGCCACAAATTATCGCAACAAGTTGATGAATTTGAGGAGAATGTTTTGTGATACACGATAATCATTAAAGAAGGAAGAAAAACAAACATAAGGTTGCATTTGTAGAAGTAATACGCTCTTGGCAGAATTAGTAGACGTCATATTTCCACCATAAAACGTAGAACGATCAGATAGTGCAGGGAAGGTCAGTGAAGGAGAAGCTGGGACGTTTCATTAATTAATTTCTCTGGAAATAGTACTCGCCAGTAGACAATAAGGGAATAAAACTACGGTCGATCCCCCCGGCGAAAGATACACATCAGTTCAGATTTATTTAACTTCATATCATTAAATCGTCGTTTTGGTCATGTACATAGATATATTGCCAGATCAGCAATCGTATTAAACAGTATCCAATCCATTTGAAAAAGTGATTAGACTGAAAACCTGGAAACAAGAGAATAGTCGTTCGATTCCCGGTGGGGGCTCATGTGCGAAATGACCTAAGCTGTCGAAGCACTTTTAACAATACTACTAAGAGAATAGTCTCTACCTCATGAGAAATGTCTCTAACAATTAAGGGTACACTTGGAAGTCTAATGCAGTGCACTTTCCCTTAAAACTCTCAAATATAGGTGACATTTTAGGAAATATTTTAAAAAGTAGATGTTCATTACTTTTTTAGTTCATAAAAAGTCATTCATTTATCACAATTGTAGGAAGAGAATTGTCTGCCACGAATGAATCACCGACCCACAAAATCTCGCGTTCTCTTTGCCCGTGCCTACTTTCCAAATCAAAGAGAAAAAGTCATAAAGTCTGACATAAGCTTGATCTATTGAGGACATGGTACGCGAGAGAGTAAGAAAATATAAGTTGGTGGCTATGCGTCGTCACTAATTAAGTTAGTGAGGAGAAGCGGTACGGAGAAAAGGAGAAATCATATCGCTTATTGTGATGACTACGATGATTCATTAGTTCGTAGTGTTTCTCCGAACGGCGGTCTAATCACCAATGTTGCGACTCTGCATCCACGCATCATTCATTATCTCGGTCTGTGATTCCCTTTATATAGAATGAAAAGTATGCTCCTGTACTACAAATACTCCGTAAAATCGAGCACTAACAGTTATATGTTCCTTTATAAAACTCATTCAGGCACATTAATACCCTGACTTAGAAGACCTCAGAGTTACGATGTTCTTGATTTTTCTTCCGTCTCGTCCCTCACATGTAGCAATTGCAAGCACGTTCGAAGCTTTTGACTCAATTGAAAAACAGCGTAACCTCAGCAAACACAGACTCCAACGAAGTTACAGCAGCAACGCAAGGAATAAAAAACTTATCGTCTTTTTACGAAAAATTCTTCGTGGAAAAAGAAAACATGGCGCCCACAGACGGCTTTGTTTGATCTTACGAAGCTATCGACATCGAAATATCTTCCTTTAACGTGACTCATTCATTTTTTTTTTATTTCGCGTTATTATCTAAAAAAGAACTGCAATAATTACCGAATATATCTTTTAGGGACACTGTTAGTCCTTAGCCACTATTGAACACATTTCGATGTATTTATATGCAATGCTGCACCTAAACTTTCAATGTTGTAAACAACTATCTTCGGCCCCATCTATCGCGTAACCTCGAGGTATCACTGTACCTGCTTTTTATCCAAACCGCTTTGATCATAACACGTACAGAATGTTTAAAGAGATTAAGTTTTTACATAAAATTTTTGTCATAACTAAGATTTTCCATGCATTAAAACTGTAAGCTAAAGTCTCCTTTATTAATTGTGAATAAGTAAAATAGTCACATAGAATAAGAGGATATTGTACATCTTCTGTGTGCCTCAAAGCAGTATTGTCTCCTGTACCAGTCGCCTTCTCTCAAAGCTAATCACCGTATTGTTTTATCTTAAGAATATTCACAGCCAATGTATGCTGCCTAAGAGTGACGAGATGAAGGCAAACAGAAAATAAAATAGAATATAAAGTTACTTCTCACTTTTTGGAAAGATTATTTTCTAAATTTCAAACTTATGAAATTAATCCAAGAACTTATATTTAATTGAAAACATGTGGTGGATGGAGTCAAAGCAAAGACTTCTTTTGACGCCACTTTATGCTGCAGTTAGGCATGCTATTTTATTGTATAATTAAAATGCTGAAATTCACTTTATTTATAATGATGTTTTGTTAAAGTGAAGTACATAGCTGATATCTTATGCATGTGATTAATTAGCATGGAGATTACCTATATTTGCTTTCACTCTATCAAAACAATATTACATATGGCCCCAAAATGAATATTACTTAAAGTCCAACTCTAATACACAGAATAATCGTCTAATCGTCTAATCGTCACAATATCTGCAGTTAGGCTGGAAGCCTGGTGGCAGTTTTATACCTAAAATACATTCATACATACAACAATTACATAATAGAAATATAAAAACCCAATAGACACAATAAGTAAGTAAAAAGCTATTACTGGATTTTTCGGAGTTCATGGCAGGCCTTCTCGGCTACCGTAGCGGTCCCGGGGTAAAACCCCACCGTACATCGCCCTGCCAGGCAATCCCCTACTTCCTCCAGAAGTCCCTAAATTACTACATAGATATATCACTACAATGCCCTAAATACTACAGTACATTGAAACATTTATTTTTGAAAGTTTTTACATTTTTAGGTAAGGGCTTTAAGAGTGATCCAGGTAACTTATTCC
Source organism: Ladona fulva (assembly GCA_000376725.2). Lineage (NCBI taxonomy): Eukaryota > Metazoa > Arthropoda > Insecta > Odonata > Libellulidae > Ladona > Ladona fulva. Next base: position 1,537,072 of record KZ308173.1, read on the forward strand.
ATTCAACAATACCTCTATTGAGAAAAGAATACTTGGCTAGATCGGTTCTTTGCCGTCGAGGTTTGATTTTAAATTCATGACTATCTTTCCCGAGGAATTGCGGTTTCTCAATTGAATTCTGAAAAGCTTCCCACCCTTCAGTACCTGAAACAGTATTGTAAATACAACCTAGCCTATTTATTTTTCTTCTTTTTTCTAATGTATCCCATCCAAGAGTCCTTAACATTTCTGTTACACTATCGGTTTTTCCAAATTTGCCCATTACGTATCGCGCCGCTTTTCTTTGAACTTTTTCTATTTTCTTTATTCGACAACATTGATACGGATCCCACACGGTCGTCGCATACTCAAGAATTGGTCTCACTAGTGATATGTATCCCTTTTCTTTTACTTTCCTGCTACTGCCCTTCAAGTTCCTCATCACGTAGTGTAACATTTTAAACGCCTTCGCTACTATTAAATTGATGTGTTTTTCCCAGCTTAGGTTTTTATCAAATGTGACTCCTAAGTACTTGCAGCGATCGGAAGATTTTATTAATTCACCGTTCAGACGGTAATTGTGGGAATACGGCGATTTCTTTTTTGAAAAGGTGATGGACCTACTCTTGCTTGTGTTAATGCTCATTCTGTTTTTTCTCACCCATTCTTCTAACGAAATTAAATCTTCCTGTAGTACTTCCCTATCTTCGTTGTTCCTAATCCTTCTATATAATATGCAGTCATCTGCAAACAAACGAATATTAGATTTGATGCTCATAGGTAGATCGTTCACATATATGAGAAAAAGTAAGGGTCCTATTACACTCCCTTGCGGAATTCCCGACGTTACTTCTATAACTTCAGAATATCTACCATCGATTCTTACCTTTTGAGTCCTGTCACTAAGAAAATTTTTAATCCAAACGACTAATCTTCGGTCAATGTCTAATTTCTCCAATTTGGCTATGAGTATGTGATGCGGGACTGTGTCAAAAGCTTTGGCAAAATCGATTATAATAGCATCAACCGTATCTTTATTGTCTATCGCCTCCACTATGTCTTGATTAAGTCCCAAAAGTTGTGTTTCGCATGAATACCCTTTCCTAAATCCATGTTGGCAGTTATTAAGCCAATTGCTCTCATTCCAGAATTTTCTAAGGTAATCCGCAATGATCTTCTCCATTAACTTACAAACTAGATAATAGTGAGCCTTAGTGTCCGCAATTACTGTGATGGAAGCGTTACGGTGTAAATTTAAATTTTGCAGAGATTCTTTTCCTTACAGAATTCGCCTAACCTTTTGCAATTAATTTCATATTTACTTACATTTTAAAGTGGATTTCATACCAAAACTTACCTCGTTAATTAGCCTAGATTTCTGAGTTTTGTATGAGATACGTAATAATCCTACGATGGTTTGAGTTTTCTGTACTATACTATATTAGTAAAATTGTATCCAGAAATACACTCATGATATAATTATTAGATTCAGCCGTTACTGAACGCAACTCCATATGAAGCGATATTATATACGAATAATTATAATTTTCATTGTAACTAGGAGACAATTATTTCTGTATTTACCAGCATGTACTCCCCCTCCCCGTCGTCTTTCTGCGAGAGTGATATTTTTTTATATTCTCGAGAATGTATACCGATTCCTTTCTTTAAATTACGATGGGTTTGATACGCATGCGCCTTTCAAAGATGTCTTTTTCGTTTACTACAAATAGAATTTCCGCATTTCATAGTTCTATGCTGTTTCCCGAATCTGAGATATCCACTATAATACCTTCACTTTATGGAGCGCGGTTGTTCAACTGCTGTGGTCTACGGGCCGCATGCGGTCCTTCAACCTATTTCGTGCGGTCCAGCGAGAGATTTCATCCTGATTTTCGTACATTTTCCACATAAAATCTTGATAACATAAGTGGTAAAGCGATATTCGATGTAATTTACCTAAACAACTGAAGCATTCCACTCGTGTTTTTCCATAAAATCCCTGAGCTAATGGTGATTAATTTATATTTAAGAATGCAGTATTGTTTATCATTCGTGACCTGTCAAGTCTTTGTAGGAACAAATGCAGCTCATTAGTGATAAAAGTTGGACGACCATCCTTTACAGGTGATGTGTTCGAATTATTTTATAGTGTAGTATTTGGGTTCGTTCGGTAGTTGAGATGACAGTTCCATGAACATTTTCGGTTCAAATCAAGAAGAATTTTTTATTTAACTCTTTGTGGGTTCAGCAATATTTTCTTTAGCGGTACATTTAGAAATCCCCGATTTTCCTATGAGTCAGCCAAAGAGAATGAAATTCCGCACGCTCACGAGCTATGTCGCTAATTAAAGAATTAGTCTGCTCCGGAGGATTGTAAGCTAGTCGCAACTGAATCAAATTTGCATAAGGAAACAAGGAGGACTTTCGTGAAATATATTCATCGCTAATTAATTACAGCAAAAGTATTCACGTGATCTATTTTGGGATCTACGAAGGTGCCATGCATTTTCCCTTTCGCAGGACTTGCTTTTTCTTCGAGCTTTCATCTCATCCGCTAACACCTGGCTATAATCATGAACACGTTAATTACTCTTCATCGCATCCCGAAATTTCCCCCATGCGTTCTCGTATATAAAGACTGATTCCTTAGCTTTCCACAACCGATTCTCAGCCGAATCTTGGAGTAGGTCGATCGTACCCGTGAAGGATACCTTGAACGAAATTTTCTCCAGTGGACGGATATTCAGACTCGTTCTGCTTCGAGACAGTGATTGACGCTGCAGTGCACTCAGCCGCCCCTTGGTTCATCTCCTAGAGTTTGCCGGATCGAGCCCTCTGAAGATCTGACCACCCACCGGAACTCGAGGTTCTAAGCAGCCAGATACCGCTCATCTCTTCCAGCAAAGCGTGATGGCTGTCAACAGCATTTGTTCCAAAGTTATCTTCTTCTTGGTGATCATCTGCATCGTTGGACTACTGGTCCAGAATGCTGAGGGAAGCACATACATAAGATACAAACCTTTGAGCTACCGAAGAAAACTGTACGAACAGAGACACAGGGGACACAATCATGCGCGTGAGCTAGCACCTGCTCCACACAGAGAAGAGTATCTGCCATATCCATACGCACCAATGTATGGCCAATGGAAGTGAATGGAGGAAGACTCTGCATCTAATTGATCTACGATGCGTATTGCTCGAGGCAGGGTTTTCAATTCTCTGATTGTGAAAAACTTTGTTGGCCGAAATATTTGTTACGAAGAGGCATTAGTACGTTCGTGTCTTTCTCTCGAATAATTTATTTATTTAATAATTTATTTANGGATACCTTGAACGAAATTTTCTCCAGTGGACGGATATTCAGACTCGTTCTCCTTCGAGACAGTGATTGACGCTGCAGTGCACTCAGCCGCCCCTTGGTTCATCTCCTAGAGTTTGCCGGATCGAGCCCTCTGAAGATCTGACCACCCACCGGAACTCGAGGTTCTAAGCAGCCAGATTCTGCTCATCTCTTCCTGCAAAGCGCGATGGCTGTCAACAGCATTTGTTCCAAAGTTATCTTCTTGTTGGTGATCATCTGCATCGTTGGACTACTGGTCCAGAATGCTGAGGGGAGCACATACATAAGATACAAACCTTTGAGTTACCGAAGAAAATTGTACGAACAGAGACACAGAGGACACAATCATGCTCGTGAACTAGCACCTGCGCCACACAGAGAAGAGTATCTGCCATATCCATACGCACCAATGTATGGCCAATGGAAGTGAATGGAGGAAGACTCTGCATCTAATTGATCTACGATGCGTATTGCTCCACGCAGGGTTTTCAATTCTCTGATTGTGAAAAATTTAGTTGGCCGAAATATTTGTTACGAAGAGGCATTAGTACGTTCGTGTCTTTCTCTCGAATAATTTATTTATTTAATAATTTATTTACTAGTAATTTATACTTAGGACTACAGTATGGAGACTGTCGATGTGACTTGTGGCATCTCATTATTAACAGAGATTAAAGAGATCAATAGATGACTAATTTTTGCACAAACCTTGTTTTCTTTTGTTCCGCACTGCCTGCATGATCACATAAACTGTTATCACACGTATATTGTTTTTGGATATTTGTTACAAGAAAAAACTTACAGAAAGTACCTGTGTCTAAAAGAATGTGATGCTAAATTAAAGGGCCGTTTAGAATTTGGACGCTGAATATTGCATGTACAATATTTTTGGGTACTATTGTGATTAGAACTACTACATTAGAAAAGCCTAAGGTGCCTATCCATACTATTAATATTTATATTAATATAATACTTATTAATGCTCGCTCTTGAGATGAAATAGAATGGAAAATTTAAATTCTTGATGGAATAAAGCTGCATGAAGGAGTCTCCCAGTATCTTAAAGATACAGAACCGACTGAACAATCCTTTAAAAAAGTATATACTGGGAAATGAATACAGTCCAGGGAGATCTGGTGGAACTTCATAACGATGAGAGTATTTATTTCAATACGTGTACAGGAATCCATCCACCATGGTCCACCATTGTGGACTTTCCTGTACAAGTATTGAAATAAATACTCTCATATATACTGGGAGCTTATATTTTATTCCAACAGATTCATTATATTAACTGGCTATAGTTTGCTCATGCGAAGCGTTATAATAACTTTTCAGCAGACTACATTCCTTCTGAAAATAAGAACTCACTAATTAGTTCTAGAATAACAGTTAATCTTACCGTAATTGAAATTATACAACTTGCAGGAACACATTACATTCGATTTTGTATATTAGGGAGGGAGGGTCTGTAAGGCGGTGCAAAATTTTTCTCTTTTTTTTTAATATGAGGAATGATTGTAAAAGTTAAATGTAAATTATCATGGAGTGTATTATATATGATTGATGTATGAGCTTTCCGTTGAAATTTAAATAAACTATTCGGATGGAAACTTATATTAGCTTGCAAAATAATTGAACTGATTATAGGTAAGTCCTTTCTTGGACTTATTTCCTTTTATTTCGTATCGTATATATACTTGATACTTTATGAATTTGCGACGACGGTAGAGGTAATTTGTAAGTGGATCCCCTACGGGGATCGAAACTGGTACTGTAATCACCCAAGGCGAACGCGTTACCCACTAACCTACCTTAGAGCGACGCATACATCCTTTTCTTTCACCGAAATCAAGAAAAAATCATCAATGAAATTGCTGCTTTAGACTGAAAGGAGTTTTCGTGTAACTGAAACTTATGCTCTCTGCGTACTCTCTGAAAGTGTCCGAGCTAATTCAGACGCGCGAATCTGTCATTCTCACACATAATTTATACCGTTTCTCTGGTCATAGAATGGAATCAAATCTGAGTCACCGCTATATTTTGTCAATAATATTATCAATTTATTCTCTCTGAATATTTTATAATTTGACTCTGGACACTCTTAATTTCCGAGAACACAATCTCACATTAACAAAACTGTATTAATGATTGTGTTACTATCGGAGTTTGCATGCAATAACAATTATTGACTGATAATTGAAATAATTGACACAAAGATATTTTTCTACTGAGTCTGAAAAAAATCGAATTTTCTCTCCCAAGAAGAAGGCTGACCTCATCAATTAAAGATGTTAAGCTTGGAATCGTGATACTCTGGTTTATTCCCATGGAAGTAAAAATTGCAAATGTTGAAAAATATCGATTACATAATTGAACATTTTCATACCATTCAGTGCGATAATTAGAGACTAGAGAGAAGCATTGCTTAAATCAGTGTTGTTGATATTTGTGACAAGTAACAAATATTTGTAATTTCAGTTCCTGACTTTCACCCNTTCCATTCAGTGCGATAATTAGAGACTAGAGAGAAAAGCATTGCTTAAATCAGTGTTGTTGATATTTGTGACAAGTAACAAATATTTGTATTTTCAGTTCCTGACTTTGACCCTAGTGTACGGTTTGCCTCAGAGAAATCATTATAAACTCATTAGAATTCTAAAATGGTACATATATATAATGGTTCTTACACCACCGAATGTAGGCAGTATTGAACGCCTCGAAATAATGTATTCCCTCAGTTAACTGGTTTCAAAGAATCAGGGGGGAATAACTTATCACATTAACATCTACATAAATACCCTGTAAGCCGCCGTTCGGCATGTGGTAGGGGTTATTGAATCTAAGTAATGCATGTTATTATATAGTGACGAAAACGGTCGCTCCTACATCGCGGATAGGCCATAAAACGTTTGGCGCATTAGAGAAACAGTTACGCAAAGTTAAGTTTTTCCCTTTAAATTAAATTCAAAATAATTCACATTCACTTTTAACTGCAAGAAATATTTATTTTTCTAGAACATCGCCATTACTTCAAATAAGGTACAATAAAATAACACAAATGATAGATACATAAGAATTTATGTCCTTTTTTTCTTACCATTCATGTTGGTAAAATAATCAATTTTTGCTTCACTATTTTACACTAGAGTATACATTGTACTCAAATTCACTTATACTGCATACATATTGCATATTTACCAAGGATATTTCGTATGGTTATGCAACAGAGTTAGAATATGGAGATCATACACACGTATATAGATATATAAAGAAACAATAATTGAGTTCACATAGCTTTCCACGAAAATAGATGCGTTAAAATCACCGATATTGACGAGTATAATGGAGCTGACATCGGTGGTGATATCAAAGCAACACTTTTCTGCAGCGGCCTCTGGAATACTTCTCGTTTTCCTTGCACGAAGGCGGAGCTTTCAGCGGAGCATTGATGAAATCCGAATCCGTTCTCGAAGATTCCGGAAGTTGGAGGATAGCAGAGACACCTGTGTTATTGATCTCAGACGCCGCTTTCGGCAGAATATTCATAAAGCTGATGAAAGCAAATGCAAGGACGGCTCGATGGGCTGAAAAGAGCATCATGAAACAGTATGAGCTGGAGACAATGTAATGAAATATCTCCCTGTTATTCCTTCATGTGTTTCTCTCGGAGACTTAGGGACTATCTGTTGCAAAGCGATGATAAGGACTCTTCTTAAAGGCACCAACTTGTGCCCTTATTTTAATGACCGCAATGAGCTGATTCCTATCCTTTCCTCCTTATTATTATTCATCGTATTGACACATACACAAACACACTTATTATTTCTGGTGATAGAGAAGAACGTCCGTATTTCGTATAACAGGTTGCAAACAAATTTGTTAATGCAGTAGAATACAACAAGAACGATAAAAATGCATTATTATTAAATAAAATCTGTCTCGCAGGGCCGCAGAGGCCTCCGGGAGATAGGTCATTACTTTACAGTAAATGTAACCGACATTTATTTCGAAAACTCGATTTTTTGATAAATTAGCTTCTCAGCAATCTACCCTTTTTAAACGGTAACTTTTTTTTAATCCCAACTAAATAAGAACATTAATATATTACTTTATATGTGAGTATTTTGGCGTAATAGGGTATTTAAACGCACTACAACTCCTTCTCTCTACTTAGTTGAAAATGCTACTTTTTTAAACCAAATATCGATTAATTGATTTTTGCAGTACATTCGAATCACATCACAAAACGTGATGCATCCAATGGGTTAAAGTTTTGATTTGTTTACTAGAAAAGTACGTGCGCAGTAGCTTGGTACAAGAATCGAACGAGGGGAAAGGTCAGCCTTATCGCCTTCCAACTCGGTTATCGGAGCCAAGAGTAGGATTTCAGTATTTTATCTCCCCATTTCCGAATATATTCGATGAATACCCACTTGCATATAGTTTATGTGAATATAATAAATAAAGTGGCTACGGTATTCCTCTTAAGTATTTAGAGAATTCAGGTTTTACTGAGTAAAGTCCTGCTCAATTTAATTTGTCACTGTACTCGTAATTTTTGCGATCATAAGTCAAGCTTCCGACTCTCAACAGTAGTTACATTTACTGATCACGATTGAGAGGTTCAAGATAGAAAACAACTTCGGTTCAATGCCCTGGTTTCGTAATTTTGTAGAGTTCACGTAGGGAAATTGCGCATACCGTACGAACACTCGTATGATAGCACTGTCGGAGGAACCATTCTTATTACGTACGTACTAACCTGTAAGTTCTTAAGGTAAAATTTCAGTCCTCAGTCGTACACTTGTCGACATCTTCTGGCCAAAAATTTTCTCCTGCACTCGGTCCTAACAATGGTGGGTTCGGATCTGACACCATCGACTATAAGAATGGTAGCTTCCGTGGGCGCCTCGGTTGTAGTTCTGTTCCTTCTCAGTATTCGATTCACTAAATTCTTAAACTTCTCTGTCTTCCTCCCGCATAAGCACAAGGTTAGAGTGTTCAATACCAACAGCAATAAAATCACGTTTCCACAACGCATGGCTGCTCGATTCCGCGAAAAAATGAGTGGAACGAAGAATGAATTCTGGAAATCGGAATACGTCGAATGATTTTGATGGCGAACTGAAATAAAATAGAGGGGTACTTTGAGCGTTTCTTTTATTACATAAGCCAATTAAATTAAGTTTTGTTATCTCTGCATATGTCATCATTTCCCCATCCGCTGGATTCTGCCGCTCTATCCTCGAGGAATAGTTTATCCATTAGTTTTTATCATGCTTTCCAGAAGACCACTTGGCTGGAAAAATAGAAGCTCGCGCAAAATCACGTAATACAGAAATAACGCAGTTTTCTTCGGGTTGCCGATTATTTGCGATGTTGCCAATGGTGTACGCAGAGAAATCGACGGAATTTGTATCGCGAGTAAAAACATCTTCCAATGTACCTCATTTTATGAAAATTCATAAGTATGATCGGCTTCCGACTACTGATCGATCACATGCAGTTACAATAATTACTATTGTGAGCATAGAATAATACCGAAAAATTGTTTTCGTAATTCATTTATTTAGCCATCATTTTACACGGCGACTTTCAACTGCTGAATATTGTTTCACGTCATACATTTATGAAAAACATCCTTGGCAGCCCCTTAAGTCTTCAGCCCTGTGGCAAGCGTTTGCTCCTCTAAATAGTAACAATTTACATTTCAAACGCTTTGTTATAGAGCGCCGCCGCGGGACATTTCATTTTGCTAACATCGATGAAGAAGTAGTATGCGCACATTTAAAATGTGCCCGAAGAATGTGCACCGCCTTCAAATGCGGTAGAACTGATTTATATCTTGCTGTCTCCACCAAACGCTCTGTACGCTGTCTGCACTGCAAAAAAATAATTCTTCCAATATGTAAGGTATGGTATCGGTCTTGCCCTATATTATTTTGTCGTTGAATTATTTACTTATGGAAAATCGGAATTGATTCAGCTTAATATACACCAGTTCCTTTCTCGATTACCTTTCTCAGCCAGTATTCAATCATCCGTATTAGCATGACGCACGATATCTCAAACTCTAGCAAAATCATAATTATCATTTGGCTTTGAAAGCTCTTTCTTCCGAAGATTCTTACCGATTTCAAGGAATAACGAAGTAAACTAAAATGCAGTCTTTAAAACTCTTCAACGACTATCTCATCGCTCAGATCTTTTAAAGCTTGACTCAGCGTTGTTTTCAAAAGTCGTTGCGTTAACTTATACCATTATCTGCTCAAAAATCTGTTAACAACAAGGGGCGTAATCAGTAAACATAGCTGAAAAAACAAGAAGACTTCTGGTAATGAATAATTATTTAAAAGAAGTTTGTCATTCTGTCTTCTGTAACCTAGTGCATAAATCACCCCACGCGTAATTTTTATTCGATTCACGTAATTTTTCATACCGAATAAATTGTGGCATTATTTGAAAATCGATAAAATGCGATATTTTTGTATGCGATACGCGTATGAAGTAAATCAACGGGATGGAGCAAGGGTTATCAAATGGATTCTTTAGTTTTGCTGAAAGTTTCCTCCTGTGCGCTCATGACGAATCGAAAAACATGATAATAGACGTCAAATAAATTTCATCTCCATCAAATTTTTTTGTTTTGCAACATAAATGAATTTGTGTGGAGAATTTCTAGAAGTAGGAGAACATTCGTGCCCAAAAATTTTATTTAATTCACGCTCACAAACAACCATAATTATAATTCTAATTCGTGCGAATTGTAGGATTCACGCCAAGTACCTCGGAGTTAGTGGGATAACGCTATACTATACTATCCTGTTTACTAGACAGGCGCTTTAACCATCTAAGCCACGGTGCCGTTGGCTTAGTTGGTTAAATCGAGGAGTGTATCACATGTAAGCAATGGCGATAGAAATCCTCATTTTCTTGATTAAGTAATCTTTTTAAGTCTTAGTCGTGAAACTTTAGTAGAAATACATGGATTGACTGCTAGATTTAGAACATTTAAAGAACTGTTTCCACATTTTCGAAAGCCATTTCATGTGTTCGTGTCTTAAGACATTGTGATTCTTCGTCCAAAAATTCACNTAAGTAATCTTTTTAAGTCTTAGTCGTGAAACTTTAGTAGAAATACATGGATTGACTGCTAGATTTAGAACATTTAAAGAACTGTTTCCACATTTTCGAAAGCCATTTCATGTGTTCGTGTCTTAAGACATTGTGATTCTTCGTCCAAAAATTCACAATATGAAACAAGATAAATGATAAATTAGCTGGATTAATATTATTCACGTTAATCCACAAAAGTATAGTAACTCCGCTTCAAAGGCCGAGCACTTTTTCTCAGGAATTATGATCTGTGCCGTGATTTAAGTAAATAATCACCGCAGCACATGACTATAACGTCGACAGTAAACATGTTTTAATTTACTTGTGCGAGAGCTAATTTATCAGCAATAAATGCGTAACGGTAATTATCAGAAAGTTAGATTTTATCGTACATCCTTGCTTATTTGTTTTGAAACGTTGGTTATCTTCATTACATTAATATAAAGGACATTAGAATTTAATTTTTTCATGCAATACAGGCTCTCAGATCTTATTTCCATTGAATAATATGCATTTAATTCCCTTTCTGCAAACATTTGTGAGGCTTTTTATTTAAATTAGGAAGTGAAAGCCAATCGGAATTGAGATTTATCAAAACGAGCTCATCACGCGTTTCTTTCGTAGCAATCGATTCAAAGGAAGCCCAGTATTTGGGATGAAAATGTCGTACAAAATTTACAGAGTTTCACCAAGAATTGCTAAAAATATACCGAAGGCCACTCCGTTCTTAAAGAAATGTGTAAGTTCAAAGTTCTCCAATGTTACGTCAGAAAACGAAAGGCTTAAAATGGCCCATCGAGATGCCCAATTTCTGAAAAACTATTCCGATACANAGTCCTCAGTCGTACACTTGTCGACATCTTCTGGCCAAAAATTTTCTCCTGCACTCGGTCCTAACAATGGTGGGTTCGGATCTGACACCATCGACTATAAGAATGGTAGCTTCCGTGGGCGCCTCGGTTGTAGTTCTGTTCCTTCTCAGTATTCGATTCACTAAATTCTTAAACTTCTCTGTCTTCCTCCCGCATAAGCACAAGGTTAGAGTGTTCAATACCAACAGCAATAAAATCACGTTTCCACAACGCATGGCTGCTCGATTCCGCGAAAAATGAGTGGAACGAAGAACGAATTCTGGAAATCGGAATGATTTTGATGGCGAACTGAAATAAAATAGAGGGGTACTTTGAGCGTTTCTTTTATTACATAAGCCAATTAAATTAAGTTTTGTTATCTCTGCATATGTCATCATTTCCCCATCCGCAGGATTCTGCCGCTCTATCCTCGAGGAATAGTTTATCCATTATTTTTTATCATTCTTTCCAGAAGACCACTTGGCTGGAAAAATAGAAGCTCGCGCAAAATCACGTATTATCGAAATAACGCAGTTTTCTTCGGGTTGCCGATTATTTGCGATGTTGCCAATGGTGTACGCAGAGAAATCGACGGAATTTGTATCGCGAGTAAAAACATCTTCCAATGTACCTCATTTTATGAAAATTCATAAGTATGATCGGCTTCCGACTACTGATCGATCACATGCAGTTACAATAATTACTATTGTGAGCATAGAATAATACCGAAAAATTGTTTTCGTAATTCATTTATTTAGCCATCATTTTACACGGCGACTTTCAACTGCTGAATATTGTTTCACGTCATACATTTATGAAAAACATCCTTGGCAGCCCCTTAAGTCTTCAGCCCTGTGGCAAGCGTTTGCTCCTCTAAATAGTAACAATTTACATTTCAAACGCTTTGTTATAGAGCGCCGCCGCGGGACATTTCATTTTGCTAACATCGATGAAGAAGTAGTATGCGCACATTTAAAATGTGCCCGAAGAATGAGCACAGCCTTCAAATGCGGTAGAACTGATTTATATCTTGCTGTCTCCACCAAACGCTCTGTACGCTGTCTGCACTGCAAAAAAATAATTCTTCCAATATGTAAGGTATGGTATCGGTCTTGCCCTATATTATTTTGTCGTTGAATTATTTACTTATGGAAAATCGGAATTGATTCAGCTTAATATACACCAGTTCCTTTCTCGATTACCTTTCTCAGCCAGTATTCAATCATCCGTATTAGCATGACGCACGATATCTCAAACTCTAGCAAAATCATAATTATCATTTGGCTTTGAAAGCTCTTTCTTCCGAAGATTCTTACCGATTTCAAGGAATAACGAAGTAAACTAAAATGCAGTCTTTAAAACTCTTCAACGACTATCTCATCGCTCAGATCTTTTAAAGCTTGACTCAGCGTTGTTTTCAAAAGTCGTTGCGTTAACTTATACCATTATCTGCTCAAAAATCTGTTAACAACAAGGGGCGTAATCAGTAAACATAGCTGAAAAAACAAGAAGACTTCTGGTAATGAATAATTATTTAAAAGAAGTTTGTCATTCTGTCTTCTGTAACCTAGTGCATAAATCACCCCACGCGTAATTTTTATTCGATTCACGTAATTTTTCATACCGAATAAATTGTGGCATTATTTGAAAATCGATAAAATGCGATATTTTTGTATGCGATACGCGTATGAAGTAAATCAATGGGATGGAGCAAGGGTTATCAAATGGATTCTTTAGTTTTGCTGAAACTTTCCTCCTGTGCGCTCATGACGAATCGAAAAACGTGATAATAGACGTCAAATAAATTTCATCTCCATCAAATTTTTTTGTTTTGCAACATAAATGAATTTATGTGGAGAATTTCTAGAAGTAGGAGAACATTCGTGCCCAAAAATTTTATTTAATTCACGCTCACAAACAACCATAATTATAATTCTAATTCGTGCGAATTGTAGGATTCACGCCAAGTACCTCGGAGTTAGTGGGATAACGCTATACTATACTATCCTGTTTACTAGACAGGCGCTTTAACCATCTAAGCCACGGTGCCGTTGGCTTAGTTGGTTAAATCGAGGAGTGTATCACATGTAAGCAATGGCGATAGAAATCCTCATTTTCTTGATTAAGTAATCTTTTTAAGTCTTAGTCGTGAAACTTTAGTAGAAATACATGGATTGACTGCTAGATTTAGAACATTTAAAGAACTGTTTCCACATTTTCGAAAGCCATTTCATGTGTTCGTGTCTTAAGACATTGTGATTCTTCGTCCAAAAATTCACAATATGAAACAAGATAAATGATAAATCAGCTGGAGTAATATTGTTCACGTTAATCCACAAAAATATAGTAACTCCGCTTCAAAGGCCGAGCACTTTTTCTCAGGAATTATGATCTGTGCCGTGATTTAAGTAAATAATCACCGCAGCACATGACTATAACGTCGACAGTAAACATGTTTTAATTTACTTGTGCGAGAGCTAATTTATCAGCAATAAATGCGTAACGGTAATTATCAGAAAGTTAGATTTTATCGTACATCCTTGCTTATTTGTTTTGAAACGTTGGTTATCTTCATTACATTAATATAAAGGACATTAGAATTTAATTTTTTCATGCAATACAGGCTCTCAGATCTTATTTCCATTGAATAATATGCATTTAATTCCCTTTCTGCAAACATTTGTGAGGCTTTTTATTTAAATTAGGAAGTGAAAGCCAATCGGAATTGAGATTTATCAAAACGAGCTCATCACGCGTTTCTTTCGTAGCAATCGATTCAAAGGAAGCCCAGTATTTGGGATGAAAATGTCGTACAAAATTTCACCGAGTTTCACCAAGAATTGCTAAAAATATACCGAAGGCCACTCCGTTCTTAAAGAAATGTGTAAGTTCAAAGTTCTCCAATGTTGCGTCAGAAAACGAAAGGCTTAAAATGACCCATCGAGATGCCCAATTTCTGAAAAACTATTTCGATATACAGTTTAAAATATAATTTTGATATATAAATGGATATTAACATATGTATTCCACTCCGCTTACTTTTAATAAACTTTTACCTCCTCTGAATACGTCTCCGCTGATAATTGGGACAATAGTTTGCGAAAGGAAAGGATAACTAGTAAACCTAAAACTTGGTATGTTATCTACAACTGCACTGTGCTGTTCCGTTCACCTGTTTGCAAGTCTTTAGAATTTAACTAGAATTTTAGAAGTTAACTTCTATCGAGCTAAGTAACTATTGCGATTTTAAGATTTTTCGCTATCACATTTTATGCCGTTATTTTACACATCGTTCTAAAAAAACGTAAAAATAAAACATTTAAAACGATGAGTATGTTACTCTTACCACTATTAGCTAGTAATAACCATCTTCCAGTGAAAGCTTAAGAATTACTATTATAACACTAGTCACCGGTGAAATATATATTGCGGATAAGTAAAAGTAATTAATATTGGTTTATTCACACCTGTGTTTTTATTGAAGAAATCCTCGTGACGTCAAAATTCCACAAAGTAACGGCCACCTCCGTGTATTTCCTCTCAGTAGTATTCAAAAAGGAGTGACCAACATAAATGCCGCTATTGCACATCACTAATTCCATATTAAGTCTCATATTAAATAACCATAAATAAGGATGAGGTAAAAGTAAAGAGAAGATACACTTTTCTCTTCCATGCCGAATGTAAAAAGAAAATATTCAATTATTTTAGATATGGTCGCAAATATGTCCACTAAAATACAACCTTAAATTTTCTTTTACTCAGGAATATACTCCTTGAAACTTCGCTGTTTTCCGCGAGCTACAATTTCTACTTCGGATGAATAAATTAATAATATTAATGATGTATGAAGATTTTTATTTTTCTAATTGCTAACAGTTATTGTATTTCTCATTATTAATATCAAATTAAATCTCATTATTGAACAGAAATACTTCTCACATGCTAGGATAACAGGTGTAACAGTCTTAAAATTAATGAGGTAGACACAAAAGATATGCAGGTAAAGAATTGATGGAAATCGTTGGTATTTAGCTTGGTCACATCAGCAAATCGTATTCTTGACCGCCGCAGACGGTGAATCTCGACTCGCAGCCCATCGACGCATCTATCGCCGTTTGCTTCATCACCGACGGCTACTCATCTGGGAACCTCTCGTATAGTTCGGCCGCTTCCTCCACTTCTGGTAACGAGGCTGTGTCCTCCCTCTTGCCCAGCCTTCCGTGTTGATGCCCGCGATGGTTGTATTTGTACCTGTTTTCTCGGTAAGTATGAGGTTTGTATCTCAAGCCGGTCCCCTCAACGTCGTCAGCCAGTAGGGCGATTAAGCAGAGGGCTGCCAAAACGATGGCGATTTTGGAGCTGAGTAGGCCAGTACGTCCCATCTTTCTTCTCTCAGAACAACGAATACATTTTTCTAAGAAATGGGAGACCCTGTTTTCCTCGCGAGCTTCCGGTATGCGGATGTGGACGTCGCCGCAAAAGCTGAGGTCTTAAAACTAATCAACATACTGAGATCCTGTAAACAATTAAGTCCGATTCCGAAACGAAAGATGACTCGCGTATGATGTAAGTTTTGGCAATGAAGTTATCCTTGGCGTAAACCACCAAGAGGATATTAAGAATGATTACTTAAAATATTCGCTTCAAATTTTCCATAAACCTACACATGTTACTGCAGCTTATTGTAAAAATCCTTGCTTCGAAGCCGCGTCTTCTTAACGAGAACAATAGTCCTAATTGTGGGAAGGGGAAAGAAGGTTAAACCCTCTTATCCGCCGCTATCCCCTTCTTTTCTACACGAATGTGTTTGTTCCATCTAGCATTTCTTTCGGTTGCATAAAGATGGGGTTAAAACCTCGAATTCGGTTGTGTTTTACTCCAGTATATTTTCTGTAGACGGAGTCTAATTTTGCTTTCATTGATCTAAGTCGGAATAAGCNAGTAGGAGAACATTCGTACTCAAAAAATTTTATTTTATTCACGCTCACAAACAACCATACTTATAATTATAATTCGTTCGAATTGTAGGATTCACGCCAAGTACCTCGGAGTTAGTGGGATAACGCTATACTATACTATCCTGTTTACTAGACAGTAATTACTATTACTAAGTAATCTTTTTAAGTCTTAGTCGTGAAACTTTAGTAGAAATACATGGATTGACTGCTAGATTTAGAACATTTAAAGAACTGTTTCCACATTTTCGAACGCCATTTCTGAAATCAGGATCATGTGTTCGTGTCTTAAGACATTGTGATTCTTCGTCCAAAAATTCACAATATGAAACAAGATAAATGATAAATTAGCTGGATTAATATTATTCACGTTAATCCACAAAAGTATAGTAACTCCGCTTCAAAGGTCGAGCACTTTTTCTCAGGAATTATGATCTGTGCCGTGATTTAAGTAAATAATCACCGCAGCACATGACTATAACGTCGACAGTAAACATGTTTTAATTTACTTGTGCGAGAGCTAATTTATCAGCAATAAATGCGTAACGGTAATTATCAGAAAGTTAGATTTTATCGTACATCCTTGCTTATTTGTTTTGAAACGTTGGTTATCTTCATTACATTAATATAAAGGACATTAGAATTTAATTTTTTCATGCAATACAGGCTCTCAGATCTTATTTCCATTGAATAATATGCATTTAATTCCCTTTCTGCAAACATTTGTGAGGCTTTTTATTTAAATTAGGAAGTGAAAGCCAATCGGAATTGAGATTTATCAAAACGAGCTCATCACGCGTTTCTTTCGTAGCAATCGATTCAAAGGAAGCCCAGTATTTGGGATGAAAATGTCGTACAAAATTTACAGAGTTTCACCAAGAATTGCTAAAAATATACCGAAGGCCACTCCGTTCTTAAAGAAATGTCTAAGTTCAAAGTTCTCCAATGTTGCGTCAGAAAACGAAAGGCTTAAAATGACCCATCGAGATGCCCAATTTCTGAAAAACTATTTCGATATACAGTTTAAAATACAATTTTGATATATATATGGATATTAACATATGTATTGCACTCCGCTTACTTTTGATAAACTTTTACCTCCTCTGAATACATCTCCGCTACAAATTGGGACAACTCGTGACCTTCCCTTTGCGAAAGGAAAGGATCACGAATAAACCTAAAACTTGGTATGTTATCTAAAACTGCACTGTGCTCTTCCATTCACATGCTTGCAAGTCTTAGAAGTTAACGAGAATTTTCGAAGTTTACTACTGTCGAGCTAAGTAACTATTGAGATTTTAAGATTTTTAAGACGCAATCACTTTTTATGCCGTTATTTTACACATCTTTCTTTAAAAAAACGTAAAAATAAAACATCTAAAACGATGAGTATGTTACTCTTACTACTATTAGCTAGTAATAACCATCTTCCAGTGAAAGCTTAAAAATGACTATTAGAACACTAGTCACCGGTGAAACATATATTGCGGATAAGTAAAAGTAATTAATTTTGGTAGATTCATACCTGTGTTTTTGTTAAAAAAATCCACGTGACGTCAAAATTCCACAAAGTAACTGTCACCTCCGTGTATTTCCTCTCAGTAGTATTCAAAAAGGAGTGACCAACATAAATGCCGCTATTGCACATCACTAATTCCATATTAAGTCTCATATTAAATAACCATAAATAAGGATGAGGTAAAAGTAAAGAGAAGATACACTTTTCTCTTCCATGCCGAATGTAAAAAGAAAATATTCAATTATTTTAGATATGGTCGCAAATATGTCCACTAAAATACAACCTTAAATTTTCTTTTACTCAGGAATATACTCCTTGAAACTTCGCTGTTTTGCGCGAGCCACAATTTTTACTTCGGATGAATAAATTAATAATTTTAATGATGTATGATAATTTTTATTTTTCTAATTGCTTACAGAAAGCAGAAATCTCATTATTGAACAGAAATACTTCTCACATGCTAGGATAACAGGTGTAACAGAGTCTTAAAATTAATGAGGTAGACACAAAAGATCTGCAGGTAAAGAATTGATGGAAATCGTTGGTATTTAGCTTGGTCACATCAGCGAATCGTATTCGTAGACCGCCGCAGACGGTGAATCTCGACTCGCAGCCCATCGACGCATCTATCGTCGTTGGCTTCATCACCGACGGCTACTCGTCTGGAAACCTCTCGTATAGTTCGGCCGCTTCCTCCACTTCTGGTAACGAGGCTGTGTCCTCCCTCTTGCCCAGCCTTCCGTGTTGATGCCCGCGATGGTTATATTTGTACCTGTTTTCTCGGTAAATATGAGGTTTGTATCTCAAGCCGGTCCCCTCAACTTCGTCAGCCAGTAGGGCGATGACGCAGAGGGCTGCCAAAACGATGGCGATTTTGGAGCTGAGTAGGCCAGTACGTCCCATCTTTCTTCTCTCAGAACAACGAATACATTTTTCTAAGAAATGGGAGACCCTGTTTTCCTCGCGAGCTTCCGGTATGCGGATGTGGCCGTCGCCGCAAAATTTGAGGTATAAAAACTAATCAACATACTGAGATCCTGTAAACAATTGAGTCCGATTCCGAAACGAAAGATGACTCGCGTATGATGTAAGTTTTGGTAATGAAGTTATCCTTGGCGTAAACCACCAAGAGGATATTAAGAATGATTACTTAAAATATTCGCTTCAAATTTGCCATAAACCTACATATGTTACTGCAGCTTACTGTAAAAATCCTTGCTTCGAAGCCGAGTTCTTAACGAGAACAATAATCCTAATCGTGGGAAGGGGAAAGGTGGTTAAACCCTCCCATCCACCGCTATCCCCTTCTTTTCTACATGAATGTGTTTGTTCTATCTAACATTTCTTTGGAAGATAGGGTTAAAACCTCGAATCATGGAAATGCTTCTGAAGCTTATTGTTGCATTTTTTCTTCGAAACGG
>KZ308173.1:1569417-1616541 GCA_000376725.2 Ladona fulva
AATATAGAACGTAGAATGTTAAAATTGTATATGGTGTGATTTAAGCGTCTTTAAGTTCACGTGAAAAGAATTTATGTCACATATATCGAAGAGTTGACGTAAATACTGCCGACGACATTTAAACGAAATACTGCCGTCATCCGTGGTTAAACAAATAGATAACTCACTAAAACAGTATTCCACATATTATGCTATCTGTCAGATTGTCAAAATTAATATAACATAGTTTTTAGGTTAAGTTTAGTTGTGAGACGCGCTCAGTTGTCGCAGGCGCTCAGTTGTCACGCGCTCAGTTGTCGCAGGCGCTCAGTTGTCACGCGCTCAGTTGTCCGGCCACGAGGGCATGCATGGTGCAGACGGCTGCCAAAAGGATGGCGATTTTGGAGCTGTATGAGCCAGTACGTTCCAACTTCTTCCTCTCAGAACAACAGTTAAATTTTTCAAAGAAATGGGAGACCCTGTTTTCCAGGAGATCTCCCGGTTTGAGGTTGTGGCCGTCGCCGCAAAAGCTGAGGCCTAAGCAGATAATGATATGCAGGTAAATATGAAGATAAGCAGGTAAAGAATTGATGGAAATCGTTGGTATTTAGCTCGGTCGCATCAGCAAATCGTATTCTTGACCGCCGCAGACGGTGAATCTCGACTCGCGGACCATCAACGCATCTATCGTCGTTTGCTTCATCACCGATGGCTACTCATCTGGAAACCTCTCGTATATTTGTACATTTCGGCCGCTTCCTCCACTTCTGGTAACGAGGCTGTATCCTCCCTCTTGCGCAGCCTGCTGTGACGATGCCCGCGATGGTTGTATTTGTGCCTTTTTTCTCGGTAACTATCAGGTTTGTGTGTAGGCCAGTACGTCCCATCTTTCTTCTCTCAGAACAACGAATACATTTTTCTAAGAAATGGGAGACCCTGTTTTCCTCGCGAGCTTCCGGTATGCGGATGTGGACGTCGCCGCAAAAGCTGAGGTCTTAAAACTAATCAACATACTGAGATCCTGTAAACAATTAAGTCCGATTCCGAAACGAAAGATGACTCGCGTATGATGTAAGTTTTGGCAATGAAGTTATCCTTGGCGTAAACCACCAAGAGGATATTAAGAATGATTACTTAAAATATTCGCTTCAAATTTTCCATAAACCTACACATGTTACTGCAGCTTATTGTAAAAATCCTTGCTTCGAAGCCGCGTCTTCTTAACGAGAACAATAGTCCTAATTGTGGGAAGGGGAAAGAAGGTTAAACCCTCTTATCCGCCGCTATCCCCTTCTTTTCTACACGAATGTGTTTGTTCCATCTAGCATTTCTTTCGGTTGCATAAAGATGGGGTTAAAACCTCGAATTCGGTTGTGTTTTACTCCAGTATATTTTCTGTAGACGGAGTCTAATTTTGCTTTCATTGATCTAAGTCGGAATAAGCTCCACGAATAATCGCCAGAATCAGTAAATTATATGAGAAGTATTTAAATTGTATTACGTATTCACAGAATTATATCGAGTAGAACAGCAGTATTCAACGTAGACGACCCTCCGAAGGCGTTAAAAACCATAAGGGTGCTATAATGGTAGAGATTACTGAGGCTTATTATTTAAAAAATTATATTGACAAAATGAGCCTGTTTTGAAAAAGAAAGAAGAAGAATAAGAATTGCTGTTTCAACAAAAATGTTCTATTATTAATTTGCTTCCAATATATTTAGCGAAGGAGCTCTACAGTAGTGGAGTTTATGTTAGGCAAACATATAGCCAAGGATTGATTCATAACAAAAAGTTATTCCTTGAGCGTCGATGAAGCCCTATCCATACCATTCACCGTTATGCATGAATAATAAGAAAAATTTAAATAGCATTTACTGAAACTTTAATCAGATTGCTAATGAGAGAGGAGGAAGGTGTAATCTGTAAGAAAAGCAGGGTTTTGTATTCAAAATTTAAGGCTGTCCAGAGTATTTCTATTGAATAAATTTCACAGTGGCTTCCGAAAAATTTGTCAATTTTCACTGTTGATTAAAAAAAGATTTAATAGACAACCCTTAAGATACTATCTTATTGTTACGTGTGGACACGCGCCGATGAAATTAGTCTGGAAAATGATCATAAATTTTTGGGTGTTTTACTTTCAGTGATGTTAAAAACATATACTTACCTTCATCCTTATGAATACGTTTACATCAACTGGAAACTGGAGTTAGAAGAACAGGTGTAAGATTAAAAAAACATAAACCAAATATAGTAAAATCATGATGATTTTCCCATTTTAATTAGTCTACCATAACTCGACACGATTTTCTACATTCAAATGTTTTTGTTCCCAGTCATTCGCCTTCACGAAAATCCATTTAGCTTCTTGTTTCGACACATTTAATGTTTAATGGTGCACTTTTGCTCTTCAAGAGCTCACCGGCCTGCATCTTCTTAGATATTTTATGGTACCTGGAGGACAACTTCGTAATGGTGCTGTAGCGATCCATTCATGAGGTCCTTCATTTGGTCCTATTATAGGTGGCTCCATGTATAGCGCTATCACCGTCTGCAATCCAAGCAGAATGAGTAAGAACAAGATATCAATTACCTTACTCACGAGCTTCATGTTTTTGTAAAAATTCCCTTCTATTCTTTAGTATTCGAACTGATCGCTTGGCGAGATGCTCTTGAAATGATATCGCGAAGTAGTCAGTCGGAGCGAATGTGAGCTTATCTCTACAGCCCCAAAAATTTCCCAATGTCTCGCTGAGCGTATTAAAACATATCTTCAATGAAGTAAAATTATATTTTTTTCTTGAGTCGTAACGCGATGTTTTTGGAGAATACAAAGCATGAGACGCAATGCTAGAGCTCCATGACCATTTCACTTTCTCACCATAATGTTCTCTAAGTGGCTACCCAATAGCCATGTGGGCAACGCGTTCGACTTCGGTGAAAGCGGTCCCGGGTACGATAACCGGTGGGGGCCTACGTGCGAAACGACCTAAGACGTCGAAGCACTTTTTACAATACTACTACCATGTTCTTCAGGTTTGGTTCTCTTCGGGAAAATGGGTCTTTTGCTGGGATCATTATCCGTACTTATTAGCTAACTAGATCCACTGTTAGTATATTAAGGTTCTATTGTAATTTAATGGTGTGAGGATATTGTTTAAATTTAAAGATGTTTTTTATACATTTTACTGTTTTTTTAACCTGTATTTAGAATTTTCCACACTTTTCATTACTATTCCCTGTATTTTTGTAAGTGAAATTATTCTTATTGTAATTTACTTTTAATGTTTTCTTTCGTTCTGTGTATACGCGGGAGTTTTTCACTCTTCTTCTATAAGGGTGATTTCCCGCAACTTGTCCCTATATTTTGTCCACCATGAATTACAAAGAAAATTTTCCGCACTCTATTCTTTCTGTTTGTCTTAAATTAATCATTCTATAAATAATAACTACCGACGATGTTAGCTGGAAGAGAGGACCAACTTGCCCTTACCCTCTAATAAAGGATCTCTCTGTTTATCTCTTAATTCCTTTATCTATATTTTACCTCTACAGTTTTTAGAAAACGAAGCTTAACTGCTAATATAGGGGTGAAATAACTGCATGCAGTTTCTGAGTTAGGAATATTGCGTCCGTTTTGAGTTTGGAGAAAGAATAGTTAATCTTGTGCAGAATGCAATTCGTAGAACAATTTTTAATGTAGCTCTCCTGTAGTTGATAATATTAGTAAACACACATTACAGTAAATGATTTTATGTATTTAAAACATTTAATGCTCTTATTTACATTACTTTAGATTCGTTAATGTTAGTAATTGATATCGAATACCGAGCGTTGACGGTTTGGTGACCACTTTAAGGACCATCACAATGGGTATCTAAGAGGTTAAACACGACTGACATGTAAAGCTTTTAGGCTTAATTCGCGATAATAACTCAAAATTTTCATTTGACATTATTATGTTTGAAAACCTGAATATTAACAATATGCGACCGTATGTTAATAACAGAATTTGGTGTTTTATTACCCCCTGCAGTGCAATACATAGCGGCTCGAGTGCCACTATATCATTACCAATGTAAATGTAAGAATTGAGTAAAAGTTTTAAACTATCGTAATGCTCTCTGGCAACCGACCTTCTCATTGATTGCTTCGGGACGCGGTACACATATAGGAGAATATTGAAATTATACATGAGTCATGAGTATAGGTATAAAACAAGCATCTATATTTACGTACCATATGAAATTCTTCATTTAAATTTTCGGTGGCATATCACGTTCAATTTCACATGAGAGGGAGAAAAGGCAGCCAAGGTTAGATGAGTCAAATATATCCTCGAATCATGAGAAGGAAACTCAGTTCCGACTCCCAGGTTGCGACCGATTGTATTCTATACGCACAAAGTAATGATATGATGAAGATTTTGTTAATAGTAATAAGTTTTACCTTCATATCCACGAATGTAGCAAAATTCTTATTAAATACGGAACAAAACAAGTCAAGTTGTGAGGAATTCTCAAATTTGATTTTCCAAGAATCACTTATTCACGCTGTCTTATCTTTGTTTCAGATACGTGACATTCGCTCATCATAAATGGTGAATAACTTACTGAGGGCGACATACTATGATTCATTTTTTTAATAGCTCCTGTATTGGCGTACTAGACTAATGCCTGTCTAAATGCTGCTTGCCGGACTGTTACTACAGAAACATTTATTAATTTACTGTACGAACAATTTAATCGTACGAAGTTTCCATTGCACCATGCTGTATCGCAACTACTTGTAACAATAAACAACTTGTTATTTTACTGAGATCTTGCTATCCAACACGTCATTTATATAATCTAATAACCAATTAAAGTGAACATAACATTTTCATTATTTACATAGGATAATCTTGTTCATAAAGCGATTTTAAAATTCGGATCAAAATGACCTTACGGGAATAATCACGTAAGCAATGTCACATGTCGAGCTATTATTAAGGGGCTAAACATTTGCATGGACTTACCTATAATTTTCCATGATAATTAAATATGTGGCGACATATCCCTTTAACTCGTGCTTTTCCAGGTGGACAGTCCCGCAGTGGTACTGTGGACAACGCCTGTTTCGGAAAACTCCTTATTATTTGGAAATGTTGTCTTCCCAAGTCTTCCGCCACAATCAATTGCAATCCATGTGTACTAAGTAAACACACCATGATGAGCGAGTTAATGGCAAATCCTGTCAACTTCATACTCTCGATGTTGCCAGTCAGTGATGAAGACTTGATGCTAAACACAGTAGCTTTCCTTCGAGAGTAACTACTTGACTGTGAAGTTTTGTTTTTTTCTCAGTTAAGCCTACTTTATCTTCGTTTTGAAGCCCGATTACGAAACATCCGTTCTAGGTATCAACACATCGCTTTTCAATGAGATGAAAATATTTTCAAGAGAATTCGTAAAATTGCGTGATTATATGGTTATAAATGGGTTTACACATTTGGACTAACTTTTCATAATATATAATATAGATCCGGTTAAGAAAGTGATAATATATTCCGTGCATCATTCTTGTCTTGTGATAGAGGCTTTCAAACGAATTATGTTTTAGCTTTCCACATTCATTTCTTCAACGACGGTTTTCATTCCATCGTCTCATTCGTGCCTCTATCTTTAGTTGGAATATCGTATTTATGATGTTGATACATTTGGCTCCTGAAATTTATCTCTATAGATATGTACTCTTAATATTAATAACACTTCTAATAACAGTGTTACTTATATAGTTTGCCACTATTAATATTACAATTATTTTTTAGTTTTATTATTACTCTTAATTTCACTACTTCCTTTACTGTTAATATCAACAACAAGGGTTTAGGTGACCTGGCACGATAATGCGTGTACCTAGAAGAATTCCCAAGAAGAAACGGACAAGAAAAAAGTCTGAAGGAACCGAGATTTAATTGTTGGCATAATTTAATTATAATCCTTATGAACTCTCAGAGATGATAAAAAAAGATTTATATCACAAAGCGTAAAATTATCTTGATGCTACGTCTGGACATGCGCCGATGGCATGACGTTAGAAAATTACTGTAAAATAGGAAACGAAACAATTTGAGTGTTATATTTTCAGTGGCGTTCAAATGCATATGAAAATTCATCCTTGTAAAGGCGATCATTGTTACTGGAAATAGGTTTAGAAGTAACATATGTAAAATGGAAAACTGAGTAAATAAAGAAAGTAGAAGTCATGATGATTTTCTAGTTTTTATTACTGTTGTTCCAGTAAGGCTATGTTCATTCTAAATTCAAATGTTTTTGTTTTCAGCCTGGATCGCAGTCACCGAAATCCATGAAGCATGTCATTTTTAACTCAGTAAATGTTTAATGGTGCACAGATGCTTTTCAGGAACTCACTGCTCTACAGCTTCCTATGAAGTAGGTGGTACCTGGAGGACAACTGCGTATTGGTGCTTCAGATATCCTTCCATGAAGTCCTCTGATCGGCCATGTTCTACTGGGTCGCGCAGGGAGTTGAGTAACCACTGGCTGCATTCCAAGCAATAACACTAAGAAAAAGAAAGCAGTTAGCTTGCTCACGAGCTCCATGTTGTAATGAAGAACAAATCACCTATTCCATAAGTTTTCGAAGTGATCGGTTGGAGATATGCTTTTGAAATGATATTTCGGGAAACAGTCCTTCTGGGTTAACTTAGCGTGTTAGTGTCGCTGTGTCTATCCGTCATACTATCTTCGTTTCAGCGGTTTCAAAACACACGCTCATTAACTGTGATTAACCTACTGAGGGCGACCGACAAATATTCAATTTTCTAATAGTTCTAGAATTCGGCTCCAAGGCNTTGTTCCCAGTCATTCGCCTTCACGAAAATCCATTTAGCTTCTTGTTTCGACACATTTAATGTTTAATGGTGCACTTTTGCTCTTCAAGAGCTCACCGGCCTGCATCTTCTTAGATATTTTATGGTACCTGGAGGACAACTTCGTAATGGTGCTGTAGCGATCCATTCATGAGGTCCTTCATTTGGTCCTATTATAGGTGGCTCCATGTATAGCGCTATCACCGTCTGCAATCCAAGCAGAATGAGTAAGAACAAGATATCAATTACCTTACTCACGAGCTTCATGTTTTTGTAAAAATTCCCTTCTATTCTTTAGTATTCGAACTGATCGCTTGGCGAGATGCTCTTGAAATGATATCGCGAAGTAGTCAGTCGGAGCGAATGTGAGCTTATCTCTACAGCCCCAAAAATTTCCCAATGTCTCGCTGAGCGTATTAAAACATATCTTCAATGAAGTAAAATTATATTTTTTTCTTGAGTCGTAACGCGATGTTTTTGGAGAATACAAAGCATGAGACGCAATGCTAGAGCTCCATGACCATTTCACTTTCTCACCATAATGTTCTCTAAGTGGCTACCCAATAGCCATGTGGGCAACGCGTTCGACTTCGGTGAAAGCGGTCCCGGGTACGATAACCGGTGGGGGCCTACGTGCGAAACGACCTAAGACGTCGAAGCACTTTTTACAATACTACTACCATGTTCTTCAGGTTTGGTTCTCTTCGGGAAAATGGGTCTTTTGCTGGGATCATTATCCGTACTTATTAGCTAACTAGATCCACTGTTAGTATATTAAGGTTCTATTGTAATTTAATGGTGTGAGGATATTGTTTAAATTTAAAGATGTTTTTTATACATTTTACTGTTTTTTTAACCTGTATTTAGAATTTTCCACACTTTTCATTACTATTCCCTGTATTTTTGTAAGTGAAATTATTCTTATTGTAATTTACTTTTAATGTTTTCTTTCGTTCTGTGTATACGCGGGAGTTTTTCACTCTTCTTCTATAAGGGTGATTTCCCGCAACTTGTCCCTATATTTTGTCCACCATGAATTACAAAGAAAATTTTCCGCACTCTATTCTTTCTGTTTGTCTTAAATTAATCATTCTATAAATAATAACTACCGACGATGTTAGCTGGAAGAGAGGACCAACTTGCCCTTACCCTCTAATAAAGGATCTCTCTGTTTATCTCTTAATTCCTTTATCTATATTTTACCTCTACAGTTTTTAGAAAACGAAGCTTAACTGCTAATATAGGGGTGAAATAACTGCACGCAGTTTCTGAGTTAGGAATATTGCGTCCGTTTTGAGTTTGGAGAAAGAATAGTTAATCTTGTGCAGAATGCAATTCGTAGAACAATTTTTAATGTAGCTCTCCTGTAGTTGATAATATTAGTAAACACACATTACAGTAAATGATTTTATGTATTTAAAACATTTAATGCTCTTATTTACATTACTTTAGATTCGTTAATGTTAGTAATTGATATCGAATACCGAGCGTTGACGGTTTGGTGACCACTTTAAGGACCATCACAATGGGTATCTAAGAGGTTAAACACGACTGACATGTAAAGCTTTTAGGCTTAATTCGCGATAATAACTCAAAATTTTCATTTGACATTATTATGTTTGAAAACCTGAATATTAACAATATGCGACCGTATGTTAATAACAGAATTTGGTGTTTTATTACCCCCTGCAGTGCAATACATAGCGGCTCGAGTGCCACTATATCATTACCAATGTAAATGTAAGAATTGAGTAAAAGTTTTAAACTATCGTAATGCTCTCTGGCAACCGACCTTCTCATTGATTGCTTCGGGACGCGGTACACATATAGGAGAATATTGAAATTATACATGAGTCATGAGTATAGGTATAAAACAAGCATCTATATTTACGTACCATATGATATTCTTCATTTAAATTTTCGGTGACATATCACGTTCAATTTCACATGGGAAGGAGAAAACGCAGCCAAGGTTAGATGAGTCAAATATATCCTCGAATCATGAGAAGGAAACTCAGTTCCGACTCCCAGGTTGCGACCGATTGTATTCTATACGCACAAAGTAATGATATGATGAGGATTGAGTTAATAGTAATAATTTTTACCTTCATATCCACGAATGTAGCAAAATTCTTATTAAATACGGAACAAAACAAGTCAAGTTGTGAGGAATTCTCAAATTTGATTTTCCAAGAGTCACTTATTCACGCTGTCTTATCTTTGTTTCAGATACGTGACATTCGCTCATCATAAATGGTGAATAACTTACTGAGGGCGACATACTATGATTCATTTTTCTAATAGCTCCTCTATTGGCGTACTAGACTAATGTCTGTCTAAATGCTGCTTGCCGGACTGTTACTACAGAAACATTTATTAATTTACTGTACGAGCAATTTAATCGTACGAAGTTTCCATTGCACCATGCTGTATCGCAACTACTTGTAACAATAAACAACTTGTTATTTTACTGAGATCTTGCTATCCAACACGTCATTTATATAATCTAATAACCAATTAAAGTGAACATAACATTTTCATTATTTACATAGGATAATCTTGTTCATAAAGCGATTTTAAATTTCGGATAAAAATGACCTTACGGGAATAATCACGTAAGCAATGTCACATGTCGAGCTATTATTAAGGGGCTAAACATTTGCATGGACTTACCTATAATTTTCCATGATAATTAAATATGTGGCGACATATCCCTTTAACTCGTGCTTTTCCAGGTGGACAGTCCCGCAGTGGTACTGTGGACAACGCCTGTTTCGGAAAACTCCTTATTATTTGGAAATGTTGTCTTCCCAAGTCTTCCGCCACAATCAATTGCAATCCATGTGTACTAAGTAAACACACCATGATGAGCAAGTTAATGGCAAATCCTGTCAACTTCATACTCTCGAT
Organism: Ladona fulva; assembly: GCA_000376725.2. Classification (NCBI taxonomy): domain Eukaryota; kingdom Metazoa; phylum Arthropoda; class Insecta; order Odonata; family Libellulidae; genus Ladona; species Ladona fulva. The sequence continues at coordinate 1,579,184 of KZ308173.1, forward strand.
GTTGCCAGTCAGTGATGAAGACTTGATGCTAAACACAGTAGCTTTCCTTCGAGAGTAACTACTTGACTGTGAAGTTTTGTTTTTTTCTCAGTTAAGCCTACTTTATCTTCGTTTTGAAGCCCGATTACGAAACATCCGTTCTAGGTATCAACACATCGCTTTTCAATGAGATGAAAATATTTTCAAGAGAATTCGTAAAATTGCGTGATTATATGGTTATAAATGGTTTTACACATTTGGACTAACTTTTCATAATATATAATATAGATCCGGTTAAGAAAGTGATAATATATTCCGTGCATCATTCTTGTCTTGTGATAGAGGCTTTCAAACGAATTATGTTTTAGCTTTCCACATTCATTTCTTCAACGACGGTTTTCATTCCATCGTCTCATTCGTGCCTCTATCTTTAGTTGGAATATCGTATTTATGATGTTGATACATTTGGCTCCTGAAATTTATCTCTATAGATATGTACTCTTAATATTAATAACACTTCTAATAACAGTGTTACTTGGCGGACGTCTCGGTAGTGCAGATGAACATGGAGGTAAATGCAAAAATAAACCAACCCGAACAGCCTCGACTTGGAGAGGAAGAGGACTCAATAATAACTGAGCAACTCAAATTAATCCAGAGCGTCATGAAGAGAATGCGAAATGCATGCGATAAACAGAAGAACGTTAGCCGGGAGATCAAGGATGGTATTATCCAAGTGGAAGAGGCACTGGATTCCATAAACGAAAGCAGAAGAAAAATAAGAGAGGCTGCTAAGAAGACTTCCGAGTCTCGGCAAACGGACACGGGACTATATACACCCGCTCACAGAAGCAAGTGGGAGGCGGACGACTGCACTGGAGTTAGGAATAATGTAGCCGCTCCGAGAAGGGAGGCGGAATCAGAATGGAACGTTGTACAGAACAAGAGACAGAAAAGAATCACGATGGCAAAAGACAAATCTCAAAGGTTCCCGAAAATATCGACCGAAGGTAAAACACGGGAAAATAGGAACAATACACCAAGATCTCGCACAGAGGCTGTACTAATTAAACCGGGAAACGGTAAGTCATACGCAGAAGTAATAGCCACTCTCCGAGAGAAGATCAACCCAGCGGAGACCGAGACGGAAATAAAAGCCATCAGAAAGACGAATGATGGAGGCGTTCTCCTGCAACTGGGCCATAAAACCAAGAACAAAAGAGAATTTGGGAACTTAATACAAAAAGTATTAGGACCTAATCACATAGTGCGTGATCTTAAGCCCAGAATGACGTTAGAAATCAGAGACCTAGACTGCACAACGACTGAAGCAGAAGTTAGAGACGCAATATCGAGAGAGATGGAGGAACCTTTAAAGGACAACTTTAAAACAGCCGTTTTCGAGCCAAACGATCGAGGACAAAAATTGGCTATAGTTGAGATGGAAGATCAAGGGGCAATCTCCCTCCTTAATAAAGGGCGGATTAAGATCGGATGGGTGTACTGCCGAATTAGGAAGAGGATAATTGTAACNGAAGGTTGAAAAAGGTCTACCCCTGAAGTAGTTAAAGGAAAGCTCGTTTTAAAAACTTTGCGATAGTGAATAGTACGATCTGATATTAATGTGGTACCTCCAGAAATGAAGCTGATAATGAAAATGAATGAACTGATATCATATTTCGGTAATGGGTTTGGTACAAAGGAACATTCTATGATATTCAAGCAACATATTTTACACAAACATTTCTGCCGTTACTTGAAACAATTTTCCCAAAGTTTTATGAGAAAGAAAGAAACTCATGAAAAGGCTTATCTTGCGGTTTTGGTTTTGATGGGTACCTTAAGAGTCAATGTGTGGTCTCGAAATGAATTTAGAATTCTTCTACGAAAGATTGTGTAGATGAACATAGAATCGGTATATCGGGAAGCGATTACTTTTTCCCTTGCATAATTCTTATATTGTGATAGTCCCTTTCAAATATAAAAAATAGTGATTGCAATCATTTAAATTATGTTCCAACGACGTTTGAATTCCAGCTTTACATAATGCTTCTCATTTTAGTTTCTCCTTTATGATATCGATGTAATTAATNGTTACCTTATCTCGCCTAACTTACTTAGTATTTTTTTTCAAAAGGTTTTAGTATTCGGGTCCCAGGCCAATGACTAGCAAGGAGCAGTTTGCCGATCTGTTAACAATGGAACACATTAATTTACTGTATGAGCAATTGCATTCTAGCTTCGTATCACAACCATGCTGTATTGAAACGACTTCTTATTGCAAATAACTTGTTGTTTCTCTACATTTTTCTATAAAACACACGATTCTTACATTTTATTAATCAGTTATGTTGATAACAATATTTTCACGATCTGTGTATGATAATATAATTTAGAAAGCAATTTTAAGTTTCGGAACAATTTGACATAACGTGAACATCACGTATCCACGCATCAAGTAACTACTTGAAGGATAAATGTCTACATGGACGTGCATATAATTTCTGATAATCATTTATATATGTGACAGCATATCCGATTAACTCGGTGGACAGACCCGCAGCGGTGCTCCGGACAACGAATTTGGCAAAGGCTTTTTTTGTTATTATTTGAAGCTACTTTAACTTCATTTTGAAACAAGATTATTAAACATCTGTTCTGCCTATTAACGGATCGCGAATCATTGATTTAAATCTGCTCAAAATATTTATCGGAGTATTTGTACTGTTTCCTCGTGATGGAATTATGAATGTTCCTCATTAGGCCTAACTTTTTATTTTTCTTACTAGAGAATCAGTAAAGGTTACATCTTCTATGCATCATTCTTATCTTGTAAAAGTTCTTTTCAAACTGATTTTGCGTGAGCTACTCCCATTTGTCTCTCAGCGATGGTTGTGATTCGAAATTCCATCCTTTCCTGATGTCTCTTTATTTAGTTATAAATTCTTCTTTAAGAAGTTGATGTATTTTGCTCTCGAATTTTATTTCTATAATTATGTACTATAAATATTACTAGTATATCTACAGTCAGTGTTTCTTATACAAATATTGTTACTAATATTATTGTTATTATTAAAGTATTTATTAAGGCGAGATTGAGACTAAAAAGTATCTTCTTCCATATAACGTGTATTAATAAGTGATGGCCTACTATTGATAAGTGATGACCTTATATTATCTATTCCTCAGGAATATTAGCCTTTAAAGTCCGCTGTTTTCCGCGAGGCATTATTTCTGTGATGGAAGGTTTATGTAATAACTTTAATAATGCATGAACTTTTCATTTTGCTGTTTGCCTATGGAAGGAAGAAAAGTCACTACTGAACAGGAATACTATTCTTCTGTACCTATTTTCTAAGTATTTATTATACCTGTGTTGGCCCCTGAAGGTCCCCTCAACATCATCAACCAGTAGGGCGATGATGCAGACGGCTGCCAAAAAGATGGCGATTTTGGAGCTGTATGAGCCAGTACGTTCCAACTTCTTCCTCTCAGAACAACAGTTAAATTTGTCAAAGAAATGGGAGACCCTGTTTTCCTCGAGAGCTTCCGGTTTGAGGTTGTGACCGTAAAAGCTGAGGCCTAAACAGATAATGATATGCAGGTAAATATGAAGATAAGCAGGTAAAGAATCGACGGAAATCGTTGGTATTTAGCTTGGTCACATCAGCAAATCGTATTCTTGACCGCCGCAGACGGTGAATCTCGACTCGCAGCCCATCGACGCATCTATCGTCGTTTGCTTCATCACCGACGGCTACTCATCTGGAAACCTCTCGTATAGTTCGGCCGCTTCCTCCACTTCTGGTAACGAGGCTGTGTCCTCCCTCTTGCCCAGCCTTCCGTGTTGATGCCCGCGATGGTTGTGTTTGTACCTGTCTACTCGGTAAGTATGAGGTTTGTATCTCAAGCCGGTCCCCTCAACGTCGTCAGCCAGTAGGGCGATTAAGCAGAGGGCTGCCAAAAATATGGCGATTTTGGAGCTGTGTCGGCCAGTACGTCCCATCTTTCTTCTCTCAGAACAACGAATACATTTTTCTTAGAAATGGGAGACCCTGTTTTCCTCGCGAGCTTCCGGTATGCGGATGTGGCCGTCGCCGCAAAAGCTGAGGTCTAAACACTAATCAACTTCCTGAGATCCTGTAAACAATTAAGTCCGATTCCGAAACGAAAGATGACTAGCGTATGATGTAAATTTTTGTAATGAAGTTATCCTTGGCGTAAACCACCAAGAGGATACTAATAGTGGTTACTTAAAAAATTCGCTTCAAATTTGCCATAAACCTACATATGTTACTGCAGCTTACTGTAAAAATCCTTGCTTCGAAGCCGAGTTCTTAACGAGAACAATAATCCTAATCGTGGGAAGGGGAAAGGTGGTTAAACCCTCCCATCCACCGCTATCCCCTTCTTTTCTACATGAATGTGTTTGTTCTATCTAACATTTCTTTGGAAGATAGGGTTAAAACCTCGAATCATGGAAATGCTTCTGAAGCTTATTGTTGCATTTTTGATTCGAAACGGCGATTTCTTAACGAGAACAATAGTTCTATTAGTGGGAAGAGAGAAGACAATTCAAATCTCCCATCCGACATTCACCGTATTCCCCATTTCTTCTAAGTAGGTATATCGCTAAAATTAATGAATTATCTGCGAATTATTTGATTTCTTGTTGCGCATTCACTGAATTTAATCGAGTGGACAAGTGTATTTCAACGGGAACGATAACGACTGCTTTGGGCGTCCGTCTTGGAATGAATGAAAATAGTCCAAAATGAATGTTGACATCCAATGGGTGTGCTGGCATGAAATGGAGTATTGAGTCTGTCGTTAGTTGAATCATTAAATTTAAAAAATTAGCCGCTTTGAAATGGAAAATAAAGAATAAGAATTGCTGTTTCAACAAAAATGTTCTATTATTAATTTGCTTCCAATTTTTTTAGCAAAGGGGTACTAGTGGAGTTTATATTATGCAAATATAGAGCCAAGCAATGATTCAAGAAAAAAGTTAGTGGCTGAAGGTTGAAAAAGATCTACCCCTGAAGTAGTCAAAAGGAAGCTCGTTTTAAAACCTTTGCGATAGTGAATAGTACGATCTGATAATAATGTGGTACCTCCAATGAATTTCGAATTCTTCTACGAAAGATTGTGAAGATGAACATAGAATCGGTATATCGGGAAGCGATTACTTCTTTCCTTGCATAATTCTTATATTGTGATTGTCCCTTTCAAATATAAAAAATAGTGATTGCAATCATTTAAATTATGTTCCAACGACGTTTGAAAATCTCTATTCCACCTTTACATAATGCTTCTTCTTTTAGTTTCTCATGACTACACAATCTTCGGATTTTTATTTTCAGTGGTGTTTAAAAATTATGCGAACCTCCAACCTTGATTATTCGATTACAGTAACTGGAAAGGTGAGTTAAAGCAACATTTGTGATATTTAAACTGCATAAATCAAAGGAAGAAGAATTCATGATGATTATTTGGTTTTTATTAGTCTATTATGGCTTGATACGCTCTTTTCTACAGTACGGCTGTCTTTTCAACATTAAAATATTTGTCTTTTCATTCGTGATCACCTTCAGTGAAATAGATTTCGCATCTTGTTTTGACACATTTAATGTTAAGTAATGCACTTTTGCTTTTCATGTTCTGTCTGTCAGTCTGCATGTTTCTAGATTTACTCTGAACCCCTGATGATGCTCTCATCGAGAGTGAAGTATGTAATGGGTCAGTTCAACCGATTTTTGATAGTTCAGGTGTGGTGTTTTGCTGAATGTATTCTGCTATCAGTAGGTAGTTGCTCTCATATTCTAGTGAATTGGTAATACTTGGAGGACAACTTCGTGTTGGCATTGCGAAATAGTCAATGAGAGTATTTGAGCTTATCTTTATAACAGGTTAAAAGGCCCAAGGTTTATAGGTGAAAATGATCATTCCTGCAAGATATATGTCGAGCCATCTTAAAACGACTTGGGCGAATATTGTTTCTTAAACAGAACTGTAAAAGAATGGATTGAATTGCCGAAAGATATTTTTGACCCCTTTCTAAGTACAAACAAAATATTTTGTCGAGGAATCGAGGGACATACCCAAAATAAGTTTCATTAATGTTACCAATATATTCCCAACTTCACGATTTTCATGATAATGTGTTTGTTGAATGTATATAATTTTGTTTATCTTATGGTCGTGTTTATTGTTATCTTTNTTTTTTTCAAAAGGTTTTAGTATTCGGGTCCCAGGCCAATGACTAGCAAGGAGCAGTTTGCCGATCTGTTAACAATGGAACACATTAATTTACTGCATGAGCAATTGCATTCTAGCTTCGTATCACAATCATACTGTATTGGAACGACTTCTTATTGCAAATAACTTGTTGTTATTCGTAGCTAGTCGTAGCTTTAATGGTGCATGAACATTTTATTTTGCTGTTTGCTTATGGAAGGAAGACATGTAACTACTGAACATGAATACAATTCTTCTGCACCTATTTTATAAGTATTTACTATACCTGTGTTGGCCCCTGAAGGTCCCCTCAACATCATTAACCAGTAGGGCATGCGGTTCCGCGACAACTGAGCGCGTGACAACTGAGCGCGTGACAACTGAGCGCCTGCGACAACTGAGCGCGTGACAACTGAGCGCCTGCGACAACTGAGCGCGTCTCACAACTAAACTTAACCTAAAAACTATGTTATATTAATTTTGACAATCTGACAGATAGCATAATATGNACTATTAGTGTTGAAATTATTTTTATTAATAACTTTGTATAAAAGTTTTCTTATGAATTTACGCATTTCCTTCACTCTACTTCTCTGAGGGTCTTTCCCGCAACTTGTGTTTCCAAATACAAAGGAAATTTTCCGACGTTCTATTCATTCTTTTTGTTTTAAATTAATCTTTCTATATTTAACAACTTCACTGGTGTTAGCTGGAAAAGATGACGAATAGGGCCCAACTTCGCCAATAAAGGGTCCATGTATTTATCTGTCTATTCATTCCTTAATCTGTGCTTTTACAGCGTCTTCAGCGTTTTGAAACCTAACTGCTAAGATAAGGGTGAAATGACTGTATACAGGTGCATTCAATGTTTGAGTTAGAAACATCGCGTCCATTTTTGGAGGAGTTTGGAGAAAGACTTATTAATCTTAAGCAGAATGTAATTCGATGAATATTCCAGAAAGTAGTTCTCCAGTCGTTAATGATATAAGTAAACGTTCCGACATCATAGTAAATACTTGTACTTTTGTATTTTCAAAACTACAAATGCGGTTATTCACATTACTTTAATTTAATAATCATAATTTTTAATCTCCAATACCCAATCCAGAACGATGACGGTTTTGGTGACTACTTTACGGACCACCACATAGGTTGTCTAAGACATTCCCCACTGACATGTGAAATTCTTAGGCTGGAATTGAAGTAATAATTCAAAATATGGATAAGACCACATGCGAAAACTCGAATGCGAAAGTATAAGATCCTAAATTAATTTTGGAGTTTCGTATTTCTATCCCCTGCAGTACGCCACATGACGGCTAGATGAGTAATAATTGTTGTAAATCTAAGTATTGAGTAAAAGTTTTAAACTACTCTAAACTTCTCTGATAGCGGACCTTCTCATTGAACGAATGAACGTAACGTTATGAACTTTCAGCGTTGATAAAAATAAGATTTAAATAACGGTCCTTAACATTATCTTGATACTATTTCTGGATATGCGCCGCTGACACGACTTACGAAATTGACTGTAAATTAGAAAACGAAACAATTTAAAATTCATATTGTAATTGAGTTTCAAATATATACGAACACTCGTCCTTGTGAAATCGATCACAGAGACTGGAAATAGGCGTCGGAGTAGCATGTGTAAGAACGTAAACCGAGTAATAAACACTGTAAAATCATGATAACATTTTGGTTTTTATTGCTTTCATACTACAGTAAGGCTACGTTTTTTCTAAATTTAAATGTTTTTCCTTCCGATTCCTTTTCATTCCGGTTCACATTCACAAAAATCCACGTAGGTTTTTCTTTTTAACACAGTTAATGTTTAATGATGCGCGTATGCTTCTCAGGAACTCACTGGTCTGCAGCTTCCCAGAAAGTGGACATAGTGTGCTGGGCATCTGCGTATTGGCGCCCCAGCGATGTTTCCATGATGTCCTGTGGTCAGCCATGTTCTACTGGGATGTTCAACGAATTGGGCTACCGCCGGCTGCGATCCAACCAAAAAGAGCAAGAAGAAGACAGCAATTAGCCTAGTCACCAGCTTCATGTTTTTGTGAAGGAAAAACGCTTTTTTCTCAAATATTCGATGTGCTTAGTTTGAAAAATGCTGTGGAAATGATATTTCCGGAAATAGTCCATTTAAGTATATTTGAACTGTTCCGCTGTGGCTAGCCGTTATCTCCGTTTCAGAGAAGGTTTCAAAACATCCGCCCATCACTGATTCTTTCTTCTGAAGACTTCCTGAGGGCGACATACAAATATTCAATTTTCTAATGGTTTTAGTATTTGGGTTCTAGGCCAAAGTCTATTAAAAACTAGTTTTCCGGATTGTTAATGAAGAAAAACTTACTAATTTACTGTATGAGTAATTTCATGGTAGCTTCGTTCTGCATTAATTCTGTATTGCATAAAATTTTAATAGAAAACAGTATCTTGTTTGACCGAATAATGTTATGAAACGCGTTTTGTTTTACATTTCATTAATCAGTTATGTTGATTATATCATTTTTGCGATCTATGTGTGATAGTCATCTATGGGAAGCGATTATAATTTTCGGATCAGTATGACATTACATGAATATTGACTTAACCGTACGTCAAACAATTACTAAAGGCATAAATATCTACATGGACTTACTCATAATATCCAATAATCATTCATATATATGGCGACGTATTAGATTAATTCGCACTTGTTCAGGTGGACAATCTAGCAGAGGTGCTCCTGCCAACCCTTTTATTGGATCTAACCTACGCTCAAAGAGCTGGGAATGATGTGCTGCAAATGCTTCTGCCGTAAACGATTGCAATCCATACGTACTCAGTAAACACATGATGATTAGCGAATTAAGAGACAAGACTGAGGACTTCATATTCTCGAATTAGCAGGTCCGCGATGAGGTCTTGATGATAAACACGGTAGCCCTTCGCCGCAAAACTATTTGGCAGTGAACTTTTGTTTTCATTCTTGGTGCTGCTTACTTATCATCTTTTGGAAACCCGATTACGAAACATCCGTTCTTAGTATCAAAGCATCGCTATTGATCGAGGTGAATCTGCTCAAGGTATTTTCGAGAGACGTGTATAATTTCCTGATGGTAGAGTTAGCGACAGAGAAGCGAATTGTTCCCAGAGAAATTGTAATAGTGATTTTATAAGGGTCAGATAGGCTTATAATATGCTGTGCTAATTCTATTGGTATTTTTCAAATAAAATTTCTAGCACGCTACTCATTTGGTGAAACTAATGTCATGAATTACCACTATTGGAACTGCAAATATTGGAACTATTTCTTACTACGAGGTTTGACTATTACTTACAAAATCTTTTTGGAATAAAGCTTGTCAAAATTCCGATAATATTTTCTCCACATCTCAACATCTTATTCTGAGCCCAAATATTGCAATTATCATTAACGAAAAATAACATTCAACTGATTGTTTGCAAAATCGAAGAGTTCCTACCGCATAAGCCCTTCAAGTATCCGATACTAGGGTAGCTCTGAAAGTGGTCCTTTCCCATACTTTAGATCCCTCAACCCTCCTCTGTTCAACTCTTGTTATTGCCTACCTCTCTCATTGTAATCTACGAGTCTCTTTCTTTATTTCCACTGGTTTGCTTCCTCCCATATTACGGAGGCCATAAGAAATCAACTTCCGATGAATTACATTCCATCAATTTCACTCAAAATTCTACTATATACACGCGATATTATCTAAATATCTCTTGTTGTTATAAGAAGAATATTGTACTCGGTTACGTCATTAAAAAAGAAATATCATTTTATATTAGTTATGAATTCGTAGGCATTATAGGCATCCCATGAGACCCGATCCAAGCGTCTTTATTTTTTAACATCTGTCACTTTATCCTTTTTTGTACTTGGATTCGAATATTCTGGATAATATTTGGATAAGATAATGAGTAACTTCAGAGATGGGTTCGAAATTGTTGTGAATGGGCTTGTAAGTAAGCTTCTAGATTGGGATTTTCTATGCTTTCTTTGAAAGGTTGTCCTTGATTTTTTTCATTATCCACTCTTACTTTTATTTTATATGTCATAGAATCAGTTACGGATTCGGTCATTTTTTTCTGTTCGTCATTCTAATAATTTCAAACATTCAATACGTTAAGTATTCCCATTCATTTGTTAGCGACGTTTGTAATTTTATGCATAAAATTATTGCATCGTTTCCTGATTCCTCCCCATTATCAGGAAAATCTCATTAATGATGTAAGAAAAAGAAGGTTGTAACACGGCTGTATGTGAATTAGATTTTAATTTTCGGCAAGCGGAACTCGCGCTCAGAGACAAACAGAAGCTCCGGATTACCGTTTGTCTCTGAGCGCGAGTTCCACTTGCCGAAAAACGGCTTACGTAGTATTTTTTAAACCTCTAACTCATTAATGATGTTGACAGATTTGACTCTCACTACAGCTATGCACTATTAATATGAGTAATATTCCTAATGTCAGTGTTACTTATATTTAACTACAGTTATTGATTCTTATTTTTATTACTCGTATTTTTACTATTTCTACTCCTGTTAATGTTGCGTGCACTGTTTTTATCCTTGGTATGCTATATGTTCATCAGGATTTTTATCATATATTTATTATTAAGACAACATCACAGTTATTGGGCATCGTTTATCATTCACCATCTGTCTCACAATGCTGCATGTAAAGAAACACGTCTCCGAAGTTAAAATTTGCTTTTTATTTTTCCGCCTAATCTCCTTTAATACATATTTTTGGTATAAGATTTTTTTAGTTTCGCAAAATCCATGCCTCACCTTCCTAGAACGGGATCGAATGTTTATCAGATTCGAAGCACATACGTTTTTATGACTACCTAACCTATCTTTCAGTGTGCTCGCGCGGGTTTCCTACGAACTTTAGGTGTAAGAGAGGCCCATATTGGACTTACCACACTGAAAAAAGTACAGTTACAATAATATCATTACACAAACAAGGGTCGTTATAAATAATCAATAAATTAAATTTTAATAAGTAGATAGATCTCACATCAAATTTAATCAAATTCTTAATGATAGAGGAGATAGATACAATTTATAACAAAGGTAGGATTTTGTATTTAACATTGATGGCTGTCATGCATGCAACTGAAAAATTTCTTTAGAATAAAATCTGTAGTAACTCCGATTCACTTTAATTAGCTATAACCTTTGAAAAAACAAATTGTAGGGTTCCCTTATAGCCAACCGGGCAACGCGTTCGACTTCGATGAAAGTGGTTGGGTTTGATAACCGGTGGTGGTCTACGAGCGTAATGACCTAAGTTGCCGAAGCACTTTTAACAATACTACAAGCCTCTCCTAACACTATTTGTAAGATTGAATACAGAGTCCTTAAAATTATCTTGATGGTACGTCTGGACTTGCGCCGCTGAGATAATTATCGATAATTACTGTACAATTAAAAACGAAACACTTTGGTTTTTATATATTAAGTGAGGTTGAAAAATATACGAACCTTTATCCTTGGAAAGCCGATCACAGTTACTGGAAATAGCTTTAGAAGAAACATTTGTAAGATCGTAAACCTAGTAAAGTAAATAAAGAAAGTTGAATTCATGATGATTTTCGTGTTTTATTACTCTTTTTCTACAGTAAGACTATGTTTATTCTGAATTCAAATGCCACAGTTTTTAGTTTGGGTCTTATTCACCAAAATCCATGTAGCTTCTTCTTTTTAACACGGTTATTGTTTAATGATGCACTTTTACTTTTCAGGAACTCTTTGGCCTACATCTTCCTAGAAAGTAGGCGAAGCCTGGAGGACAACTGCGAATTGGTGCGTCAGAGATCCTTCCATGCTGTCCTATATCCGGCCATGTTCTACTGCGTCCTGTAGTGAACTGCACTGCTACCACCGGCTGCAATCCAACCAAAAAGAGCAAGAAGAAGAAAGCAATCAGCTTAGTCACCACCTTCATGTTGCCGTATAGAAAATATCACTTTCTCCTTAAGTATTCGAACTGTTCGCTTAGAGAGATGCTTTTGAAATGATAATTCGAGGAAATAGTCCATCTGAGTGTATTTGAGTAGTGTCCCTGTGTCTATTCGTCTTATCTTCCTTCCAAACAGTGTTTCGAAACATCCGCTCATTACCGGTGGATAATTTCTTGAGGCGATATACAAAAATTTCATTTTCTAATGGTTTTAAGGAAACACTTATTGATTTACTCTATGAACAATTGCATCATAGCTTCGTTTTGCTATCATACTGTATCGTAACGTTTTCTAATAGGAAACAACTTACTGTTTAATTGAAATCTTGGAATAAACAACATAATTATATGTTGTTTATTAATCAGTGTAGATAAACAATATTTTTATGATCTATATATGATTACTTTGTCCAGAGAGCGACTTTAATTTTCTGGTCATTGTGTTATTACGCAAATAGACAAATAATAACAGCACATCAAGAGACTACTACTTTAGGTATCAACATCTACAAAGACATACCTTTAATTTCCCATTTTCATTAATATATGTGTCGGCATATCTTATTAGCTCGTACTTGTCCAGGCGGACATCTCCTCAGAGGTGCTCCGGACAACTTCTTTTTCGGCAAACCTCTTATCACTCGAGAATGCACTCTGAAGTCTTCCGCCGCAATCGATTGCAATTCATACGTACAAAATAAACACACAATGATGATTGAGTTAATAGCAAAGCCTGTCAACTGCATATTCTCGATGTTGCCAATCAGCGATGAAGACGTGATGCTAGACACGGGAGCTCTTCTCCGCGAGCAACTACCTGTTTGTGAATTGTTGTTTTTTCCTTAGTTGAGGCTACTTTATCTTCGCTTAGAAACTCGAGTACGAAAAATCCGGTTGTGCGAATCAACACATTTGCTATTCATCGAAGTTTGTCTACTCAGAATATTTTCGAGAGAATTTGTATTAAAACGTGATTTAGATTTAGAGTTAAATTTTTGCCGCAGAAGCCTCCAGTGGCGAATGGCAGGGGGTGCATTATCACCTTATCTACCCTATTAGCTTCCCTGGTGCTATGCAGAAAGAACGTTCAGCAGTAATTATCTCTTTTAGAGATTGTTTCCTTGTAATACATGGTCATTGCCTCTCCAAGGGATGTTAATGTAGGTTCCAGACCCTTCCTTGAAGCCCGTGAGGTACGGATTTCCCATTGAAATCCTGATTAATGGCTGATCCTAATTAATTTTTCTGAATTATTATTAGAATAACTTCTATTCTATCGTTAGATGGTCCCTGCAATGTGTTTATTGGAATTGTAAATTCAGAAATTATAGACATTTCCCTCATCTTCAATCGACTATTTTCACCATACCATTGATTATACATGGACTTACATTTCTAATGTGTTTTGCAGGAAAATGTATGAACTTGAATTCAATCATTGCAATAGTCGTACCACCTTCATAACCATAAAAGTTTTAAATTTTCCGTATTTTAATCACGTGTTTCGGAATTTTAAATCAAAACCACAATACAGGACAAAAATAAGAATAGGTTTTACTTCCTTTCTTACTTGGCTCGATTTCATAGGATCATTATTTACAAATAAATACTGCGAAAGAAGTCAACACTGCAAGAGATGGTAAAACAATATTCTTGTGGAAGAGAAAGTTTTTGTCATTTGGATTAGCAAATAGGATAGTTTTGTTAAGATAACAACGAATTACGATAAGCAATACTCTTCTTATGATTCCTTTGATTTCATACTTCTAACTTATTAGGAAGTGGTATATCATTTTTTAATTTTTTTCCTCAATGAATTTGTAATAAGATTAACCGACATCTAAGGATAATTACAGAAAACCTCTTTTTAAACGCTCCCACTTCATGCTTGGTTTTCTCCCGGTCCCAGTACATATCACGCGAAACATAGTAAAAATTTAGCTTAAAACACTCTATGATCCACTTATAAGGTGGATTTTTTCAGTCGTTGAATGCGTGCGACCCCCTGTGGTAAAACGTATAACTCTTTTGATTGACTGAGAACTCTACTCTACTTCTAAAGGTGGAAATTATGCCAGCAGAAACTAAAACATCTGAAATGTAAAAGAAACCGCCCGCTGGGGAGGAGTGTTTAGTGTGCTAACGTTCCAATATCCCGTGTTCGTATCACGGCTGGTCGGATTTTCCGGTTAGGAAATGGTTGTGTTCGTTATTGTTTACACTTATCACTCCAATTGTTCAGTGAATGGATTTTTCCACAGAAATTGTGAAAATAATAAAGTACATAAACGAAGAAAATTTATGTAATGAGGAATTAATGATTTTTAATGGTCNGTGTTTAGTGTGCTAACGTTCCAATATCCCGTGTTCGTATCACGGCTGGTCGGATTTTCCGGTTAGGAAATGGTTGTGTTCGTTATTGTTTACACCTATCACTCCAATTGTTCAGTGAATGGATTTTTCCACAGAAATTGTGAAAATAATAAAGTACATAAACGAAGAAAATTTATGTAATGAGGAATTAATGATTTTTAATGGTCTTTAAATGCTTTGAAACACTGTGTTTTACAATAACGTCTGTCTACATTAACAAATATTCCTTGCGGACAGTCAGAATCCTTTTGAGTCAAAATATCACAGCTTCTTAAACCATGATTGGACGCAATAAAATATATTTCTTCCACGTTTTCCGAGAACTCGCTAGTGTACAGCGTCCGATGAGTGTAGAAAATCCTTGAGAACGCTTGAGTTGAGGTGCAGTAGATATCCAGTTCTGCTTATTGGGCTTCGACAGGCTGCAATCCATGCCAAAAGAAGAGAAAATACGTGATTAATATGCATCGCATCAGCTGCATTAACTTGGTATAAAATTATTTTTCTTTGATATATGTTGAAAGGTGCTCTTTTATACCTAAGTGGGCAACGCGTTCAAAGTCGGTGAAAACGGTCCCGGTTTTCCCAGTGGGGGCCAACATGCGAAAAAAAAAATAGCTATCGAAGCACCATTAACAATATCACTATATGCTGAAGATACTTATGAAACGATATCGAGCAAGCATATTCTATTTTAATGTTTATAGATTTTCGCATCTTCATTATGACTCGTACACCATATGGGAGCATTTCGAAAGAAAATAGAATAAAGATGTTCTTCATTTTATCTGAAGAAGTGTACCCCACGGATTTAGCTACAGACAGATAAGTAAGTAAATGATGCATGGACAATGTGTCAAACAACTGCTTAAGCATAAAAATTGACATACCATTGATTTCTCTTCCTCTAAAATGCTCGGCGACATGTCCATCCAACCCATACGAATCCACGAGGACATCCCCGCCACGGTCCACTGCTCAACTCTATTTTCGGCGGAAAATCAGATCTTATCATTCTGGAGTGCAGGTCGAAGCTCTCCGCGGCGATACATTGCAGTCCATACGCAAAAATTAAACACATGAAGATGAGTGACTTAACGGTAATGCTCGCCATCTTCATATTCTCGATGAAACAAATCAGCGACTAAGACGTGAGACGGTGACTTTACGGCGAGAGTAACTTCTTTAGAGTGACTAGATGGATCCTTCTTATCCTTGTTTTGAAACTCGATTACGAAATATGCGGTTGTGCGTATCAACGCATTGCTAATCACCGAGATAAATCTACTCAAAATATTTTTGAGAGAATTTGTATTAAAACGTGATTCAGATTTAGAGTTAGATTTGTTCCCCATAATCCGCCAGTGGCGTATGGCAGTGGTTGTATTAACACCTTAATTACCCTATTAGCTTCTCTGGTGCTATTCAGAAAGAACGACAAGAAGTAATGATCTATTATAGAGATTTTTTTCTTGTAATACCTCGTCATTGCCTCTCGAAGGGTTGATTATATGGATTTCAGACCCT
Organism: Ladona fulva; assembly: GCA_000376725.2. Taxonomy (NCBI): domain Eukaryota; kingdom Metazoa; phylum Arthropoda; class Insecta; order Odonata; family Libellulidae; genus Ladona; species Ladona fulva. The sequence continues at coordinate 1,595,285 of KZ308173.1, forward strand.
TCCTTAGAGCCCATGGGACCCGGATTCCCTCTCAGATACTAGTTCATTGCTAATCCTAATTATTATCGTGAGGTACGGATTTCCCATTGAAATCCTGATTAATGGCTAATCCTAATTAATTTCTCTGAATTATTATTAGAAAAACTTCTATTTTCTCGTTAGTTGGTTAGTTGGTAGTTGGAGATGTGTTTATTGGAATTGTAAATTCAGAAATTATAGACATTTCCCTCATCTTCAATCGACTATTTTCACCATACCATTGATTTTACATGGACTTACAAGGCCATAAGAAATCAACTTCCGATGAATTACATTCCATCAATTTCACTCAAAATTCTACTATATACACGCGATATTATCTAAATATCTCTTGTTGTTATAAGAAGAATATTGTACTCGGTTACGTCATTAAAAAAGAAATATCATTTTATATTAGTTATGAATTCGTAGGCATTATAGGCATCCCATGAGACCCGATCCAAGCGTCTTTATTTTTTAACATCTGTCACTTTATCCTTTTTTGTACTTGGATTCGAATATTCTGGATAATATTTGGATAAGATAATGAGTAACTTCAGAGATGGGTTCGAAATTGTTGTGAATGGGCTTGTAAGTAAGCTTCTAGATTGGGATTTTCTATGCTTTCTTTGAAAGGGTGTCCTTGATTTTTTTCATTATCCACTCTTACTTTTATTTTATATGTCATAGAATCAGTTACGGATTCGGTCATTTTTTTCTGTTCGTCATTCTAATAATTTCAAACATTCAATACGTTAAGTATTCCCATTCATTTGTTAGCGACGTTTGTAATTTTATGCATAAAATTATTGCATCGTTTCCTGATTCCTCCCCATTATCAGGAAAATCTCATTAATGATNGCTCTATTCTGAGCCTCAGTCTACCAATATTATTCCTTTCGAGTACTTTAATCACATATAAAAAATTGTTGTTTCTGAGAGAATATGAAATTTATAATTAGTTTACTAAAATAATTTGTTCCATATTGTATAATGGGACGCATTAATTGCCAGCTCCTGAGATTTTAATTGCGTGGGAGCGGTTAGATTACACAGTTACATTTCAATATTGTATAGTTCAATTTTTCCTGGGAATAGACTAGCCCTGTTCCCACAAGATCATTGTGAAGTAATGATCTGTTATAGAAATTTTTCCTTGTAATTTATGGCCATTGCCTCTCGAAGGGTTGATTATGTGGGTTTCAGACCCTCCCTTAGAGCCCATGGGATCCGGATTCCCTCTCAGATACTAGTTCTTGGCTAATCCTAATTATTTTCCCTAAATAATTATTAGAAAAACTTCTATTTTCTCGTTAGTTGGTCCCTGCGATGTGTTTATTGGAATTGTAAATTCTGAAATTATAGACAATTCCCTCATTTTCAATCGACTATTTCACTATAACATTGATTTTACATGGACTTAAACTTCTAATGTGATTTTGCAGGAAAATGCATTAACTCGTACTCAACAATTGCGTCAGTCTTTACCGTTGCATAAACCGAAAAGTTTTCAATATTCCTTGTTTTCATCATGTCTCTCGAGAATTCACATCGAAGTCGCACTTTACGACCTAAATAAGAATAGGTTTTACTTCCTTTCTTACTTGGCTCGATTTATTTGGACCATTATTTATAAATAAATATTGCAAAAGAAATATAGCCTGCAAGAGTTGGTAAAACAATATTCGTGTGAAAGAGAAATGTTTTGCCATTTGTATTAGCAAATAAGATAATTTTGTTAAGATAACGACGAATAACGATAAGCAAAACTCTTCATATAATCACTTTGATTTCATACTACTATCTTATCAGGATGTACGGTATATCTTTCTTTAAATATGTTCCTCGATGTATTTGAATTAAGAGTTATCGACATCGGATGGTTAATTACAGAAAACCCCTTTTTAAACTCTCCCACTTCTTGCTTGGTTTTCTCCCGGTCACAGTACATATCACGCGAAACATAGTAAAAATTTAGCTTAAAACACTATCAAACACTTATAAGGTAGATTTTTTCAGTCGCTGAATGCGCTGAAGTCGCTGAGTCTAACTCTTTTGATTGACTGAGAACACTAAACATTTTCTGTATCGCCGTCGTCGGCTTTACTCGTCTGCATCACCTCGTGCATAAGAGGAATTTTTTCGATACTCTTCTTTACGATACGAAAATGTCTCGAAACACAAATCTTCATCCCACTGTAGGAGCTGATTATAGCACGGAGATTGTGGGGAGAGTGGGATATTCCCCATCAGTCTCTTCACAGGGAAGAAACTAATTGTAAGATCAAAAGTTGCTCTACTATTTTTGTGATATTTTCGTCTATTTTATCAATAATCTTGCAATTTTGAATAAACAGCAATGTTCTACGGCCAAAATAAGAATTTATATTTCATATCCTTCCTTTTAGTGCTTGTGTCGATTTCGAATGTCTATTCTTTGAAATTAAATTTTGCAAATGAAATGAATCCTGCAAGCGATCAAACAAAGCGTTACATGCATTTCTTATGGAAGCGGTTAAAAGGTCTGGAGTCGAACTAGCGACTGTTCAGCGAATGAAAAGTAGCATATTAACTGTCCTGGGAAGGCATTTTACAATCTTCAAAGTTTGAAAGTTGTGCGGCAATTAGTTCTCGAGTTTTAGGCGAACATGCATACACACACATATACAATCATACACACATACAAACGTAATAATAATAATTATACAAACGTAACAACATTCTGCTTTATATGTAAGATATATGCACTCACAAAAATACTTCGTAACCAGTTGGCAGGAGATACCACCATATTTCTGGTAATTTCAAATAATGACGCGCGTGCCACATTTCGATTACTTTTCGTATCCTCATCATTTCCCTTCCAATTAAATCCAAATCGCATAAGTAATCATAAATCGTCTCCATCAATCCATGCTCGACGGTTTTTTTCTTATGATTTCCCGTTTAAATTACAGAATTGCCCTTCTTTGCTGAACTGGTAACTAGTTGTCTCATACAGCAGTAGTTGTTTATCGTTTATTATCACTTCCGAAGAAGTGGAATTTTTCTACCTTGTTCTTAGTGATAAAAAGTGAATCTGATATCGATGTTTAAAATTCAATGAAGTATACATTATCACCAACCTTCGACTCTGATGTGCCAGCAAGAAATGAAACACGTAATGAGCATTTCATGATTTTTATAGGTTATGAAATAAATGGACAAAAGGCAGCTTTTACAGTAATGCTATTTATGGATTCTAACGTACATTTTTACAGACAGAATTATTTTGAACCAAATCCACCGTGCTTTTCGCATTACGCTTAGGCACTGTTCACTTTTATCTGGAATTCACTGATCTGCAGCGTCCGAGAACTTGAGCAGAACCCGGAGAACATTCTCGTAGAGGTGCATTAGAAATTGCTTTGTGTATTTTTTCAGTCAGTACCACACCAACCTCCTGCGTAATGGGCGTCGCTGTGTTTTGGGCTGCCACATGCTGAAATCCAAGCCAACAGAAGAAATAAATAAATGAGAAGAACACGCATTGAAGAATCAGCTTCATTTCGTTCGTATCGTTTCTTATTTCCTATGCTCGAACTGAACTCTTTGAAAGTTGCTAATTGAATGATATCGAGCAAGTCCGATCTATGTTCATGTTTATCAGATTACGCAGTTTCATAACTGTTGCGGAGTATGGGAGGATTTCGAAATAACATCGAAACATCGAGTTCTTACATTTTTGTGCCGCTAGATTTAAGATCATATTATATGAATTGTGTTTCTCGTAGCTATAGGTAGCATATGCGACCCGATTCAAGCGTTTTTTTACATTTATGCCCGTTAATTAATACTTTTCCTGTTCTGTCTCCAGTTTTTCTATGATTGTACCAATAATTTGGAATAGATAATAATAGAGTTACTTCAAAGGTGGGCTCGAATTGGTAATGAATGGGTTTATTTGTATGCTTCTAGATTGGGATTTTCTGTTTTCTTTGAGAAATTCGTCGAAAGCCTCAGAGAATTCTGATGATTTTTGGAGTTCCTTGAAATATTTTCCTCTTCCACTGTAACTTTCCTAATAATATTTTTGAAATCATAGCTAAAAATTTCTGAAGCAATGAATTATAAACTTCGGTTTGTCTATTTAAGTGTTATGTTTACTATAGTGTCAACATTACAATTATTACTTCTACGAAATCTTCTCTCAGGGAAATATCAATTACTTCGTACCCTTCTGAAACTCTCTTAAGCTTATTTCTTTTTCTAAATTTCTACCTAGTTTCGTTTCAGCATAGTATGTTCCCTCCATAGCCTAACACACATGTCACCTTATTTTCGGAACCTGTTACTTGTATGAGGCTGTTGAAGGGGTCTTCTATGAACATTCGTATAGTGGCCAATGGGCCATTTGCCTGCTCTCTCCATGGGTTGACATTTTAAATGCAAAGCTCTTTCACGCGAACACCACCTTTCCTTCGATCTTTAATTAAGGATCTAAATTTCATTATTGAGAGTTAAATAGAATGCTACGCGGCATTTTATAGCTTAATTTTCTATTCAACACTTTCTATAAACTTGAATAGAAAACAAATTCGTAATTTAATCAGAGTGAGAAATATTTTTAGAACACAATGGAGAACTGAAGTGCGAATTATTTATAACTTCAGTGGGAACAGGATAAGGGGATAACTTTGCACAATGAGGTGTTCATCCTTATTCACACCTTATTTGATAATTATAAAATTATAAAAATTCTTGCCTTACGTTATTACCGGGGAATTTATTATAACATTTAAAAAATATGGTATCGTTACGTATGTAAATGATATAAATTGAGGTTCTGCAATCATATCTGAGAATATTATCTTGAACGCGTCTTTTCAATTACTTATGCACCATATGGTTAGTAAAACTAAAGTATATAATGCTAGCTAAATGCAGAACAAAAGGAAACCCTAGAGAACAAAAAAACAGGTATTTTGTACTCTACGTTTTATATGAGTGTCTTAGGTGACACAAATCCCCAAGTTCCGGATCTTAGCGAGCGTTCGAAAAATATTTTTAGGCATCGCTTACTTTAATACGAATATTTTGATTCACAACTTGTAGCTATCTGAGCCTTACAATTTCAGAATTTAGATCTTGAGGTTATACAAGAATGCGGAAAAGTGTGTGCATTTCTGTAGATTTACTCCAAAACAGCTAAGGTGGTGGGGTGAGGTTATATTCTTCCTCAGAGAAATCAAATATCACAAATTCCTTTCAACAAAATAAACCATTCTGTAGCCAGTGATATTATGGCAAGGAGGCTCTACGGATACGACAGACTTGCTCGATTTTTCCTAACAGTCAACTATATATTTAGCTTACTTTCTCGAGAGGACGAATTCATTGCTGTATTAACGTGTATTCACACGGCATACAAAAGATAGATTTAGCAAAGGAACAAGCTGACTTCTAAATTCGGTATTTTGCTCGGATTTTTCTGTAAGGCCTGTGTGGTAATTAGAGATTATACCCGGAAGGGGACACTTCCCTAACTGCTGGGAGTTATTAGCCTACTAGGTTCAGCTCACAACCACCAGGAAATGAAAACTCTCTAACATTTTAAAATATTTTTGTAACTTAAATCAATAGCTAAAACGTTAACAATAGGACCCCTCTTCACAATCGATGAAACATTAAAACATTTAACATTGCCAAAGGTATTTCTGTATTAACGAAATGGACCAAACTATTTTAATCAACACTGTCTCCCTGTAACGTAAAAAGAGTCCATTATAGAAAAATACATAGACCATTCAGCAAACAGATGTTTAAACGTCTACGTTAACGTACCATGATTTTTTCTTCCTCTAAAGTATTCGGCGGCATACTCCTCTAAATATGATTTGTCCCGCAGGACAAGCCATCAGTGGTGCAACATTTAATCTTGGCACAAGTAGAGGTTTTATCTCTCGAGAATGCAGTCCCATTTGATCCGCAGCATTCGATTGCAGTCCATACACACAAAGTAAACCCATTACGACGAGTGATGTAAAAATAATGCTCGTTAACTTCATATTCTCGATAGATGAAGTCAGTGATGGGGACACGAGCCAAAATTCAGCGTCTTTCCTGTGAGACTAACTTCTTCTTTGCGTGGACTTCTTATCTTTGTTATGAAACTCAGATACGAAACATCCGGTCATTATCAGTGAATCTCTTTCCTTCCAGGTGAATTTGAGTTAAAATGTTTACCCGGAAACTCGTAAAGTTAATCCCGGTACAATGCGGGTACGCGGTTTCACATATCCGTGAACGGCTGCTGTTTACAAAATGATCTTTATATTGAGCGGAACTGATAACTATACCCTTTTGCGACACACAAGGCTTACCTTTATATATACAACAGAATTCTTCGATTCGTAATTAACCATGAAAAATTAGTGGAAATTCGAAGTTCGATGGCCGATGACATAATCGCTGGTACTAACGGACAAATTACTGAAGTTCATTGGTAAATGTGGAAGAGTGGTAAAGTCCCCTGTTATAATAGAATAGGGTAAAATAACTCTTAAAACTATCAATTGAAAACACTTACTGTTGATGTGTATTTCGTCCTCAATAAGAGCATCTTCAGAGCGACATATAACTTTTTACGGCATAGCTCTGAAGATGCTCCGTTCTACATGTACGTATGTCCCTGCAGTCGCTTTTTGGCGTGTGGCAGGGGGTGCATGCAAAATGGCTCGGTACTTCCCTAATCGATTACTTTCGCGTATCGTTCGCGCAGAAAATTAATTTTTCGAACGACTTATTCTAGCATCGATTAATCTGATTTTTCTCTCAGAATCAGATCATGTAACACGAAGGACGCATGTATCACTAAAGACGCACTGAATGTAACTTCTCTGAACTTATTAAGAAACATTTGTATTCGTTTAAATCTTCTATCTTGTAATCAATCGTTTCTGGCAGTTTCATTATTTCATTCATCTTCTTTCTTCTTGAGATTCCCATACTGCGTCCTTGAGGGCAAAATGTAAATAAACTGGAAGCGTTTTTCTTTGATGTTTCTTTTAGAATTTTTTACTTTTTACGTGATTTTTAAAGGTGGAAGTTATGCCAGCAGAAATTGAAACGGAATGTAAAAGAAACCGCCCGCTGGGGAGGAGTGTTAAGTGTGCTAACGTTCCAAGATCCCGTGTTCGTATCACGGCTGGTCGGATTTTAGGAAATGGTTGCGTTCGTTATTGTTTACACCTATCACTCCAATTGTTCAGTGAATGGATTTTTCCACAGAAATTGTGAAAATAATAAAATACATAAACGAAGAAAATTTATATAATGAGGAATTAATGATTTTTAATGGTCTTTAAATGCTTTGAAACACTGTGTTTTACAATAACGTCTGTCTACATTAACAAATATTCCTTGCGGACATTCAGAATCCTTTTGAGTCAAAATATCACAGCTTCTTAAACCATGATTGGACGCAATTAAAATTTTTTTGTTCCACGTTTTCCGAGAACTCGCTAGTGTACAGCGTCCGATGAGTGTAGAAAATCCTTGAGAACGCTTGAGTTGAGGTGCAGTAGATATCCAGTTCTGCTTATTGGGCTTCGACAGGCTGCAATCCATGCCAAAAGAAGAGAAAATACGTGATTAATATGCATCGCATCAGCTGCATTAACTTGGTATAAAATTATTTTTCTTTGATATATGTTGAAAGGTGCTCTTTTATACCTAAGTGGGCAACGCGTTCAAAGTCGGTGAAAACGGTCCCGGTTTTCCCAGTGGGGGCCAACATGCGAATAAAAAAATAGCTATCGAAGCACCATTAACAATATCACTATATGCTGAAGATACTTATGAAACGATATCGAGCAAGCATATTCTATTTTAATGTTTATAGATTTTCGCATCTTCATTATGACTCGTACACCATATGGGAGCATTTCGAAAGAAAATAGAATAAATATGTTCTTCATTTTATCTGAAGAAGCGTACTCCACGGATTTAGCTACAGACAGATAAGTAAGTAAATTTTGTATGGACAATGTGTCAAACAACTGCTTAAGCATAAACATTGACATACCATTGATTTCTCTTCTTCTAAAATGTTCGGCGACATGTCCATCCAACCCATACGAATCCATGAGGACAGCCCCGCCACGGTCCACTGCTCAACTCTATTTTCGGCGGAAAATCAGATCTTATCACTCTGGAGTGAAGCTCGAAGCTCTCCGCGGCAGTACATTGCAGTCCATACGCACAAATTAAACACATGAAGATGAGTGACTTAACGGTAATGCTCGCCATCTTCATATTCTCGATGAAACAAATCAGCGACTAAGACGTGAGACGGTGACTTTACGGCGAGAGTAACTTCTTTAGAGTGACTAGATGGATCCTTCTTATCCTTGTTTTGAAACTCGATTACGAAATATGCGGTTGTGCGTATCAACGCATTGCTAATCACCGAGATAAATCTACTCAAAATATTTTTGAGAGAATTTGTATTAAAACGTGATTCAGATTTAGAGTTAGATTTGTTCCCCATAATCCGCCAGTGGCGTATGGCAGTGGTTGTATTAACACCTTAATTACCCTATTAGCTTCTCTGGTGCTATTCAGAAAGAACGACCAGAAGTAATTATCTGTTATAGAGATTTTTTTCTTGTAATACGTGGTCATTGCCTCTCGAAAGGTTGATTATGTGGGTTTCAGACCCTCCCTTAGAGCCCATGGGACCCGGATTCCCTCTCAGATACTAGTTCATTGCTAATCCTAATTACTTTCCCTAAATAATTATTAGAAAAACATGGAGAAATGTTCTGGCGGGATAGCTCAATGGATAGAGCAACCGACCGGCAATTGGAGAACCGGGTTCGAGTCCCGGTTCCGACAGACTTTTTTCATGTCCGTTTCTCCTTGGGAATTCTATTTTCTTGTTAGTTGGTCCCTGCGATGTGTTTATTTGAATTGTAAATTCAGAAATCATAGACATTCCCCTCATCTTCAATCGACTATTTTCACCATACCATTGATTTTACATGGACTTAAATTCCTAATGTGTTTTTGCAGGAAAATGCATGTACTCGTACTCAACAATTGCGTCTGTCTTTACCCTTGCATAAACCGAAAAGTTTTCAATATTCAGTGTTTTCATCATGTCTCTTGAGATTTCACATCGAAGTCGCACTCCACGACCTAAATAAGAATAGGTTTTACTTCCTATCTTACTTGGTTCGATTTATTTGGACCATTATTTCTAAATAAATATTGCGAAAGGAGTAAAGCCTGCAAGAGATGGTGAAACGATATTCTTGTGGAAGAGAAATTTCTAGTCAATGGGATTTGAAAATAGAATACTGTTGTTAGAATTTCGATAAGCAATAATCCTCTTATGATTCCTTTGATTTTATACCGCTCTCTTATCAGTATGTGCGGTATATCTTTCTTTAAATATGTTCCTCGATGCATTTGAATTAAGAGTTATGGATATCGGATGGATAATTACAGAAAACCCTTTTCAAAACGCTCCCCCTATCAAAAAACACACAGTAAAAATATAGCTTAAGACACTTTTTCATCCACTTGTAAGGTGGATTTTTCCAAATATATTGCATTATACTACGATATTCTATCACTATTCAGAATCTAAAACTACTGATTTTATTTTAAGTTCCTTAACGTATATGAAGAATTTTGGAGGATGCGGGAATGTGAAATTCATAATTATCTTACTTAGATGTTTTGGTCCGTATTGCACCATATACGTTATCGTACCATATCTGTATCGTTTTCGGTTACGGAACATCCGTTCAGCAAATCAGTGAATTGCTTTTCTTGGAGGTAAAGTTGAACTTTATTTTTGCAATGGAACTCCTTAAGTTATGCAAGTACGTTGTAGGTCAAAGAAATATAGGAGAACTTAGGACTGGAATATGCAATTCTGAATTATAGCGCTATTCGGAATCCAAGGCTGCAACTTTCTTTCATTTGACTCATTCTAGTATAATAAGTTAGAAGTACTACGTCGCATGAGACGAAATATGGAAAACTGAAGAAGGAAATTTTCTCTTCGTAATCATTATTGTATTGCTATTATTGAAGGTGAGTCGTTAGAAAAAAATGTGGAGATATTGGTAGAGTTATTAAGAATGGAGTGGAGATGGAGGAAAATTATTTCCAGTGAGCGATTTGGAAAAACTTTTGGGCTAGAATTAGTATGTAATTCCATGGTTATTGCTATGGCTTATAAATATAATAAATATTTTTCCTCGTTTTACGAACTTCGTGAAACGCATAGAGGGAACATGAACTCATAAATGTTGAAACTCTTGCACTTCATTAGGTGAGATCATATTAAAATAGAAAACCAGTAAAAGAATTAGCCTATTTGATAGATTTAACACCCATTATGGGGTACTGTTCAGGTGTGGATGCCTTTACAGTACGGGGAAATCAAATGATTAAGCGGAAGGAAGCAAGATTTATCATGTGATGTATCATAAGTTAGGAAAGTGGTACGGCACTAATAGAGAATTTGGGACATGGAACTCTGACATAGTGACAAAAGTTCCGTAAATTAATAAAATTCACCATACAGGATACGGGGTTACCCTGTGGACTGCAGGAGAGACCTGATTACCGACGATAGCTTTTCAAAAAATTCCAGAATTATTAGATGAAGTTAAGGATATTGTCCTTCCGGTGAACAGCGAGCGTGATTTTCGAGAGGCGACGACCAAGCATTACAAGGAAATAATCGCTAAAACAGGTAGTTACTTCCGTTCGTTCTTTCCGAATAGCATCAGAGGATCTAATAGGGTAGATTAGGTGAGATGATAATACACCCCCTGCCCTGGCGGCTTGCAGGGTACAAATCTAAATCTAAAGTTACTGAAAAACTTCAAGGGTGAGACTAAAAGGCCTTCCAAATAATAGTTGGTCAGTGTATATGACTGAAATATATTTTCAACCCTAGTTCTTTCTTTCTTTTACTTCTCCTGGTCAATTTTTGTCGTCCTGTGTCCTTGCTTTATATTGTATATACCCACTACCAACAGATCATTCAACTATCTGCAGTCTTTAATAATAAAGATAAAGAAAAGATCTAATTCTAATTGTGAGTCCGAATATTTCAATTCCTATACCCGTAAGGTATTCGTTAATCGAATACTTCGCTGAATTGCGTGGTTCCTTTGCATCATCAAGTGCAAATCACTTGTAAATTGGCTTTATTGCAGATCTTTAAGTCATCCTACTCTTGCAAATCGCTTACATTGCCTCTCTTTAACTAATACACACATCTGTAAAACTTTTAGTAAACTGCGCTTCTCTATTTTCCCTCTTCTGCGTTCCTTCCAATTAAGGGAACTATGAGAAATCAGCTTGAAACAAATTAGCTCCCATCATCAAAGATTTTTACACTTAAAAGGCCGTATATCTTCAATGCGCTTTTACCATTCAAATAGTGTGCTATCGTTTCGAATTCCCTTCCCTTAGTCGGATTTTCCGCTTGGGGAGCGGTTTCCTGAGTTGTTTTTTACGCTCACCACTGTGATTCTTCAGTAAATGGACGTATGTGGGGGCATTGTGAAATAATTAAAATAAATAAACGAAGAAAATATATGTCATGAGTAAATTAATGATTTTTAATCGTCTTTAAATGCATTGAAAACTGTAATTTTACAGTAACGTCTCTTCACATTAACATAAACTCTTTGCGGACAGTCAACATCCTTTTTGCGCTAAATCCATTCAGCTTCTTAAATCATGATTGGATGCACTTAATATTTTGTTTTAACAAGTATTCCGACTTGCTAGTCTACAGCGCCCAGTGAGTTGAGAAAATCTGCAAAAAGAAAAAAAAATGCATTTACTTGTTATAAAAATATTTTCCTTTGAATAATGTTGAGAAGTACTCCTTGATAGCCAAGAAGACAAAGCGTTCAAAGTCGGTGAAAGCGGTCCCAGGTTCGATTTCCAGTGGAGCCCAACATTCGTAGTCAAATTAGCTCTCGAAGCACTTTTAACAATAGTAATATATGCTGAGAGATATTTGTGAAACAATATCGCTCACGTACGATTAAAGTTAATGTTTATCGATGTACACATCATCATAACCACTCGTATAACTATATTGGAGTGTTTCGAAAGGGAAAAAATGATACAATCTACGAAGCGTACTCTGCGGATTTGGCTATAGGACAGATTAATAAGGAAATGATGCACGTGTCTGACAGCTGTCCAAGCATACACCTTGACATACCATAGGATTTTATTCCTCTGATATACTTGGCGACATATCCCTCCAGCCCTTACTTGTCCAGGAGGACAGCCCCGCCGCGGTGCTTTGGTCAACTCCGTTATCACTCTGGTATGCAATTCGATGTGCTCCGTGGCAGTACATAGCAGTCCATACGCACAAATTAAACATACGATGATGAGTGCTTTAACGGTCATACTCGTCATCCTCATGTTCTCGATTACACAAATCAGCGACGAAGACGTGAGACGGCGACTAGAGTAACTTCTTCATTGTGACTTCTGTGCGTGTGCAAGTTGGAGCTTTATTATCTCTGTTTTGAAACCCAGTTGCGAAATATCCGCCCGTTATATCCGTGAGTATCATTGCTTTTGCTGAAATCTGGATTTGCGCTAAAATGTTTACGAGTGGACTCGTAAAATTATCCAAGTACATTTTAAGTTAGACAAAGAAGAGAAAATAACCTCAAGATTACATTGTTCTATAATATTCTAGCGCTATTCGGAACCTAAGTTACAAATTATATTCCTTAAGAGTTCTTAATGAGTGTTATTGTCTACAACCATCACTGTGAATCGTCAGTGAATGGATTTTTGTGGTGGAACAGAGAAGTAAATAAAATAAATAAATGAAGACAATTTATGTAATGAGGAATTAATTATTTTTAATGGTCTTTAAAGGGATTGAAAAACTGTCTCTTACAATAATGTATCTTTACATCAAAATATAATTCTTTGCGGACAGTCAAAATCCTTTTGAGCTAAATTCACACAGCTTCTTAAATCATGATTGGACGCAACTAACATTTTGTTGTTCCACGTTTTTATGGAACTCGCTTGTCTACAGCGCCCGATAAGCTTAGAAAATCCTTGAGAACGCAGGTTTGACATTGAGGTACATACAGTAGGTAGCTAACGGTGTATATTGGGCTTCAACCAGCTGCATTCCATGCCAAAAGAAGAAAAAGTTTGCGATTAATATGCATCGAATCAGCTACATTTAGTTGGTTTAAAAATATTTTTCTTTAATATATGTTCGGAGGAGCGCTCCTTAATAGCCAAGAGTGCAACGAGTTGAAAGTCGGTGAAAACAGTCCCAGGTCAGTGTGACCAAGATGCGAAATAATATTAGCTGTCAAGCACTATTAACAATAGTAATATATGCTGAGTGATACTTGTGAAACGATATCGCGCAAGTACGACCTATGCTAATAAAATCGATTTGCGAAGGCGTAACTTTCTGGAAAGCCTATTAAATAAGCCAGATAACTTTGTATTTTCCACAAGATTTATTCGGACGACTGGTTTCACTTCTGTGGAAACATCATCAGGTCCTGATGATGCTTCCACATTCTAATTAATCTATGTTAATGCTTATTGGTTTACGCAGCTTCATTACGGCTCGTATACCATATGGGGGGTTTCGAAGGAAAATAGAATAGCCTTATTCATTTAATGTAACGAAGGGTACTCCACGGGCTTAGCAGCAGAAAGATAACTAAGTAAATGATACATGAACCATGTGTCAAACGGCAGCTTAAGCATATGCATTGACATACCATTGGCTTTCACTTCCTCTAATATATTCGGCGACATATCCCTTTGGCCCATGAGTATCCAGGTGGACAGTCCCGCAGCGGTGCACTGGTCAACTTCGTTCTCGGCCGAAATCGAGATCTTATCACTCTGGAGTGCAGGTCGAAGCTCTCCGCGGCGATACATTGCAGACCATACGTACAAATTAAACACATGATGATGAGTGATTTAACGGTAATGCTCGCCATCTTCATATTCTCGATGAATCGAATCAGCGATTAAGACGTGAGACGGTGTCTTTACGTCGAGAGTAACTTCTTCAGAGTGACTTTCGTGCGTGTGCTAATTGGAGCCTTTTTATCTTTGTTTTGAAGCTCGTGTCAGTTGCGAAACATCCGCTCGTAATATCCGTGAATATCTTTTCTGGAAGGTGAATTTGCGCTAAAATTTTACGAGGGAATTCGTGAAATTGTCCGAGTGCATAGGAAGTAAGACTAAGATAAGAAAATAACCTGAATTGTGCTTTAATATTCCTGCTCTAATCTAAGCCTAAGTCTACCAATAATATTCCTTTCGAGTACTTAAATCACATATAAAAAATTGGTGTTTCAGAGAGAATATGAAATTTATAATTATTTTACTAAAATAATTTGTTCCATATTGTATAATGGGACGCATTAATTGCCAGCTCGTGAGATTTTAATTGCGTGGGAGCGATTAGACTACACAATCACATTTCAATATTATGTAGCTCACTTTTTCCTGGGAATAGCCCACAAGATCATTGTGAAGGAAAATTTTTGTTAGAATATAAATTTTGGTGAAGACTATGCTTCGAAATACGTTTTACTAAAGGAATAAAAATTTAAATATTTAATATGGTATAGGTGAGATTATGAAAAATTAATTTAGATGATGTATTCAAAAACATTTTCACGTTTCCAAAACCAATTCAAAGGCTAGTCCATTTTAGTATACGTTTATTAGTTTTAAAGCATTTTTAAATTACTCAGCCATTTAATAATGCTTTGCATGCAATATTTCTAATAAGTCTAAAATATCAACAACAATGTTACGAATTCGAGTGGAAAATCTTGTTTTAAACTCAATGTAGGGCGGAAGTGCGAATTGGGTATAATTACTTGGCAATCACCAAACCTTTCCTTACATTCAGTCACAGCATAGTGGTGGTTTATGTTATTATAATATTAGAAGATATTGAAAATATGCATTCAATTCGTATGGACATGAAGTCATGTTGAGATTCTGGTTACCACTTCGTATTTGCAGAAAAATTTGAGAAGAGTATCTTGAACGCGTCCATTCAATCACTTTTGTACCGAGATTATTAATAATACTAGTAAACGCCCCCGTCAAGCATGACGGGACTAAATTTAGTTTAAAATATATCTATTATCGTATATATTTGCTCCTCCTAAGCACAAAGAAGTTCTGCAGTAAGATCATAATAACTCAATATATTTCTTAACATTATTTATAATATTTATTCTACTGCTTTCAAGTCGTGAAAGCCTATTCTACGTAATTTTCTCCTAAAAATTATAAGATCTAATTACCCCCGTACACTTATATGGGAAAATTCATGAAATCAACATTCAACAAAGGCCTTAGTCGTCAAAGGGATGGGTTGTTTACTTCCCAAATATGTTACGAAATTTCAGTGTGTCTTATAAAAATCTGCAAAATTTCGGATCTAAATCAATATATCACGACTAAAATAAGAATCTNGCTATCGAAGCACCATTAACAATATCACTATATGCTGAAGATACTTATGAAACGATATCGAGCAAGCATATTCTATTTTAATGTTTATAGATTTTCGCATCTTCATTATGACTCGTACACCATATGGGAGCATTTCGAAAGAAAATAGAATAAATATGTTCTTCATTTTATCTGAAGAAGCGTACTCCACGGATTTAGCTACAGACAGATAAGTAAGTAAATTTTGTATGGACAATGTGTCAAACAACTGCTTAAGCATAAACATTGACATACCATTGATTTCTCTTCTTCTAAAATGTTCGGCGACATGTCCATCCAACCCATACGAATCCATGAGGACAGCCCCGCCACGGTCCACTGCTCAACTCTATTTTCGGCGGAAAATCAGATCTTATCACTCTGGAGTGAAGCTCGAAGCTCTCCGCGGCAGTACATTGCAGTCCATACGCACAAATTAAACACATGAAGATGAGTGACTTAACGGTAATGCTCGCCATCTTCATATTCTCGATGAAACAAATCAGCGACTAAGACGTGAGACGGTGACTTTACGGCGAGAGTAACTTCTTTAGAGTGACTAGATGGATCCTTCTTATCCTTGTTTTGAAACTCGATTACGAAATATGCGGTTGTGCGTATCAACGCATTGCTAATCACCGAGATAAATCTACTCAAAATATTTTTGAGAGAATTTGTATTAAAACGTGATTCAGATTTAGAGTTAGATTTGTTCCCCATAATCCGCCAGTGGCGTATGGCAGTGGTTGTATTAACACCTTAATTACCCTATTAGCTTCTCTGGTGCTATTCAGAAAGAACGACCAGAAGTAATTATCTGTTATAGAGATTTTTTTCTTGTAATACGTGGTCATTGCCTCTCGAAAGGTTGATTATGTGGGTTTCAGACCCTCCCTTAGAGCCCATGGGACCCGGATTCCCTCTCAGATACTAGTTCATTGCTAATCCTAATTACTTTCCCTAAATAATTATTAGAAAAACATGGAGAAATGTTCTGGCGGGATAGCTCAATGGATAGAGCAACCGACCGGCAATTGGAGAACCGGGTTCGAGTCCCGGTTCCGACAGACTTTTTTCATGTCCGTTTCTCCTTGGGAATTCTATTTTCTTGTTAGTTGGTCCCTGCGATGTGTTTATTTGAATTGTAAATTCAGAAATCATAGACATTCCCCTCATCTTCAATCGACTATTTTCACCATACCATTGATTTTACATGGACTTAAATTCCTAATGTGTTTTTGTAGGAAAATGCATGTACTCGTACTCAACAATTGCGTCTGTCTTTACCCTTGCATAAACCGAAAAGTTTTCAATATTCAGTGTTTTCATCATGTCTCTTGAGATTTCACATCGAAGTCGCACTCCACGACCTAAATAAGAATAGGTTTTACTTCCTATCTTACTTGGTTCGATTTATTTGGACCATTATTTCTAAATAAATATTGCGAAAGGAGTAAAGCCTGCAAGAGATGGTGAAACGATATTCTTGTGGAAGAGAAATTTCTAGTCAATGGGATTTGAAAATAGAATACTGTTGTTAGAATTTCGATAAGCAATAATCCTCTTATGATTCCTTTGATTTTATACCGCTCTCTTATCAGTATGTGCGGTATATCTTTCTTTAAATATGTTCCTCGATGCATTTGAATTAAGAGTTATGGATATCGGATGGATAATTACAGAAAACCCTTTTCAAAACGCTCCCCCTATCAAAAAACACACAGTAAAAATATAGCTTAAGACACTCTGTCATCCACTTGTAAGGTGGATTTTTCCAAATATATTGCATTATACTACGATATTCTATCACTATTCAGAATCTAAAACTACTGATTTTATTTTAAGTTCCTTAACGTATATGAAGAATTTTGGAGGATGCGGGAATGTGAAATTCATAATTATCTTACTTAGATGATTTGGTCCGTATTGCACCATATACGTTATCGTACCATATCTGTATCGTTTTCGGTTACGGAACATCCGTTCAGCAAATCAGTGAATTGCTTTTCTTGGAGGTAAAGTTGAACTTTATTTTTGCAATGGAACTCCTTAAGTTATGCAAGTACGTTGTAGGTCAAAGAAATATAGGAGAACTTAGGACTGGAATATGCAATTCTGAATTATAGCGCTATTCGGAATCCAAGGCTGCAACTTTCTTTCATTTGACTCATTCTAGTATAATAAGTTAGAAGTACTACGTCGCATGAGACGAAATATGGAAAACTGAAGAAGGAAATTTTCTCTTCGTAATCATTATTGTATTGCTATTATTGAAGGTGAGTCGTTAGAAAAAAATGTGGAGATATTGGTAGAGTTATTAAGAATGGAGTGGAGATGGAGGAAAATTATTTCCAGTGAGCGATTTGGAAAAACTTTTGGGCTAGAATTAGTATGTAATTCCATGGTTATTGCTATGGCTTATAAATATAATAAATATTTTTCCTCGTTTTACGAACTTCGTGAAACGCATAGAGGGAACATGAACTCATAAATGTTGAAACTCTTGCACTTCATTAGGTGAGATCATATTAAAATAGAAAACCAGTAAAAGAATTAGCCTATTTGATAGATTTAACACCCATTATGGGGTACTGTTCAGGTGTGGATGCCTTTACAGTACGGGGAAATCAAATGATTAAGCGGAAGGAAGCAAGATTTATCATGTGATGTATCATAAGTTAGGAAAGTGGTACGGCACTAATAGAGAATTTGGGACATGGAACTCTGACATAGTGACAAAAGTTCCGTAAATTAATAAAATTCACCATACAGGATACGGGGTTACCCTGTGGACTGCAGGAGAGACCTGATTACCGACGATAGCTTTTCAAAAAATTCCAGAATTATTAGATGAAGTTAAGGATATTGTCCTTCCGGTGAACAGCGAGCGTGATTTTCGAGAGGCGACGACCAAGCATTACAAGGAAATAATCGCTAAAACAGGTAGTTACTTCCGTTCGTTCTTTCCGAATAGCATCAGAGGATCTAATAGGGTAGATTAGGTGAGATGATAATACACCCCCTGCCCTGGCGGCTTGCAGGGTACAAATCTAAATCTAAAGTTACTGAAAAACTTCAAGGGTGAGACTAAAAGGCCTTCCAAATAATAGTTGGTCAGTGTATATGACTGAAATATATTTTCAACCCTAGTTCTTTCTTTCTTTTACTTCTCCTGGTCAATTTTTGTCGTCCTGTGTCCTTGCTTTATATTGTATATACCCACTACCAACAGATCATTCAACTATCTGCAGTCTTTAATAATAAAGATAAAGAAAAGATCTAATTCTAATTGTGAGTCCGAATATTTCAATTCTTATACCCGTAAGGTATTCGTTAATCGAATACTTCGCTGAATTGCGTGGTTCCTTTGCATCATCAAGTGCAAATCACTTGTAAATTGGCTTTATTGCAGATCTTTAAGTCATCCTACTCTTGCAAATCGCTTACATTGCCTCTCTTTAACTAATACACACATCTGTAAAACTTTTAGTAAACTGCGCTTCTCTATTTTCCCTCTTCTGCGTTCCTTCCAATTAAGGGAACTATGAGAAATCAGCTTGAAACAAATTAGCTCCCATCATCAAAGATTTTTACACTTAAAAGGCCGTATATCTTCAATGCGCTTTTACCATTCAAATAGTGTGCTATCGTTTCGAATTCCCTTCCCTTAGTCGGATTTTCCGCTTGGGGAGCGGTTTCCTGAGTTGTTTTTTACGCTCACCACTGTGATTCTTCAGTAAATGGACGTATGTGGGGGCATTGTGAAATAATTAAAATAAATAAACGAAGAAAATATATGTCATGAGTAAATTAATGATTTTTAATCGTCTTTAAATGCATTGAAAACTGTAATTTTACAGTAACGTCTCTTCACATTAACATAAACTCTTTGCGGACAGTCAACATCCTTTTTGCGCTAAATCCATTCAGCTTCTTAAATCATGATTGGATGCACTTAATATTTTGTTTTAACAAGTATTCCGACTTGCTAGTCTACAGCGCCCAGTGAGTTGAGAAAATCTGCAAAAAGAAAAAAAAATGCATTTACTTGTTATAAAAATATTTTCCTTTGAATAATGTTGAGAAGTACTCCTTGATAGCCAAGAAGACAAAGCGTTCAAAGTCGGTGAAAGCGGTCCCAGGTTCGATTTCCAGTGGAGCCCAACATTCGTAGTCAAATTAGCTCTCGAAGCACTTTTAACAATAGTAATATATGCTGAGAGATATTTGTGAAACAATATCGCTCACGTACGATTAAAGTTAATGTTTATCGATGTACACATCATCATAACCACTCGTATAACTATATTGGAGTGTTTCGAAAGGGAAAAAATGATACAATCTACGAAGCGTACTCTGCGGATTTGGCTATAGGACAGATTAATAAGGAAATGATGCACGTGTCTGACAGCTGTCCAAGCATACACCTTGACATACCATAGGATTTTATTCCTCTGATATACTTGGCGACATATCCCTCCAGCCCTTACTTGTCCAGGAGGACAGCCCCGCCGCGGTGCTTTGGTCAACTCCGTTATCACTCTGGTATGCAATTCGATGTGCTCCGTGGCAGTACATAGCAGTCCATACGCACAAATTAAACATACGATGATGAGTGCTTTAACGGTCATACTCGTCATCCTCATGTTCTCGATTACACAAATCAGCGACGAAGACGTGAGACGGCGACTAGAGTAACTTCTTCATTGTGACTTCTGTGCGTGTGCAAGTTGGAGCTTTATTATCTCTGTTTTGAAACCCAGTTGCGAAATATCCGCCCGTTATATCCGTGAGTATCATTGCTTTTGCTGAAATCTGGATTTGCGCTAAAATGTTTACGAGTGGACTCGTAAAATTATCCAAGTACATTTTAAGTTAGACAAAGAAGAGAAAATAACCTCAAGATTACATTGTTCTATAATATTCTAGCGCTATTCGGAACCTAAGTTACAAATTATATTCCTTAAGAGTTCTTAATGAGTGTTATTGTCTACAACCATCACTGTGAATCGTCAGTGAATGGATTTTTGTGGTGGAACAGAGAAGTAAATAAAATAAATAAATGAAGACAATTTATGTAATGAGGAATTAATTATTTTTAATGGTCTTTAAAGGGATTGAAAAACTGTCTTTTACAATAATGTATCTTTACATCAAAATATAATTCTTTGCGGACAGTCAAAATCCTTTTGAGCTAAATTCACACAGCTTCTTAAATCATGATTGGACGCAACGAACATTTTGTTGTTCCACGTTTTTATGGAACTCGCTTGTCTACAGCGCCCGATAAGCTTAGAAAATCCTTGAGAACGCAGGTTTGACATTGAGGTACATACAGTAGGTAGCTAACGGTGTATATTGGGCTTCAACCAGCTGCATTCCATGCCAAAAGAAGAAAAAGTTTGCGATTAATATGCATCGAATCAGCTACATTTAGTTGGTTTAAAAATATTTTTCTTTGATATATGTTCGGAGGAGCGCTCCTTAATAGCCAAGAGTGCAACGAGTTGAAAGTCGGTGAAAACAGTCCCAGGTCAGTGTGACCAAGATGCGAAATAATATTAGCTGTCAAGCACTATTAACAATAGTAATATATGCTGAGTGATACTTGTGAAACGATATCGCGCAAGTACGACCTATGCTAATAAAATCGATTTGCGAAGGCGTAACTTTCTGGAAAGCCTATTAAATAA
>KZ308173.1:1621648-1682938 GCA_000376725.2 Ladona fulva
GACCTCTGGAAGTCATGAAAACGTAATTTACGCACATCTCTTATGGAAACATATTTTGTGCTCCTGGGTTTGAACCCAGGCCTTTACAGAGATGGAAATAATTTTCCTTGGGGTTTCGTAGAAACACAATGCAGTTTATTTCAGACCTCTAAGTGAAGCCGATTCTGAGATAAATAGGGGGACGGACAGACGGACGGACATACATTTGCTTTTTATATATATGATTGCAGAACATGAAGTCGGAATGTAAGATTTGGTTATTGCAAAACGATAGGAGGCCGTATAGAATATGAAAGAAAACATTTTGTGTTTTATGAAATCAAACATTAAATGCATAATTACTGAAAAGGAGACTAGAAACATCAAAATCTGTGATTCTCTCCAATACGTATTCCGCTTCTAAAGGGAGCCTCTTCAGGGGTACAGTGTGAATGAAGGCAAAGGTCAAAACCAACGGCGGGTTAAACAGAAAACAACTAACCATCGCAATCCACAAGATTATTAAGTTTAATAGAAACCTAAATCGGTGTTCATGAGACGATTTCTATTTTTTTTAAATATAAATAACAAGTAAGGATCTGGTGCTCTCCCGGCGTTCATCGTGGATAAAGTCTACTCGGGTTGCCAGCCGGGTAGTTTCCTCGATGTCTCTCGACATTTTTAGGAGTGAAGCGATTCCGGAGACAAGAACCGAAATGTCGAGAGACATCGAGGAAATTACCCGGCTTGCAATTCGAGGAGACATCATCCATTAACACAGGTATTTCAGTTTTTTTATTAGCTTAATATCATTAGTAGAAATATTATGAACATGATCATACATATAGGGGCTCCCAGATAGCCAAGTGGGCAACGCCTTCGACTTCAATGAAAGCGGTCCCGGGTTCGAATCCCGGTGGGGGCCTACGTGCGAAATGACCTAAGCTGTCGAAGCACTTTTAACAATACGATGCGATCATACATACTTGGTAACACTGGAAAGCGAAGATCCGCCAAGTTTAAAATGTGCTAAGTGCTCTTTGAATCTGATTATTTGCATCTAGTTTGCCCGATATACTTTAAATCACATTCAGGACTGAAAGAAATAGAAAGTTGGAACAGGGCTGTTAATGAATTAGAAGTTTAAAAACACTCCTTTAGCCGCACTTCGGCAAGTGGAACTCGGAAGCGCCCTACGAAGTTGAGTAGGTCTTGGAGCAAGGGGATAGCGAAAATTTAGTTAAATAGAATGTCTGCAGTGATAGTTTTTTCTGAGAGTTAATTTTCCCATTTACCAGTTCATGAAAATTTTGGTAGCGAACCTGTTAATGAAAGCTTACATAGAGCACAAAAATTATGCATCTGTTTGCGAAGTTTACCTCGCTCATTGTTATTAAAAGTAACAAAGAAAGTAACTTGTCTTTACATTTAAGAATTAGATTAAGCGAGATTGATTGAAGGAAAATTCAAACTTTAACGTTTGTAAAAGTTTGAATTTTCTTTCTTCCTGATAGAGACTTACCACGAAGTCACGACCAAAGCAATTGATTCCGAGAATGATTGATTGACTGGCAGGAAATTGTCAACGTTTGTCAGATGTTTGAATTATTTAGATTATTCTGAAATGAATTGCTTTTATTTTAAAATTGAGTCTACTACCTTTAATCGAGTTTTCGCGGGGCGATAATTTTCATTCAGAAAAATCGAAATCACACGGTATATTAAAAGTGGACTTTCCTCAAGTTTTACTAAGGCCACCTGTTTCGGCATGTGATTAATGATGGAAGTAAAGGCCAAATTTGTTCTTATTATAAACACAAGAAAGTGCGAGGTCCAGTTTCATAATATAATGTTACACGAAGATGATGAACTCGAAACAGTTACATCGGGTGTCACATGATTGGCAATCAGTCTGAACTATTATTTTAGCCGAAACATGTATTTATAAATGCCCCACATTTTTAACCTTCTCTTCTGATAGTAAGATATTTAAACTGATTCCCTTATCCGTAAAAAAGAAGCATCCAAGGAATTGCGTTGAGAAGTCATCAAACATTGTACGGTGTCGGTAAATGTATGAATTATTCTGCATTATTTCCAAACAATTGCTGAAATATATTTGTCCTTAGCTCAAATGGTTTTAATCAGTTTCCTGGAGATTTTTGGACATTTTCCCGGATACTAGTTTCCGGAATCAACTCATTCGTGTTCACTATAGATTTGCAAGTATTCGCATTGTATTAACGTCATTTCTTCGGTACAGTATCTCTGCTTCACGAGAAAATAATTTGTGATGAGAAAAATATATGGAAAATTCAATGTTAAACGAAAACGAACCAATTTAAAATTTTGTTTTAGTTTGATTCTTTAATCATATTACATTGTTTATTCGTCGAAAATGAAAGTGAACATTTTCTAACCTTACATACACACATGGGATTTATCACGGAGGAGTAAAATTCGAAGGAAGAACACTTTTCTCATAGAAAGAAAGCGTTGGACTATTTGGCTTGCAAATTGATCGATAAGAATGCCTATGAAAGCAAGCAATATACATAGTAAATACATATTTATAATAAGAACAGTTAGCACATATTGTGCAACGTCGGCCTTTCCTGCATAATGGGAATTTTAAATCAAAATATAAGGAACTACTTCCTTTATATCCATGAAATAAATAAATCAAAGGCAGTTTTGTGACTCCCGAAAATTGTGTCGGTAAACATTGTGTTAAGTGGTTTTATGAAAAGGTTTTATGTTAGGTTTTATGAGGTTAATATTTGAAAACGAATTTTGTCAGTCTTTTTTCACTCTTAGAAAATATTATAAATAATTATTAATAAGTTTTAGAAAACACAACAATAATATGTGAGCATTAAAAACCTGTTCCATTAAAGTTAACTAATATTTAAAATTGAGTTAATTCCCCAATCCGAGTCACGGTCATTCCAGCTCTCCGCGTCATCTTGGAGATCCTTAGTCACGCACAGGAGCTGCAGACTCCCATACATCGGGCGGTGACCAAGTCCAGCAGACGTAGTTCTGGTCACGCAACATGGATTTCGATTTTTCACCGAGAGCTGTCGCTAGTTGAGGCTGTTCCTTGTTTCCACAGCTTTTATATAAGTTACCGAGTGATTTAATCGTGCTTCGCAGTTCTTCGTGAGATCATTTGTGGAATGCGTTAAAATTGAAAATTCCGAATTTTATGTTCTAGTTATTAATGTCTTACAATTAGAGAAACATGGGTTTGTACCGTGACCACTCAGTTATCTGACTAAATCTGCTAGTCGAGAGCATTCTTATTCAACGAGATTAATCTGCTACAGAATGTAATTTTTTTATCCATACCGATCCAGCCCATGAATTTCACTTTAGTAAAACCTAATTGGCTGGAAAACATTTAATTTATGAATATTGAAGGCACTATGAATTGGTATATTTACTTTTTTTTAATCAACCAATGAAAAGCGTGTCAGACGCACAATATCTTCAATGTCTTTTAGGGATGTGTTTTTTTCTAAATTTACTATTCACATTTTATTTTCGTTTGGTCGTAGCAACTCTTATTAAAGCCAATTATTTTCAGTTACATATTTCGTATTCACAAGTTTTACGATTACTTCTGTGTACATCATGTATTCTCTTGATGGAATCTGTTTATGCAATTTTACATTATTCTCTTACAATTAGTCAAATCGACCACAAACCAATGATAAAGATAAAAAGCTCTCTATGTATTAATTCTTCTTTCCTCCTCCACCTCATTTGGTACTGCATATTTTAAGCTTTTAGTAGATGATATCTTAAATTATCATCAAGCAAACGTTTTTAATTAATCTCCGTGTATCTTTTACATCCCAGTAACGAATAACGGAATTTCCTCTTGAAATGGTAAATCTTGATTTTTAAAGCATCCTTTCTACTAACGGCTCATGCACATTCAGGAGTTTAGAGCATCAAATTGAGTTCCGTGACTTATAATTTTAAGCTGTCTTTCGGCATGTGGCACGGGATGTAGGCACCATGACTCTACTTCCATAACCGATTACTTTCTCGTATCATCCACGGAATGGAAATGAATTGAAGCGACTCTAGCACCTATTTTTTGTATTCTCGTAGTATTAGAGCGACATAATTAACAGAAGGACCAATTGAATCTGATACATCTTCTGAAAACGTACTCTCTCTGAAATTAATACGGAAATTAAGCCTTCATTTAAATCCTCCATCGCCTAAAATTCTCAAACACAAGCTGGAGCATCTGAGTAACGATCACTGATTTGTCGTAACATTTTTGTACAAAGCGTATCACCTTTCGTTTTACCTCTCATTCCTGAATACATCCATTGTCCCATACACTATATAAATACTTAAGACCTAACTAAAGAAAAGACACATTGCTCGCGGACTTTATCTACGCTTCTATCGACAAACCACTTACTGAAGCCGAGTTTCTCAAGTGCTCCTCAATCAACTCTGACCTATCAACCCAATATACTATTTGACGTAAGGACACTACGGAAAATCATTCGAGGTATTTGCTTTCCCCTTGCCATCGTTAACTAAACCATTACCTTTGGCAAACCTACCGTTCACTTTTACCTTTGAGGTCTACATCTACATCTACATAAGTACCCTGCAAGCCTCCTTTCGGCGTGTGGCAGGGGGGAGGTCACGCTTGTATGACCAACACCTTTGGGACCTCGTCTAAATATTCAATTGAAATCTTAAATTGTTGGAAGGAATACTTTTTCTAATTAAAGAGACATGAAATAAATCAAAAAATAATTTGACAATCAATGAAAAAGTTAGCACCAACGATCCTCTGAGGTATATTCTAAGCCGGAGATAGTCTATTGAGTGAGAGCAAGAAATTATTTTTATTTGCACCATAGGACTACAAATAGGCTCCAGGCCAGGTGGTAGTCATCTTTTCAGGGGGAGAAGGAAATACAATACCCTGCCTGGTATTCACCCAAGTCGGGAGGGAAACCCCCCAAAACCTCCCGAAGGCAGTACGTCATAAATATAAAAGAAAATACAAGTAATCGATACCTACAATTAATACAATATAATAAAAACTTATAAAACAAAAAAGAAAAAAAAAAAAATAATAATAACAATACAAAATTACCCACACTATTATAAAGCAATTAAAATTAAACATCAAATTCCACTATTACAGTTTAAAATACAAATGCTACACTGTTAGGATAAAGTAACTTACATAACTAACTAATTATTGATAAAATTTATTTAACATCACACAACTCTTTTAATTCTATTTACAAATACATTCCCAGTCTGAGGAAAAGGTTCGAACACTTCCCCAGGTAAATTGTTCCATTCTACTATTCCCCTATTTAGAAAAGAGTATTTACAGACATCCGTTTTTTGTTTTAGAGTACCAACTTTATGATTGTGATCATTCCTTCCTAAATAATCCGATTATATTTCTAAAATTGTATGCAAAGAAAATTAAGTTCATGATGATTTCGTGATTTTTATTAGTTTTTAAAATGCATGGAAGATAGTACATTTTGCAGCAGAAACTTTTACACATCAAAATATTTAATTTTATATTCAGTCTGAAACCTTTTGAGCCGAATCTACCGTTCTTCTTATATTATTATTTGCCACTGTTCCCATTCTGATGGTGTACTTTTTTCAGTAAATCACAGATCTATAGCGCCTGAGGTCTTTAGCAGAACCTGGAGAAAAATCGCGTCACGGTGGAGTAGAAATCTTTTAATTTAATCTTTTTTCAATCGGCCCCGTTTCCACATGATGGCTAAAATAGAAATCGCTAATGTTACCCAACTATCTTTCTATTCTTCAAATCTCTTCAAAAGTGCTTCGACTGCTCCCACCGTAATATAGTCCTAACGTTACTTTTTGTTATATATGCAACTCTTTCGCCTCATATGTAAATATTCTACCTATCTACTTAACTGCCTAATAGAATGCACCTTTCTTCGCAGCCCCCACATCACCGACCTTTACTTCACTATCTAATCAGTCGTACAGATGACATTGCTATTGAGCGGTTAATATTTTCATATTTTCTGTCCTGCTATTCTCCTATACATGTAATAATGAAAAAAAAATTAACGACGATAAAATCCGACCTTGCTAGATCACCGGAAACTAATGCCACTGGGTCACTAGAACAGGTTTATGCCATCGTAATTTGGGTCTAGGATGAAATTTTGGGAAAGTTGTAAATCAAATGTTATGGGGCATTCGATTGCTTAACTTTCTATGCAACACTATCTATTAATTTGAAAAAGAAATGACCATGCATTTGATTACAGTGGGAAATCTTGTTATAGGATCTGATTAAAAACTGAAATACTAATTGTGTGTACCTCATATGGCGAATTCACAGTCCTAAATGAGTATTTATTCTACATGTATGGTACTTAAAAGTTTAAAATTAGTCTGAAGTAAAGTAAACTTTGAGATTCTTCTGATGATTTGGTAATTTTCGTACATGATTAGAACGTTTTCTTAAACAAGTAT
This sequence comes from Ladona fulva, assembly GCA_000376725.2. Classification (NCBI taxonomy): domain Eukaryota; kingdom Metazoa; phylum Arthropoda; class Insecta; order Odonata; family Libellulidae; genus Ladona; species Ladona fulva. The sequence goes on from KZ308173.1 coordinate 1,628,153, forward strand.
TTTTATTTATAATATGCCTAAGAACGGTAATATTGCAGCGTATGGAGTTCCAGTGTAAGACTTGATAACTTCCAAACGAACATAAAGCACAAATAATAGAACACCAGTTATTGTGTATTTAATTTGTGATGGACTATAAAATGCATATAATTATGAATTTCGGCATGATAACTATACCGATTGAATAATCAAAGACTTTTCAGAATACTTGATAATTGATGCCTTAATGAAGTACATTACGGGAATAAGTTACTTGTTCGCTGACAATGGTATTTTAACATCGGGTAATGATTAACGGATCATTTGAATTTATAAACTTTTCATCAGAATTATCTTGAATGCGGTGCGCTATTCCCGAAACAAAATTGCATGGATTTTACCTATGTTGTAAAGGATTGAGTAATTACTTCTGAAATGTGTAGGCTGGTCGAGGTTGGCAACTCTTTAACACGTGACCAGCAAACTCTCACTTAAAGGTATTCATAACCTAAGAAAAATCCTCAGTTCATCATTAGTTTCGGGGTAATGTGATTGTGTTTCCTAGAGGCCAAAGGAACGCTCACTGGTAGGAATTAGCACCGCAGTCGACGTAGAGTAGGATGGAGGTCGGAGCTGGGATGCATCAGAAGGTAAATCAAATATAATGGTTCCATGTGACAGTTTTTTCGGGAATTTCAAATCATTAATTTCCCTTGCTAAAGCAGAGTCGGGTAGTGGATCTGAAAATGAAAAGTTACAGTCCAAATTTTCAACAAAAATAGCTGATGTTTTTGATAGTTATAATATTTATGTGATCGTAAAATCGATTATTGTATGGTCAATTTTACAATCAAATACGAACTCGATTTCAAACTTATTGCGGCGCCTTAGTTAATTTTTCATCGGGTGTATGCGACGACATTCCAAAATGCGCTAATTTGTTTAAATTTTAAAGGTTTAAGAATTTTTAACATCCTGATTTAGTGATGGTCTCTTATCTTTATCATATATGACATATATTTTATCATATCGCATATTATCACATATATTTTATGAATTCGAATAAATTGAAAAATTAAACCATTTGGTTTATACGTAAGGAATGAGACGCTCTTTGCTGTATGAACGTTTGACTAGCATAAGAGATATTGATAGGACTCATTTAACAAGAACTATAGATACCGGAACCTTAGGTACTGAACGCAAAGGTATTTTGAATACAAAGGTGTATCGGATTGTTTGTCACAAAATCGGAAGCGTACTATTGTGCTTTAGAGATTCGAACTTAATAACCGAATATCAATTACTGTAAAATTGGAATGTTTTATTTTAGCTCTTATTTGTAATCGAGGTTTTCTAAGGAGTCGATACTGCATCTAGAAGTATTCATAATTAAAAGATAGACATAATTTTATATTTTATTGTTTTGTAAATAAGAAAGAATGCATATATATTAATATGAATATTTAGTAATATTACAGAAGGACCAATTGAATCTGATACATCTTCTGAAAACGTACTCTCTCTGAAATTAATACGGAAATTAAGCCTTCATTTAAATCCTCCATCGCCTAAAATTCTCAAACACAAGCTGGAGCATCTGAGTAACGATCACTGATTTGTCGTAACATTTTTGTACAAAGCGTATCACCTTTCGTTTTACCTCTCATTCCTGAATACATCCATTGTCCCATACACTATATAAATACTTAAGACCTAACTAAAGAAAAGACACATTGCTCGCGGACTTTATCTACGCTTCTATCGACAAACCACTTACTGAAGCCGAGTTTCTCAAGTGCTCCTCAATCAACTCTGACCTATCAACCCAATATACTATTTGACGTAAGGACACTACGGAAAATCATTCGAGGTATTTGCTTTCCCCTTGCCATCGTTAACTAAACCATTACCTTTGGCAAACCTACCGTTCACNTTAGAAAATGCAACAATAATATGTGAGTATATAACACCTGCTCCATTAAAGTAAAGTAATATTTGAAATCGAGTTAACTCCCCAATGACCAACTCGGCCATTCAAGTTCTCCGCGTTATCTTAGCTATCCTTAATCACTCTTCACGGATTTCGATTTTTCACCGAGAGCTGTCGCTAGTTGAGGCTTTTCCTTGTTTTCACAGCCTTTAGATAAGTGACCGAGTGATTTAATCGTACTTCGTAGTCCTTCGTGAATTCATTGATCATTTGTGGAATGAGTTAAAATTGAAAATTCCAGTTTTACATTTAATTCTTTATGTCTTACAATTAGAGAAACCTACTGTTGGTTTCGGACTACTCAACTATTCGACTAAACCTGCTATCCGAAAACACCCGAATCGTTGACTAATCATCTCGTATTCTACGAGAACAATCTACCTTAGTATCTAAGCATATGTCTTGTCTGTAACATTTGGCTAAATCCTTATCGAGCAAATAATATTGAATATAAGACTTTGAGGCATCGAGGTTATTCCAAAATATATAGTCGATTTTTAATCAACTAGTGAAATGCAAATCAGACGCGCAACATCTTCAATGTATTTCTGGTCTTACCTTACATTTGCTTATCATGATTAGGTAGTCTTTGCAATTCTTAACGGACCGCATTCTCTTTCGTTGGACCTTTTCGTGTTCACCAATTCATCGTATCTTCGCTGTTCTCTGCACGCATGCTCTTGATGGAATCTGTTTATGCAAAGTAACACTATTCTCGGACAATAACCCCTATCGATCACGAACCCTTATCAAAGAAGTGAAACAGGTCTTTATTTATCAGTCCTTCATCCCTCCTTCACCGCATTTGCACCTGTGAATATCTTTTGCTTTTGTGTCACGGAGATGTTCTCCTTTCCGTTATTTCGCGATTTTTGATGTTTTAAAAATTTAACCTAACATTCAGTAGATCTCGATATCCGTTTCTTAAGTCTCAGTAATGAATTACAGAACTTTCTTTTGAAGCCTGTAGTGAACGTCGATTCAAATAACATCTTTACGGCTAACACCCTAAGCACCTGTGCATGGGCAATACCAATATGTTTACCGACTCCGTTGCAACTCCCTTTACTACTGTAAACTCTCGATTCTAGTACGATTCCCGATTCCGATTTTTGATGATCGATATTCATTATCATTCATTACTATTGAGTTTAAAAACAAATACCCATGAAAAGTTAATATATTAACAAAAAAGTAGTAGAATAATAAAAGAAGTTCCCAAAAATGAGGAGAATAACCATTATACTGGAAACCTTGGAATATATCCTTTATTTTAATCGTCTAGCTATCATATTTATTTCCTGAAATTAACAAGCACAATTAATTAATAAAAAGTTAATATATTAACAAAAATAGTAGAATAATAAAAGAAGTTTCCAAAAATGAGGAGAATAACCATTATACTGGTAACCTTGGAACATATCCTTTATTTTAATCTTCTAGCTATCATATTTATGTCTTGAAATTAAGAAGCACAGTTTGAATTCATTTTCTTTTTATACTAACCCTTTCGCTGTGTACTTGGATTCAGATGCAGTTTTAAGATTATGAACGTCAAATCAAATTTAGTCGATTGTCGTAGGGAAAGGGGTAAATGATTCTAATTATTAATATTAAATTTATAAAAAATTAGTAAACTTACTATTTTTAAATAGATATTAAGGTAATCCTTTACCTCGATTTACTAACGGATATGTTAACGAATATATTAACGTATACGTATTGCAAATTCATCCTTTGTTTGATGGCATATTTTTTATATTTTTAATGAATATTTTTAAATGAATATAATACGGCGCAAATTTAAGGCGAAATCTGAAGGAAACATTACCTTTGATGATCGCGGTATCCTTAGAGCTTATACTAGATAATCAATAGTAGGGGCGCGGGTTGTCAAAGCCATGTGGGAATCCAAAAATGACGCGACAAATGAAATGGCTATTCAAAGGTTGATTGTGATTTTCAACATTTTTTCCACAGCCCTCGACACATCCCTATACAACTGCCTTAGTAATTGCAGCTGCTTTACTGGTGAACATATTGGGGCTATCATATTGACACTTTGTTCCCTAAGATGTTTTAAATGAGAAATGACATTGTGTTAAATAGTAACTGGAAATCGTGATCATTTTTTGACATAAATGAAAGGATATCCCCAAGGTTATGCCTGGACTACCGGAAAATAAAATATACTTGCCATCAGCTAATTATTGGGGTACTCATCACTTCATCAAATACTTGAGTTACAAGTATTTTTTCGTATACTTACGGTAAAGGCCCCGGATAAGCATGTTGGTAGTACGTTAGACTTCCATAATAGTGGTCCCGGGTTCATTTCCCAGTACGGGCAACATTTATCGGTGTTCAACTAGCATCGTGATGAACATGGCTATCTGAACTAAAGGTAACGGGTCCAGACCTGTAAATGCCAAATACGGCGGCGTGGGAGTCTATGCGCTGACCACGCATTACCCATTGTAAATACCGCCACGCTGAAGCCTAACCCCCAAAGGGATATTACGCTAGGACTGTTTTACCTTAGCTAGTAAATAATGGTAAACTTTATATAATCATCATAATATTTGACCTTAAATAGATTTCATAACTATTTGTCTATTTAACGAAAGAACGAAGACAAGTAACTACTAGGCAAGTTAACTTTGAACGAAAGGTAGAGGCGCTTACGCTATCCAAACAATATTTTTAGTCTGTAACTCCCGCTTAAAATCCCGAACACGAATAAAAACAAAAAAATTAAAAATTCCTTCCTATTACCGAAATATCGTAATCTAAGGACTCTTGCCGTCATTGCTTCCTATCATTCTTCTTATTCATTCTTAAATATTGGCACTAAAATTATGTCGAAAATTATACGTATATTTAACCTTCATTTCTTTAAGTCTCCTATGTTTCTTCCCTCAGAGAGTGATACATATTTTTTTTACATCTTTAACTCACACATGCGTGGGGATAAATACAAGCGATAATTATACAAAAAAATTCTAAACAAAACTTGCTTAATGGTAAGTAGAACCTAATGGATGAATAAAACATTGAGGGAATGAATGGATTCATTCCGGCGTTCATTCTCGGCGGAGTAAGGTCAGACCTTGGCGATGAGTACCTTCTTGGTTGACTCATTGCAAAACAGTCACCATGACGAGTTGAGAAATTCCCTTTTCAGAGAGAATGGGTATCCTCGTAGAATTGCGTGTGAAAAGGCTCCTTGCGAGCGTAAAGGAAAAACAAACAATTTAACGACGGAAGATAAGATGTAGCTCGAAGGTTGTTCAGGCAAAGGGGATTCATGGCGATTTCTTGTGAAATGAGAAGTGGAGTTGGCGGCAATCCGTATACAACATATTAATAATAATGATAATTTGAGTATATTAAGAGATATATTGAGACATATTCATATTTTCTTACATATATCCCTTGGGTATATTCTGAAATGGTGTTGTTAAGGATTCACGGCCGCCAATCGGTTCGAGGTATTTAATTAATAGTATCTATAAAATTAGGTCCTTGTCAAATATTACCCCTCAATGAAGGAGTACAGAGGCCATTATCGTGATATGGTGTAGATATACAGTACACACGCAGTACATGGGTATAGAAGTGCCCTTCTTGAGTACTAGTAGTTTCTGATAATGAACATCCGCTCTTGATTCACAAAAAACAATTGCCAATTCCAAATGTTCATTTTATAAAGAAATGGTAATAAACCGCTTAATTTTACATTTCCATATCAGAATCGCTCTATTCCTTGAATTACATAGGGAATTAATTCACATTTTGCACATTCAGTACATTTTTATTAGTATCAATATACAGGAATACAATGAGATATAAATTATTATTTTTGTTTCTCTTTTTCTCTGCTTGTAGCCTCGCGGTGAATCGACATTATTCTTTTCAATAAATATTTATGCAATTTCTCCCAATTTTCCTCTCCCAAACTACTATGATCACAAAAATGCGACGCTAATATTATAATGCTCGGTAAGGACAGTTGAATACCGCTGATACGGATACCACCACAACCTTCACCATTAAAACATGCAGAAATTACTGCAGGCTTTATTCACTCGACATCTTAACAAACACACACACATAAATTATGTGAGGTTTTTTTATATTCCGTTCGTGGTGAGCTTTTCACTCTACAAATTCGAGGAGGATAGTTTCACGCACAACTAAACATGTTTTTTTACTTCACGTCACACCAAGAGGTGCTATCCTAAGTTGCTACGTCAGTCAAGAATATCTCTGCAATGTCCAAAAGACCACCTCTGACCATTCTTACATCCATGACCATCGTCACTCTCTCGTATGGGGGCGTCAATAATGAAATAAGTCTCAACTTCGATCTTCCCTGGAGTATCTTCCGTGTTATCTTTCGAATATTTTCCCCCCTTTTGGCCACTAATTCCACCCACAACACTGCTATTTCTTTTGGAAACTTCGTCGTTTGCATCTCCATTAACGTCAATCACACCTTTAAAAACATCCGGCTCTTTAGGGCTTCCTTCACCGGGAAAATGAACGCCCGATTCACTGAGCACTCCATCGGACGAATTACCCTTCACTTTACCGCTTACGTAGTTGGAATGCGAACTATTGGAATCCCCGCGGGCTCTGTCTTTGTTAACCTTACCATTCACTGCGTCGGGAGTTTCCGGTTTGACCAACGCACTTCCGTCGTTGAAGTCACCGGTTGGGTGCGATTGAAAGTGTCGATTTCCATTTGACGTAGAATTCGGGGTGGACTCGGAGGGGCGCGCCCGCTTTCCACTGGATTTGATATCCGGTAGTTCACTTCTCTTGTTACCGGTTTCGGAAGCTATGCTGCCTGTCGAAGCCGAGTTCTGACCGTTTCCTTTGAACGAAATCTCGGGTTGATGCCCACGCTCATCACCGAAGATGCCACTGATGAGCTCATCGAGTTGATCACTTGTGCTGTTGTTGGTTTCGGAATCTTTGGCGCCCGTCGACGCCATATTTGGAGGCAAGATAATCGAAAGGAGGTCTTTCTTCCCTTTAGTCGTCTCCTCGACGTCCCCAAAGACACCGTGCTTGTCCGTCCCATAAGCGGCAATCAGGAATCCAAGAGTGAGAAGGAGAGAGAAGCGGCAATCGGCCATGTCGGACGACTTTAGCGGCCCAAATCCGAGTCGTAACTGAAACAAGAAGTGATGAATGGCTGTTAGTGAGAAGTGGCATCGACGTTCGCATTTGGCAAAGAAGGCTAAGGGGAGTTCCATTCCAATGACGCCCATTCAACAAACAGGGGAGCGATAATGGTTTGTGCCGGCCTTTCTCAGCCTACGGGGGGCTCCCCGCATGCGGGTGGAGGAAGGCGATATCATATGCAGAGGGAGTAATTATCGAACAGAGGTGAATTTGAATCGCGAAGTCTTTCAGATTTGCGTTATGTTTCGCGATGTAATATAGATACGGACTTAAAACTCAGAGGGAGAGAATCAAGGGAATAATTAAGCTGGTGATTGCTGGCATACACACGTGAGGTACGTTGTTTAATCTTACATAAGAAATGAGTATAAACAACGTAATCACGTAATGTCGTAATACGTGATGTTATACGCTGATAAAACATGATCATGTGACGTGATATAATCTAATAAGTTCATTCAGTAATGTTATATTTGTATGATCAAGCTGATGAAAAACACAACACAAATTACACACACACAAATTTCTTTTCGGTTTGCTTGTTAAGAGGAAAAATCCTAAAATAAAGAGAAATCGTGGGTACGGGAGGAGAAAGTTTCATCGCACGATACTTCACTACGTATTTTCTTGAAATTTTCTGTAACAGCGCACAGAAAGGAACAGTGTGTAGTTAATGCTATTCCTTTAAATATAGAATCAATATTCCTTAATGTTGATTCGTGTTCGGATCTATTTTTGAAATGCATTAAATCGCACAATGATTCGTACAACTAAATGTTGATTCTTTCATATGCGAAGTTCTTCGACTGATTTATGATCCAATTTTCTAACCACTCGTAATTAAAACGACTCGTTAATTCCCGAAAATGTATTGTCTATTGTAACAAAATTTCCCTGGAAGAGGAACCGCATTTGTAGAAAATATCTCATGGATGGCAAACCTTAAATAGCTCATACGTTAATTATTATATTTTTGTTCGATTCAGCGTAAAAATTTCCATTATGCTCCATATTCTACAAAGAATAAATTAAATTAATGCCCTACCTAGATTCAATGGGTATGTTATGCTATGTATGCTTGTGCATTTGAGTGTTTGTAACTTGTGTGAGAATTTAATTTGTAATGATTCACGATACCAGTAAAAGCAACGCACCATAGTTTGGCCGTGCCTGAAATAACAAGTGGGGTTGTAGTTCCTGGTGAGTATGAAGGAAGCTGTCGAGCTAATCTATAATTACCATTCATTTGCACTTCCCAGAATGTTTTCCTCTCTGTTCACGCTCGTGGTTTGTCGCTCTCAGTCCATTGCTGCGCAGTAATTTTACTAACGAGCGGAATTAATTCCCTCACCAAGGTTGAGTACATTTTGCGGCCCTATTTTGCGTTGAGGACGTCCTATATTGTCAAGCATTCGTATGAGTGAAGTTTGATTGTAAATGTAGAATGAAAATCTTCAGATTAAGATTTTCTTGAAATGTCGGTGATATTTATATCATAGCTCTCTACGAAGACCACAAACAACCTATCGTAAGAATTTCAAGTAAATATTGTTGTGTGTCAGCGAATGCTTTTCTTTAACGTTCCGTCAGTTCCGAGAGAATTGCGGAAGTGGTGAGGCATTCAAAGAGAATTACCGCTAATGCAAATTAAGGAAGGCTACGAGGAGAAAATGGAATGTGCTTTTCGAGAAGGGAATTGCTATCGGATAAAAATATACACATCGTTAAATTGAGTAAAATTCTAAAAATTCTACTTAGATAAGTTAGACAGCATGCTATTTAGAAACTTGGAATTTATTTTAAATCAATAAGGCTTCAAATCTCGGGGTTTTACTGATTACTTAACTTGAAGGCATTAAATAACAATATAACTTATTAGACCGTGCAGTATCAAATATCTAGTAATCTTGACTTGGAACTCCAAATTGGATTTCTGAGATCGCAAAATGTTACCATTCCTCACGTCTTACGCAATTTTAAATTCACTCACAATTGCGGATCAACGAAGTCTACAAGTTTCCAAATCTGTAATTATTAGAAGCTAATTTTTCTTTAAATATGTACTCTGGCAGTGTAAATCTTACTTTGAATATTCGGAAGACATCATCCAGTAATATCAAGTTATCTAACTTTACCTAGATCATATCCATGAAACATGCCTTTGTACATTTTGCTAATAATTTATGAGAGATTCATAGGAAGACAATATCCTTTAGGTGAGCTATCAAATCGACCGTTGCCGTTTAAAAAGGGGAAGAAGAAAATAATTTGGCCCGCCGGAAAAGGTAAAATCAAAATAAGCAAAGTGAAAGTTGTATGTGTTGATTAAGGAGGAGAAAATAAAAAAGAATTTGATTACGATGAATTTGTATATTGCACGATTAAGTAGATAGCACATTGTTGAGTCCCTAAAAATTGAAATGGAATCTTGCTAGTCCCTCATTCATGTACTGAACGAAAAGTATTCTACGACCTTGGAAAATCGTCAGATCAAGGCTATTTCAGACATTTCCTTTTCAGTCAGTAGAGTGGGAGGTCATCGCACCAGGTCCACTACAGTTTTGGCAGTCAAGAAAAGACATATGATTTACCTTCAATAATATACGGGTCGGTTAATGGAAACCCTTGATTATTACAGCAAAATACCCATCCCTTACGTTCTCGAGGTCATATGAACTATGAATGTCAACATTTCGCGAGACTTAATGTCATTCATACGCAGACACTTCTGGTTTCACTCATCCAATGCTCACTTACCTTATAATTAAGATCAGAAAGGTGAGTGGGAAGACTTGAACCACGCTGGAATAGTAACTACCTCCTTTCAGGAGTAATAGAAAGAGAGAATCGTTTGAAAACGCCGAAATATGACGTGGAAAATATCTGAGCTCTTCCGAAAGCTTAGGTTACCTCGTATCTCAGGGCGAACGGGTGCTTTCTGAAGTTATCCTTCGCGACCTCGCGCGATCTCCCAAAGAACCGGTTTGATATGCCTCATTCAATTAGCCGAGACAGATATTTCCCTCTCCATTTTGTTCTTGGAGACCCAGGAGGTTACGACTACGATGTTTTCATCGTATAATAGATCAGCGGGATTTCTTGCTAAGTGACCAAAATATCAAGGAATCCGCTAAATTATCTTAAATTTGCCTCCGAATCGCCATTTGATACTGAGATGCTGGGATTCAGAAATTATTTTGGTCTTATGCATTTCAAAATGTCATGCATAAATTTTATACGGTTACGGTAGAAAGTAATGTTTCGAGATAAAATTCGAAAATATTTTTCCACGCACATTTTAAAAGTTTTTATAAAGAGGAAATATTTTTTTTTTCATTTTTTCTGAATAAATGGAGTGCCGCTGGTGGCAAAGTGTAACAGAAGTCACAAAATCCAAAAAAACGCCAAAAACGTTTTTGGTGTTTTTTTTTGGATTTTGTGACTTCTGTTTCATTTTTTCTGTTACACAGCTTTATATATTGGTCATTTAATTTAGATTTAGCTTTATGATTTAAAAGTGGAACGCACACATAGAGAATATCACAGGCAAAAATTAATAAAACGTTAAATTTTGTAATACGTTCTCTTAAAAGGTGGAATACGAAGGTAAAAGAAACTACGCACACATCTTTGGTTAGGCCTTTATTAGAATATGGTGAATGTTTATGTGACCCTTATCAAATAGAAGTCATAATGAAATACGCTAAATTATCTTAAATTTGACTCTGAATCTACCTTTGATACTGAGATGAGAAGAAGGGCAGCTAGGTTTGTGTTAATTAGGTACGATGAACGTTGCATTGTGACTCTGATGCTGCGAGAATTAGTACGGGAGAGTTAGTTAGTAGAAGAATTAGTTTGGGAGAAGCCAGGAGAAAGAAAAGAGATTATCGGGGTTTATAAGGCGTTAGTAGAAAAGCCTGCGTGGGAAGGGAAATAAGGGAATGCGCGAGAGAATGACGGAGGAAGATTACCCAGGTCGGCACGATCAAAACCTCAATGCATTGTAAGATTTATTAAACAAAAAACTGATGGACATAAATTTTTTTTCTAAATACATCAACCGAGGAATGGAACATTCTACCTGCAAAATTCTTCGAGCCTTTCCCAAATAATGTAAAATGTTTCATTTAGAATGTAAGTAAAATAAATAACTTAGACGAGTGAGCCGTCAAATAACGAAATGTGAGACGAGTAGGGTGATGGCGATCAAGCTGTTAACTCAACCATCAGTAGCATCTTTCATTTAACATTAATTCTAATGAAATAGAAAATATAAATATTAATGGAATATTTACGTGAGGAACTGCTCTGCTCGATAAGAAACAAACGTGCAAAGCTAATTATACGATAGTCAACTTACGCCTTGTTTAACGCCTTGTTTACGTTGAGTACACGTTAGCTAATCTTTCGCATTCTTTCGCTGGAGATAAGCTGGGTGGAGGGTTCCCTTTCAATTGGGAAATATCACTCTCTCGTAAAGAAAAAGCTGACCATGTATAATCGATGAAGATAGGCGTTTCTCCTACACTAGGTTCGTTTCCACGGAAAGTCATCAATTGTGTTAAATGGTCACGTTGAAAATAACATTAGGAACACCAAACCAAATTTGTCGTATAAAATTTTGCAATCATCATACTTCAGTCTGAATGTTATTTATAAAATTATCTAACGTACCCACCTAAAATGATACTCTATCCATCAGATCGTAAGTATTTGAGCAAAGTTTGGTCGGTTTCAGTGGTAAAAATTCGAATGACCCAGACTAAAAGAGTGAAAGTATTTTGCATGTGATGACAATGCATCCGTAAAATTTGATTTGTGAAACAAATTAGGAGTGGATCTATGGAGAAAAGGAGTGACCTTGTGGTAGACAAATGAAGCCCTTATGTAAATGTTTCTCAATATTTTGTTATTCAAGGCACGCTTATATATCAACTAAATTTTCGCAGTCCACAGACCAAGCTTATGTACGTTTCAGGGGAAAAGATAGGAGAAAGAAAGAAAACGACCTAAGGGTCAAAGTATTTTATTAGTGTCCCAAATATCCCTTGCCAAAGGAAATTATATATACCGTATATACTCGTGTATAGGTGTAATTTATGAGAGATTCATAGGAAGACAATATTGTACAAGGAAGTCAAAAGAGGAAAATCTCATTTTAAAGATGATAGCTTCCTTTCTTCTACATTTCTTCCTTTTTCAAACCTCCTATTAATGGTCTGCGGGATGAGTATTAATGAGTATAGTGGTCAGAGAGACCCAAATGGTTGGTGACCGCTACTTTAGAGGAACAGAAAAATTAAAGAGTTTATTCAAGTTATTCATTTTGTATTCAGGGAAAACTAGGACTTGCACTGCAATCCAGGATTAAGAAGGATTTTGAAGTTGATTGTAGCGAAATCTCGGGTTAGAAAAAGTTGTGTAGACAATGTAGAAATTAAAAAGGATGCGAAATTGAATCAAATTTTTATTATGAATATTGTCTTCCTATAAGCATAAAAATATGTCCATGTAGGAGGAATGAATAATGACTGATTATCCCTTGGTTTTAATTGGAACGAATAAATTAAGGGAGACCGTAGGAAAGTTCAACAATCCAACGATTTTTCATCTTCTCTCTAGCAATTCCAACCTAAGGATTTTGTCAGAAAAATATTGTTTGGTTCCTTTAAAGTATAATAACTAAATTTAAGGAATGCTTCAAGAATGTTGGAGTAAAATGATAGATCATTTCAGATTTGTTTAGAGACAGGAAAGAAATCAAGGAAATTTCAATGTAGGTTATTGATGGGGTAAGCTTGGGGAGTGGTACATAAGTCGTGTATTTGTGTAATTCAGAGATGTTAATTCACGGTTGAGAATGGCACGTGTTGAAGAAGCATTTCTAATGCGGAAGGAGTTGATGACGTGAGATTTAAGAAAATATTTGGGAAGGAATGGTGATATTCTTGATGTAAAGTGTATTAATATGTGGTCATGAAACATGAGCATCAAGTAACATATTTAAAAAAAACAGGAGGTCTTTGACTTTTGGATTTTGTGGAAACCGAGAAAACTATATGGATGGATAGGAAAGAATGGAGATTAGTGGAAAAGATGAGGAAGGGAACGGTTTTGGTATCATAAATGAAAGTTAGGGAAAGAATATGTATAGGTAGTATTTAAATCGGGCAAGCTGAAAAAAAGTAAAAAACAAAACGTTATAGGAAGTGGTCTTCTACGAAGTAAAGGCAGGCGCTGATTAGACAAAGAGTAAAAGAAGAGGACCACTTTCAAAAGCCAGAAAGCAACTTGCAGGGTATTCATGTAGATGTACAAAAGAATGGATTCAATTCAAAAGACCAATGATTAACAATATATAGTGGCACACAACGTATGATCATTGTTCTAAACTGTGGATCTTGTTTCCAATCTTTCATAACTAAAGGTCACTAGCAAGATAATGATAATAAATTTAAAATAGCTATTCCCGGAAAAAGAAAGAGAACTGTATTTATGTTGAGAAGTATTGCATTCAAAATCTTAGGCTAAGAAGTTTTCGGTGCAACTTAGGGATCCAAAAACATTCCCTAATCAGTTACAATTACCATTTGTATCACTTTGACTTTAGAATAATTTTTCGTTGATTAGATATTTAAATATATTTTTATCTATTGCTAGGAAAAGGCTGTGAATATTTTTAAATTGTTTAGAGAAAGAAGAAAACATTTTGATATATTCTCTTTTCGCTGTCTAATGAATCTGAGGAAACAGATTTTCCGTATTTCATGTGGGTGTTCAAGTATGATATTAGGCATGATTTTTCACCGTTAAAAAATCTTCTGGTCGTATGGATTCGCCATTTTGTGAAACATATTGCTTTTTGCTTTAATAAGAAGATTAACATAAAAGTACCTCAATTTCTACTTTGACTTGGTTATTCTTCACCAACATTTCGTATAAGTCAAAGTAAAAAACTATGGAAACAAGACAACAAGAAAATGAATAAAAATAATAAAAACAAAGCTATTCCCGGAAAAAGAAAGAGAACTGTATTTATGTTGAGAAGTATTGCATTCATACTCTTAGGCCAAGAAGTTTTCGATGCAACTAAGGGATCCAAAGGATGATACTTCAAGCAAAAAGAAATTAAATACATAATTAAACAAAAATATATACAAAAATATATTAACCATTAGTAGGCAGTTCAAATTTGAATTTTGGTGTAAAGCTTAACAACGCTTGCTTATATGGGTTATCTAAACCATTACTCTGTCAGCCAGCCTGGCATGCCGCTAGTACAGTGTAAGACAGGTAGTTACGAAAAAGATTCATAATACCTCCTCACTAATATTTCGTTATGATTCGTCATTCGCCTAGTTACGAATAGAGCAAAAGAATGTTTATGATAATTTTGGTGATTTTGAGTAGAAAATGAAGTTAAACAAACACATCTTTCCTCTAAAATAGTAGGAACGAACACCTAGTAATTTCCATAGAAGTTATTTATTTTTTGCGACTAGTTTCGTCTACATGTAGGCGTCATCAGGCACCTGATCCTGTGTTCGTTTGTACTTGTTCCTAATTCTTATTATGGCGCCGTTCCACAAAGTATATATATTAGATACGTCATTCCTCTGTTTGATGATGGCAAACTAGTACAAGCTGATAAAGTTTATTCATTTTTATGGGGGATGATGGTCTATAAATTTCTCCCTGCAGATTATCTGTTCAGCATTTGCAAATCTCTTCCCTATGCACACAGTAAACTCAGGTAATTCAGTGAATTTAAAGGTACATTTTAGTGAATTCAATTTTTTATGATTTAAGCTTTTAAATTACTGAAAATAATTCTGTAAGACAATAGTATTGAATGAATATGTAGTTTTTGTGGTGATGTTCGCAGTGCAAAATTACTAGGTAAGTTCTTAGTATCGTGTAAATTTCTTCACAAAGCTTGATTTTATCGTTAATTTTTGCGAGAGGAAAATACATCTTCGATGTAGTGAAACTAAATTTTCTTCATGCACTCCCGTATACTATAAAACTTCAATTAAAATGCATGCAAAAATTATCGGAAAATTTTAAATGGTATATGCCCACCTTACTTTTGAGGAATTTCCAAATGCTTGCCAAAATCTCTTGATCCTCCTCGACCCTAGAAAGCTTGCTTGAAAGATTGAATATCAATTATCAGAAAATGTTTTTGTAAATTCTCCCTCTCGACCAGATTTGAAGAAAAACGCCTTGACCTTCACCAAATATCTGCGTTGAACCTTGAGAAAAATACTTCAATCTCGGACGGCACGGCATTTTCCCTTCAGCAGTTGGTGTCCAGAAGGGCAGTGTATGGGTGTTTTACTTAAGAAATAAGTGTCCACCCCATCGCCTCCCTCCTCTCCATCATTATTTCCTGTGGAACATATTGCATATGTATCAGACTTTTGGCATAACTTTCACATCACGTTTCTATCACGATTTTTGTTTTCCAACCTGATTGATTTCCACCGACTACCGCCGTGGCGCTGTTATTGGGCTGATTCTTCTTTCTGGTGTTAAGCCTGTTTTCCGTCGAAGACTCCGGAAAGAATATCCTCTCGTCAGTAACTGTTCGATTTACTTTGGCTCTCCTTCTCTGCCTCCCTTTGCTCTCGGTGACGAATGGATCGCTTTCAGCAACGTCGTCGATCAAGCGTTCCTCCGCGGTGCGTCCGTTTTTGTTGCTGTTCTTTGATTTGTCAAAGTCGCAACGTCGTGGTGAGAGTGCTTCCAGGAACGTTGACTTGTTTATTCCTCGGCTTTCAGATCCGTGGGTTGATTTACCGCTATTTCCGACTGCATTACCTCTTGCGACCTCAGCTGTCCGTATTCCTCCGGAGGATGACAACCCTCCGTCAACCCTCTCTTTTGGATCTAAATGTGTGTCGAGGATAAAGTCACTCCACTTGTTCCTCTCTTTCGCAACTTCATCCCGCTCCAATTCCACAAGACCGTTACTCCCGCCAGAGCTAACCGACGGGATGGCGAAGCGTCTCCGGAAGGAATGCCTCGCAGTTGCAAGTTGATCGTCCTTGGTGGAAACACAACCGAGTACGCAGAATATGATAGGTATCCACGCGACAATGCCGACTTTTAACGCCTTAACGAGCATCTTTTCGCAGAGAACTGGTGTTTNAATAATCTTAAAAATTGAGTACCTAAATAGCCCTTTCACAATAAATAGACCGCATAAAATGTGATTAAAAGTTCTAATGGATCTTCAGGATTAATATATCGATTGTACATCGATTACTTAATCGATTATTTCATTGATTATCGAAAAAATCGAGAAATCGAATCTGGCCAACATTGTAGCATCTGAAGCTCCGGAAAACCTTGTCATAATGTCTTACTTCTTGATTTATACGAACTTACCGTTGACTTATGCAATTCAAAGTTGCTGTTAAAATGTTAAATTATTTCTCTTTTAGCCCTTATTACTTGAAAATATACCTTTTTTAAAGTCCACCCGTTATTATTAAAATTGATCCACAAAAAATACCTTTGAAGAATTTAATACCTACCAAAAAACTAGAGAAATACACCAGATACGTAAAAAACGGAAGTTTTAAGTAAAATCTCTGGGGGTCGACCCATACACGAGATCAGCCTATACAGGAGTATATACGGTCTATCAAAATATAGCTCATACGTAATAATGAACTAAAATTTTTAAGTAACTTTCGCATTCTACACTCACCAACAAGTTAATTACGCTAATTTGCCGTGGTACAACGGTTGGGACGTGTTGCCTTCTGTATCGAATAACCCGCACCGAATTTTTTAATATCACTCATCTCAGATTAAAAGATGAGTAAATAATGAGTTTCTCACTTCTATTTGGAATTTTATTTTACTATAGTTATGTTTCTCAAAATCAGTGGCTTCCAGCCTGGTAGTTCTAGTGCCTTAAATTTTGCGAAGATATTGGTGGGTACTGAGGGGTATTTTGATTTTATATTACTATATCGATTATATATTATATTGATTTATATATAATAACATTTCTATAATCTATAGTAGAAGCCTTAACTATGTGGAACTCCATCACTGGGAAAATAAAATTCACTACGTAAAATTTCACAGGAGTATATTAAAAACACGACCGGTTTCGAACAAAGTATCGTTTTTCTATAATAATCGTATCCTTTACTAGTCAAACCTTTGGAATTCTATTTTGATCAAAATATACTTTCTTACCATTGCTATGTCAGTATTTCAATCGCAAGTGAGAAAACGTGTCTGACAGGCTAAGGAAATATTCGTTTCACGGAGGCTAGTGCCGGGTAGGAGGGGCTCACGGTATCCCAGCTCTAAGTTATCATAATACATTTCGTTCAAGTTTAGTGAAATGGAGAAGGCCTATGCTGCGTTGCTGCGTTCGTTATTTGAAACTGTCGGTTCATCTAAAGCGAGGACAGCATTTCCTGCGTAGAGTACAATAGAACATTTATACAGAAATGCGCAGGAATAGTACCATCATTAGGAAGACGCGTTGTCGAACACAGAAGTGTGTGATAAGTCTCCATGAGATAACACGCGATTTTCCATTCTCCGAAGCTTTGACTCTTCCATTCGTTAAAATGTGTAAATGGGAACGGATTTCCATCAAACTTGGTTTATTCGTTGGCTGAAACTGCGCTCTAGAATTTAGTTGCGATAATTTTGTACACTTTGGTCTAAAATGTTTTAAAATTTGTTTGTTATTTCGAAATATTTCAACAGTATTTTTATTCGACTCAGTAATACTGAATTTTTTTCACATTGTTGCTGATTATGCGACCGATGTAAATAAACACTGGCCTAGCGTCGGAATACTTTTACCGCAACCAAGCTTTTATTCTTAGAAACGTAAATACTTGGAGAAATCACTTCATGATTTTTATGAAAAATTGATATATCAAAGGCTTCCTAATATCAAATCAAAAACAACCATTAACGATAAAGGCAAGGGTATCGATTATTTTTTTTTTTAAGTTTTCCGAATTCGCGCGACCATAATTTCTAATTAAATTACAACAAGAAAGGGTGTACAACGACACCAATAACTCAAATTAACGCGTAACTCTTAAGAAATTTAATGACAGTGGAATAAAATATATACATTTGTAAATACGCATACGCGAGGTTTATTGTTATAACAGATAATATATCTATTCTATAATGTAAAGACAATATTTACTAACCTTTCATTGATCAGAAGCTTTCTTCAGCAATCACGTAATCAAAAACATCGTAAATGGAGTATTCAGATAGGATAACGGCAATGAAACCACACATGCGTAAGAGGCTGCTTATCAATCTAATTTCCCTAATGAAAAAGTCTAAAGATAATCATGACAGTAAGTAAAAGCTCATTCTTTTTTAGACTTTGGTACGGCATCCTCCCTTGCTCTGAGCCTCCTGAGTACATCTAACGGGAACTCTTAGCAGAAAATATGACGATACCTCTGTGCTTTTCTCTACGGTACCAGTATATTCCTCTTCTATACCCGATCTTGCATCTAACCCTGACTCCTCTTCTAGACTGGTGCCTACAACTTTTTCCTTTCCTCCCTCCTCATCTTCCTCCACTTGATAAGGAATTGAAACCGTGTAGGACTCCGAAGAACTAGTATTACAACAGGCTTTAGATTCTACTCTCGAATCATCCCCAGGTACCATTAGGTTACGAGCTTCTAAGTTGATAAATGATTCACTCATCCCCTCGTCGTTTGCTGATTTAATATTGATCCTGGCTTCGGTGTAAGTGTCAGGGAAATGTATTCTATCGTCTACCACCCTCGCGTCGGTATGCGCCCCTCTTTTCTGCCTTGCTTTATTTTCAAAATACTTCACGAAGCGTTTTCCGTTCTTCTGGGACTCGTATATCTCTCGCCGCTTGGGCGATACATGCTTCCCGCCAACATTGAGAAAGATTTGCGAAGATTCGATACTCTGCAATAAATGCGCAATTTTCCCTTTCTCTGCGATATAATTTCTTGTTTCGGGTGAACTCTTATAAACTTTCGGATAATTCTCTCTAGTTTCCTTTTTCGTCCATTCAATTGTGGAAGATGATGGGCCTTCGTCGCCCAGCTTTTCTGAAACTCTATGCATGTCGAGGATGGAAGGATTTGTGAGATTTTTCCTGGCCCTTATCTCGTTCTGCTCCTTCGCTATCTTCTCTTCATGTTCCAACGAGTGATTGCCTCTTTCTAAAGTATCAGTGTAGTGAAGGAAAGACCTCCATTGTGGGGAGTACCCTGCAATCACACCGTAATAGGTTTCGTTCTTAGTTATAGCACTAACACTTCCCAGAGCGCACAACACTAGTGTTATCCAGAGGTGGATGCGAACCTTCCGTTCCATTGCGGCTGCTTCTCGACGTATAGAATTATAGCTCGGAAGTATTCCGTCGAAATGCTGGACAGTTAACGACTGATCATGGACTGGTTTGGATGATCTCCAACGTACCCTCTCTTCTTTTTCGCACTTTTGCCAAATCACCTAACACGATTAGCACGTCTGTGCTTGGAATTCCCTTTTTTGTACTTTAAATTGAGGAAAATTTCTTGAACATATTATCACCTTCCTTATAATTAGCACCTTATTATAAAGCAGGAGATAAAGAATCTTAATTTTGTATCTTTTTTACGGGATAATGCGCAAAAATGCTGTAAACCAAGTTTGCGTCTTCAAAAATTGTCTCCTTAGTAATAACTAAAATTCTTTGTTAGAAATCTATTTCTACTGCACATCGCAGCTAATCGAAGATCAGATTTGAGATATTCGTGAACTGAAACGAATGTAAATATTTAATTGAGTTTCCCAATGAATTCAACTTTTTGTATCTTGACTATGGCCGTTATTAATATTGCTTCGGAGGCCCACGGCTATTATGCCAGGATTCGTAGGAATCCAGGCGTTTGACGAATGAATAAATTTATTCAACAGAATTTTTGTAAATTTTCTTTGCTATGAATTATTAATCTATAATTCATTATAATTATATTAATGCCTCATTGTATGTACATATGTTTGTTCTCTAATAATAACTTTTCCTCTGTCAAAAAGATATTATTTCGGATAATAAGTGTTAACGCTCCATGGAATTAATGTGTGGTTAAACGTCAACTTTCAGATGCAAGACAAACAGCTGCGTTAATTTGAATTAATGGGAGCGCGATTTTCGACAAATATTTTTCAGCTTTATATGCTTTCATATTCGAACAATGTTTATTTGATTCAGGAATTACTATATATTAATGTGTGGCAGGTTACTCAATTGGTTGAGGAATTTTTGCCGAAAGAAAGTGTCGAAAGTAACGTTTTGGTATTTTTGAGCACCTTAGAACGGCGTTTCCCTATCGGTGGTCCTCAGAACTCTTGATGGTCCATTAAAAGCATTATTTTCAATATTTAATTTTTTCCTTTCATTGTATTACGAACCTTCTTCATTCCACCAGTACATGCTTATAGGAAGACAATATTGTACAAGGAAGTCAAAAGAGGAAAATCTCATTTTAAAGATGATAGCTTCCTTTCTTCTACATTTCTTCCTTTTTCAAACCTCCTATTAATGGTCTGCGGGATGAGTATTAATGAGTATAGTGGTCAGAGAGACCCAAATGGTTGGTGACCGCTACTTTAGAGGAACAGAAAAATTAAAGAGTTTATTCAAGTTATTCATTTTGTATTCAGGGAAAACTAGGACTTGCACTGCAATCCAGGATTAAGAAGGATTTTGAAGTTGATTGTAGCGAAATCTCGGGTTAGAAAAAGTTGTGTAGACAATGTAGAAATTAAAAAGGATGCGAAATTGAATCAAATTTTTATTATGAATATTGTCTTCCTATAAGCATAAAAATATGTCCATGTAGGAGGAATGAATAATGACTGATTATCCCTTGGTTTTAATTGGAACGAATAAATTAAGGGAGACCGTAGGAAAGTTCAACAATCCAACGATTTTTCATCTTCTCTCTAGCAATTCCAACCTAAGGATTTTGTCAGAAAAATATTGTTTGGTTCCTTTAAAGTATAATAACTAAATTTAAGGAATGCTTCAAGAATGTTGGAGTAAAATGATAGATCATTTCAGATTTGTTTAGAGACAGGAAAGAAATCAAGGAAATTTCAATGTAGGTTATTGATGGGGTAAGCTTGGGGAGTGGTACATAAGTCGTGTATTTGTGTAATTCAGAGATGTTAATTCACGGTTGAGAATGGCACGTGTTGAAGAAGCA
This sequence comes from Ladona fulva, assembly GCA_000376725.2. NCBI lineage: Eukaryota > Metazoa > Arthropoda > Insecta > Odonata > Libellulidae > Ladona > Ladona fulva. The sequence goes on from KZ308173.1 coordinate 1,649,567, forward strand.
TTTCTAATGCGGAAGGAGTTGATGACGTGAGATTTAAGAAAATATTTGGGAAGGAATGGTGATATTCTTGATGTAAAGTGTATTAATATGTGGTCATGAAACATGAGCATCAAGTAACATATTTAAAAAAAACAGGAGGTCTTTGACTTTTGGATTTTGTGGAAACCGAGAAAACTATATGGATGGATAGGAAAGAATGGAGATTAGTGGAAAAGATGAGGAAGGGAACGGTTTTGGTATCATAAATGAAAGTTAGGGAAAGAATATGTATAGGTAGTATTTAAATCGGGCAAGCTGAAAAAAAGTAAAAAACAAAACGTTATAGGAAGTGGTCTTCTACGAAGTAAAGGCAGGCGCTGATTAGACAAAGAGTAAAAGAAGAGGACCACTTTCAAAAGCCAGAAAGCAACTTGCAGGGTATTCATGTAGATGTACAAAAGAATGGATTCAATTCAAAAGACCAATGATTAACAATATATAGTGGCACACAACGTATGATCATTGTTCTAAACTGTGGATCTTGTTTCCAATCTTTCATAACTAAAGGTCACTAGCAAGATAATGATAATAAATTTAAAATAGCTATTCCCGGAAAAAGAAAGAGAACTGTATTTATGTTGAGAAGTATTGCATTCAAAATCTTAGGCTAAGAAGTTTTCGGTGCAACTTAGGGATCCAAAAACATTCCCTAATCAGTTACAATTACCATTTGTATCACTTTGACTTTAGAATAATTTTTCGTTGATTAGATATTTAAATATATTTTTATCTATTGCTAGGAAAAGGCTGTGAATATTTTTAAATTGTTTAGAGAAAGAAGAAAACATTTTGATATATTCTCTTTTCGCTGTCTAATGAATCTGAGGAAACAGATTTTCCGTATTTCATGTGGGTGTTCAAGTATGATATTAGGCATGATTTTTCACCGTTAAAAAATCTTCTGGTCGTATGGATTCGCCATTTTGTGAAACATATTGCTTTTTGCTTTAATAAGAAGATTAACATAAAAGTACCTCAATTTCTACTTTGACTTGGTTATTCTTCACCAACATTTCGTATAAGTCAAAGTAAAAAACTATGGAAACAAGACAACAAGAAAATGAATAAAAATAATAAAAACAAAGCTATTCCCGGAAAAAGAAAGAGAACTGTATTTATGTTGAGAAGTATTGCATTCATACTCTTAGGCCAAGAAGTTTTCGATGCAACTAAGGGATCCAAAGGATGATACTTCAAGCAAAAAAAATTAAATACATAATTAAACAAAAATATATACAAAAATATATTAACCATTAGTAGGCAGTTCAAATTTGAATTTTAGTGTAAAGCTTAACAACGCTTGCTTATATGGGTTATGTAAACCATTACTATGTCAGCCAGCCTGGCATGCCGCTAGTACAGTGTAAGACAGGTAGTTACGAAAAAGATTCATAATACCTCCTCACTAATATTTCGTTATGATTCGTCATTCGCCTAGTTACGAATAGAGCAAAAGAATGTTTATGATAATTTTGGTGATTTTGAGTAGAAAATGAAGTTAAACAAACACATCTTTCCTCTAAAATAGTAGGAACGAACACCTAGTAATTTCCATAGAAGTTATTTATTTTTTGCGACTAGTTTCGTCTACATGTAGGCGTCATCAGGCACCTGATCCTGTGTTCGTTTGTACTTGTTCCTAATTCTTATTATGGCGCCGTTCCACAAAGTATATATATTAGATACGTCATTCCTCTGTTTGATGATGGCAAACTAGTACAAGCTGATAAAGTTTATTCATTTTTATGGGGGATGATGGTCTATAAATTTCTCCCTGCAGATTATCTGTTCAGCATTTGCAAATCTCTTCCCTATGCACACAGTAAACTCAGGTAATTCAGTGAATTTAAAGGTACATTTTAGTGAATTCAGTTTTTTATGATTTAAGCTTTTAAATTACTGAAAATAATTCTGTAAGACAATAGTATTGAATGAATATGTAGTTTTTGTGGTGATGTTCGCAGTGCAAAATTACTAGGTAAGTTCTTAGTATCGTGTAAATTTCTTCACAAAGCTTGATTTTATCGTTATTTTTTGCGAGAGGAAAATACATCTTTGATGTAGTGAAACTAAATTTTCTTCATGCACTACCGTATACTATAAAACTTCAATTAAAATGCATGCAAAAATTATCGGAAAATTTTAAATGGTATATGCCCACCTTACTTTTGAGGAATTTCCAAATGCTTGCCAAAATCTCTTGATCCTCCTCGACCCTAGAAAGCTTGCTTGAAAGATTGAATATCAATTCTCAGAAAATGTTTTTGTAAATTCTCCCTCTCGACCAGATTTGAAGAAAAACGCCTTGACCTTCACCAAATATCTGCGTTGAACCTTGAGAAAAATACTTCAATCTCGGACGGCACGGCATTTTCCCTTCAGCAGTAGGTGTCCAGAAGGGCAGTGTATGGGTGTTTTACTTAAGAAATAAGTGTCCACCCCATCGCCTCCCTCCTCTCCATCATTATTTCCTGTGGAACATATTGCATATGTATCAGACTTTTGGCATAACTTTCACATCACGTTTCTATCACGATTTTTGTTTTCCAACCTGATTGATTTCCACCGACTACCGCCGTGGCGCTGTTATTGGGCTGATTCTTCTTTCTGGTGTTAAGCCTGTTTTCCGTCGAAGACTCCGGAAAGAATATCCTCTCGTCAGTAACTGTTCGATTTACTTTGGCTCTCCTTCTCTGCCTCCCTTTTCTCTCGGTGACGAATGGATCGCTTTCAGCAACGTCGTCGATCAAGCGTTCCTCCGCGGTGCGTCCGTTTTTGTTGCTGTTCTTTGATTTGTCAAAGTCGCAACGTCGTGGTGAGAGTGCTTCCAGGAACGTTGACTTGTTTATTCCTCGGCTTTCAGATCCGTGGGTTGATTTACCGCTATTTCCGACTGCATTACCTCTTGCGACCTCAGCTGTCCGTATTCCTCCGGAGGATGACAACCCTCCGTCAACCCTCTCTTTTGGATCTAAATGTGTGTCGAGGATAAAGTCACTCCACTTGTTCCTCTCTTTCGCAACTTCATCCCGCTCCAATTCCACAAGACCGTTACTCCCGCCAGAGCTAACCGACGGGATGGCGAAGCGTCTCCGGAAGGAATGCCTCGCAGTTGCAAGTTGATCGTCCTTGGTGGAAACACAACCGAGTACGCAGAATATGATAGGTATCCACGCGACAATGCCGACTTTTAACGCCTTAACGAGCATCTTTTCGCAGAGAACTGGTGTTTAGCTCGCTATCCAGTCTAACGGCATGGCTGGTGGCGACTGAAATATTCCAGAATACCGCATATGCTTCCTTCAACCTCTTTTTTCCTAAGAATCCCCACCCCGTTTCTCTTTCTGGCTCGTCTGTCCGCTTCGTCACGAACACGCAACGAGAATGACTCCGCTGCATGTTCCTTTTCCTTCCTACGTTATGGAGAAGTTTTCGAAATCGCAATGGTAATGACACAAGCAAATAAGAGCCTTCGTCATTACATAACTTGGAGGCTTTTTTGATAAACATATGCACTTTTACGTCGAGTGATCGAGAATGATTAGAAGCACTGATGTGGAAATCTGGTACCTCTCAATGGAACATTTCAATCTCGGCTGTTGTCGAAAAATGAAGTGACCGCCATAGCCACCGAAGTTAAAATAGGGGGCAAATAGGTCTGCAATAAGGTATCCATCTCTAAGCCTGTTCTTAGGCGGTAGATAAATAATGGCTTTAATTTTGACATGAACTTATTAAGGAATTGTATCCAAAAGTAACATCTTCAATTCCAAAACTCCTTCTTTCTCAGTGGGGAATTATTTTATTCGGTAAATTTCCACGATGTGTTTCAGGTATTTAGCGAATTTTAAATTCCCTAATTTAAAGGCTCTATATATACATCGTGACACTCGAAGGATTTTTTCTCGTAAGTTTATTTAAATTTTGAAGTATGAAGGTGGTCAACATTATTCCATTTTGTCGAACATTTCTTACAGGTGGAGCTCGAAATCCTTGTGGACGGGTTTTTTCTTGATATGTTACCACTATTTGGGTAATTATCGTAGTCCTCAAAATTTCCTTTTGGTGGGCCAATGAAAAGTTAATAATTTGAAAAACTGAGTTAAAAATTGACACACTCGTATTCTCGAACGAAAGAAATTATTAAATCCGAGAAATACCTCTTAAAGTTATTTACAAATTGCGTTTTACTCAATTGATTTTCATATTCCATTTCTGCGAGAGATTTCAATTGCGCTATAACCTTAAAATCATAAATTAGCATACCTTAGGGACCACGGATGGCTAAGTGGGTTGCGTGTTCGATTTTGTGAAAGCTGTTTCGGGGTCGATTCTCGGTGGGGGCACATCTGTGCGAAAGACCTCAGCTTTCAAAGCACTTTTAAAAACACTACTAATAATTAAATGCCTTGCGTAGTCGACGAGGAGATTTCATCACCTGATTTCAGAGTCATATGCTATGTGATCCCTCAAATAATCAAAGTAAAGAAAATTTAACGACGAAGGAGCTCCTATGGAATTTTAAAATTCGAGAGGGGATTTGGCATTTAAAGGAGGGAGAAGATCGAGGTAAGGGAAAGTTATCCGGTTTTCCTCAGATGAATCTGCTTTCCTTGGGCGGCAGGTGGAGGACGGAGAGAAAATAAAAAATCTCCTCTCTTCAAAGGAATTCTCCCCACACAAAAACGGTGAAAAAAAAACTTTAAAACACCATTTAAATTCAGATTCCTCAAGCATCGCTCTTATTATCAAAGAATCTTCGTATAATTTTCCAGGTTTACATATTTTTGAAGTCTCCTAATTCCAGAGTTAAAATGAAATTTTTTCACCGCTGTGGTACAAAGTGCATAATGTGATCTTCGTTGCAAGTGGTTTTCCTAAACGTGACTTGGAGCGGACCCAGGCTAGAGCATAAACATGCTTGTTTATCTATGTCCGGCATTTAGATAGAACGACCACGCAATTTACATACGATATACATATAAAAACTTAATGAAATGCTAATTGTTTCTACAAATGTTCTATCTCTACTGGATACTTGTTCATCACTTATTCTTACTTCGGAGTGATGAAATGAGTGTTCTTTGATCGCGTATGAGCAGATTTCACGTTGTCTGTTTTCTAAATGAACAAATAAAATTATTCCGCAGTAATGGTGAAAGTTGGATAGCCTATTTTATGGATCTTTCGTGACGGATTGGTTCAATAAAACCCGTAGAAACACAATAAAATAACCAAGGAGAAACGGACATGAAAAAAGTCTGACGGAACCGGGACTCGAACCCGGGTCTCCCAATTGCCGGTCGGTTTCTCCGACAGCAGCCGACCGGCAATTGGGAGACCCGGGTTCGAGTCCCGGTTCCGTCAGACTTTTTCCATGTCCGTTTCTCCTTGAGAATTTTCCTAGATGCACGACTTATCGTGCCAAGTCATCTTACCCATTTCCTTGTACAATAAAATAACTTTAAGAAGCACATATTTGCGGTAATTAAGAAGCGGGGTCAATTCAAGCAGCGATTCATTCACGAAATACGGACATTTTACTAAATTAAATGAGTATGAGACTTTTTAGTGCAGAGATATTTATAGAACTCCATGTTAGAATAATGTTGAATGCACTTTCCCCAGGGTGTGTTTTTCATGAACAATTGCATGAAATTAATGGATTTACTTGAAAGAAGCTGGGAGTTTTTAATAAAAAGGGAGGATTTTGCAAATAAAAATAGTTGCAAAATGATGCGCAGATAGGCAAATTTAAATATATAAAGTTATTCAAATTTGATACTTTCGCTCGTGCCTGATAGTACACTCCAGATCTATAAAAAAGCATTTTCATTCCACTCCAAAACGAAAAAGGAAACGAGTTTCAACAATTTCTGAATTAAAAATGCAAATTAATTAAATTTATAAATGAATGAAAGTAAAAACTTTCTTATTTTAATGGTAAACTTTTTCAGTTGATTTCCTTAGTCCCCAAAGTTAGTATTTATTTCTCTTAAGTTAATATAAACACTTTTTGTAAATTTGTTATTTCCACCCCTTCAACGATAAAAAAGACATATTTTGATGGTAATTTCCAATTTAAAGAGAAGGTTGCTAAAATTAACTGCTGTTGAAGGATTCATAGCGTTTATTTCACCAGGAAGTGATGGAAAGATATGCTAATGAGTGAACGAGTGTATGACAGGATTTTACAGCGTAAGTTATGAGGTCCTGCCCCCAGCTTCCTCAAAAATAATAGCTGTTTACTCTTTTTTACAGCCAAAGGTATAATAAATGCAAAATTGTATGTGTGAGATTCATTTCAGTAGACTTCTTTTTAAGTGTTCTCCTTTGTTGGAAGAGGATATTCATTTCCTTCTACACCTGGTATTCGCGGCGCGTAAAAACGTCATTATCTTTCATTATTTCGCATTTCTTTCCATGACCGCAGGTTTCGAAACATTTTCTTCGTGGTAACATGTGTAACGTGGCGATGATCAAAGGCGCATTATTCACGTGCAACACGCTCTTTTTCCGAGATTTGTTTTTAAATCGTTACTTCATAACTGTTGCAAGGAAAAACAAGCAGTGAATGAGGAAAAACAACTGATAGCCATATCGCGTGCAAAATGAAAACATTCGGGCTCCATTTTGTGAAACTCAGTTTATAAATACACGTGATACCTTAACCTGGTAAATTGAATATTCTTCAAAATAAAGCCAATAGTTTCGGTCTTTACTTAATAATATTCTGTGGAAGAAAAATGAATTTATCGAAAAAATTGAAGCCTAACGCATAAAAAATCACAGAAGCGAAAAAACTGGTCGTGTTTATTCTGTTTCAGTGATGTATTCAAATTTTTTGTTTATACTTATTTTTCAGTGTATTTTTAGTGTATATTATAGTAAAGGATTGAAAAATATATATCTTTTCCATGGAGAAACAGAGGCGAAGATTTTATCATACCTAGTGATTATAATAGTTGCCCGGAAAGTGGAAGACCTGTCTCCTTGTGTTTTAAGACGCACTTTTCTATGTGAAAAGATATCAACTTCCCGTTATCCCAATGTATCTTTCATTTACTTTGGCATCGATCTTGTTTGTAAGCGATGCCTCTTTATGGCATTTTTCCTTACTGGATACAATGAAAAGTGTTACTCATGGGGTCGCAGTCCTGTATTACGTGGACGTTTTCCGCCAAAATCATTCTAGCTTACGGAAGGAAACAAAGGCAGACTTCCTTATATTCCCAAGCTATATTTTTTATTTGCTGATGTCACGGGCTTCTTCATGGCAATGGCGTTATGAGAGCTGCTGAGATATGATTGATGCTGACTAATTTACGAACGTTTTTCCTTATCGAAAGCTATGAAAAATATTATTCGCAAAGTCATTGTACTGCATTTCCTCAATATGATGCAATATTAGAATTCTTACTCAGTGAGGAGGGCAAACTGCCTCATTCCTTATATTGGGTAGTATGCCTCATTTCCTATCCTAAGCTTTAACTAATGGTGAAGGGAAAGTTTCAAATCAGACTTCAGGCTAATGACTGAACAGACAGTACCTTCATGGAGGGAAAGTATTTTGGAAAATTTGTCAGCCGAAAATGTGTAATAATTTACTTAATTTAAAGTAAATTCAATTTTCTTAGCCAATCAGAACTTATTTGTCTGTTTTTTATTTTGTGGATGGGTAAATAATGACGCGAAATGATTGAATTTTCAGTTTAATCATATACTTCACACTAATAAGTTTACTACGAACCGGATATTGGTCTATTATAATACAAGAATTTAATTTCGTATTCCTAATACCGATGTTAGAAAATTACGTGAAGGTGCGTATTTATTAAAAAAGCTAATGAAACGTTGTCGAGTAGATGGTTTGATAGACAGTTATCAAACAAATTTATGAAGTTACAGAGTGAAGAAATTGAGGATGCATCCATGCGGATATGGTGTTATTGTTGTTGTATGATGACATTAAAAAAATCCATTTCCATACGTTCCATTCGTTTTGCCTCTGAAGACGCCAATTGCAACAATAAGGAAGCATTAAGTACGGAAATTTCCTTCAACTCAGGAACATCCTGAAGTGACATTGAGCCACTTAGGTGCAATTATTTCTTCTGAAGTATTTATTTTTCTGCATATGGAATGTTGAATAGAGGAAATTAAAATGTTAAGGCACGAAAATAATACATCTCTCACACAAGGAGTAGGGTTGTTAGCAATTCTTTCCATAAAATCAAGATTTATAAAGCAATCCGACAAAACTACTTTTCTAGTTATTAATTTAACTATTTTAATTCAACATTACAAATTTTATGTCAGCGTAAGGAAGAATTATCAAACTACTTTTTTAAATAAAACGTCGTAATCTTTACCAAATTGTAATCTGAATAAATCTTTAATTTAAGAATGTACTTTCTATCAGTTTTTCATATTTGCGCAGCGGATTTAGTCTCAAAAAACCGAGGAATGTCTTTCTTTATAACACATATTATAGTGTAGATGAATTCATCAATGAAAAACATATGAAAATGTATATTTATGTCTGTAAGTATTTGCATTTGTATATTTGCTAAATGTGTGTGTACATTTGTTCCTTGTAATGTATATCAAATATACCTTCATTTATGATTGTATATATCTTTTATATCCCGCTTTTGTCGTCATATACATATTTGTGTTTGTTTTTATGGACCGACAAAGTGTTATTATTATCATTATTCGCCTGTCAGATAACAGTAGTTTGGTCGCTTGTGCGCAAGGAGGATACTTTAAAGCAAAATCATTTCGATTTTTCTGGAATACAAGATGGCAGTGTAGGATTATACGAGCTCTCTTATGCTGGATGCTGCGCAAAAATTACTATGGATGCCACGTTTTGGAATGACGTTCTTCCTTAAAATTCCGCGATTGTGTGTGAAAGTCTGCCAAGAGGATGTTGTTTCTGAGAGCTGCAGTCTCCGTTTCTTCTTCGGTTCTCCTTTTTGTTCTTGTTACGATTACAAACTGGACTCTCAATTTTATGTGAATTTCAAAACAGAAATCGTAAGTGTTCTTATCAGTCTACGTGTTGCAAACATTGTATTTATCTTTTGCTATGCTTAAAACCATGTTTCAGAGAGAATTATATGCCGATGTTTGACTATGGTGATACGATTTTCTTTTCAGTTCCGTGTTTTATGCTGCTGAGAGCGTTTGTATTTGAATACAATTATGACCGGCATATTTTTATTGTGAATTCAAGTAGAGGTATGGGAAGATTTTAGATAAAAATGCGAGTTTCTCACTGGTATTATAATATTACAATTTCCATTTTCCTCCGCTGACATTTCGGATGTAAAAAACTTAAAATTTTGTTGGCCCGTTGCCTCTTTCGTAAAGGGTACCAATTTTGATTCTTTTATGTACACAGTCCAAGATAAATTTGACGCAAAAATGGTGAAATTGTAGTCATTATCAGAATTAACGAACAGAATTATTTATTTTTAATTTTATTGACCAATATCTCGATGAACGGTGTCTGCAGCACTAATTTTATTGTATTTAATTTTGTTTCTAATTTTTCATCAATGATTCCAATCGTTTTTTTTTTTGAGTGTGCAACTACCGTTTGTTGTTGTGGAAGGGTTGAATTTGGATTGTGGGGTGGAGATTTAGGTAAAAGAAAAAGGAAAGAAGAGTGTGTTTTCCATTTAACTGGTTGTTGCGGACCGGTTTATTTTGGTGTTTCTTGTTTGTATGTTTGGATGATGTGTAAGAATTTGGGAGGTCATCCTGGAGCTGTAAAGAGCCTTTAGGGGGGAAGAAAAGAGGATCGGTACCTGAACTAGTCATTTTACTCTATGCTTACTTTACTATATTTTATTTTCTATGTAATTTATTTTCATTCTAATTGCTGCCAAGTCTGATGGTTCCAATTACTTCACCTTCATAGTTTACGGCTGAACTTACCTGGTTGAAAATTATTAGAAACGTCATCAATGCGTTCAACTGAATTAGATTACCGTAAGGTTCCTCCTGGATCTTCCAATGTGCTATTTTTTATTTAAAATAGTTAGTATCAAATCTTTTAAGCATAAATGATACACAGAATATTTCAAAAAGAGCTTGCTACTTTTTGCTTATGTATAAGTTAATTCTAGTAACTTATAATTGGACGTCACAATTAACTTTACTGGCTTTGTGGTATAAAACTAGATATATTTAATTAATGATATAAGAACCATCTCTGTAAGTAAGAATAAAGTTATATAGAACTACACGAAAAGCTGTGATCCTTGACAGTCCTAATATATTAATATATCTCCCAAAAGATGATTGATCTAGATCTAGATGATCTATCTTATGCTCTTCGAAAACTTCCTATTTAATATTTTGGGATAACTCGTATTATAATTAAACTAAAAAAGCATTAAACATGATATTCCGCAATGGGCACTGATAAGATGCTGATTTTTATTGAAGTTTCGTCACAAATGTTTGAAACTTAGACGTGGGAGACCTGGGTTCGAGTCCCAATCATATCGCTATTTTTTACACATTTTTCCGTTTGAAACATGCTTTGATCGTGTTCTTGAACAATCTCGCAATTTCGCTATATTTGCATTAATTTCAATTAAACACTGAATTTTCTTTGTTTCATAATAAACAGATATTAGTAGCATTTTTCATTTAAAATCTCAAGTATCTTCCTTGCTAAAATATGCAACCTCTTGTTGAGAGGTAATATAGCATTATGGGACTGTTGTCCCGCAAACACTTGGTTATCCTCACTCTGAACAGCAGTTAATTTTCTAGAACTTGTTAACACTTTCCTTAAGGAATCTTAGTGCATATTACTTCTACAGAATTTTCTATGCAGATCTAAAAATCAAAGAAAGCGGGATTTTGAGCATGCAAAACAGACATTTCCTTTTGCGTGTCGTTTACCCCTATAAACCGGTATATTGCGTTGAATTTCCTTTCTACGTCGCTTACTTTTCACTTCAGAGTACCACATTGCATTAACGCTCCTCGCGAATAATTAGACACTTTTCTAATCATTTCTATTAAATATAATAAATTACCGATTTTATTCTATCATTTATATCCCTAATAGTGATGGGGCGATTTATTGAAATCGATAATCGAAAACGTTCGAGTTATTCTGGTTATCATAGTCAAGAATTATTTTATTTCCAATTCCAGTTCTTTGGATTAAAAAAAGAAAAAACTCAATCTTGCGTTTCTGAATATATCTGAATATTATTTCTAATAATGAATAGATTAATTAGTTATTGACTTTTACCATCTTTAAACTAAAATTTATAGATTTTAATATTTAAAACGCCTAATGTTAACATATTTAGTGATTTGTAAGACATAATCCTCCGTAAAAAAATGAAATATTCGGGTATCAACCCAATTATTGAATTTTCCACAAATTCCGTTATTTCTTGTTAGAGATAGTTCCAAATAAAATTCTGTTTTTATCTTCTTAATTTTTTTAGTTTACTTATTTGGCATTATAAAATATTGATTTAAATATTATAATTAATAATATAACTTATGCCGTGTAAAAATTTAATGAACCCATATTGTTGTTTTTCCGGATCTCTCTCTCTTTCAAGTTCCCAAACGAGGAATAACTAAAAATAATGAATTTTGATCATTGCAGGTATAAGAATTCGGAATCTTGTCAAAATCGAAAATCGTACCACAATTGAACGTTGATGGAAGTATCGGTAATTACATTGGAATCGGTTAACATTTTGGTATCGTCCCATTACTAGTCTCTACGTAGAGATGTCATCAAAGGATTAAAATGATTAATTTTGATGCATTACTCTGAGATATAGAGCCCATTCATTTCCTTAAGGTAAATTCTCACTTTATAGGCTTTGGTGAAAGTCCCAAATATGAAAATAGCGACTTTTCATTCGCTGACCTCAACAGCTTTCTCGCCAAAAGAGAAGAAGAATCTAATACCCATTCCAAAAAGTACGAGGAAATTGGTCTTCTCCTAAAAAACATAAAACACACTACATTAAAACACCGAAGAAATATCTTTAGAAATGCGATATTTATTCGTGTGGTAAAGTTAGGAAAAGAAATGGTAAGCCTTTTCCCTTCTCGTGACATTGATAAATGTTCACAGCAAACTGTCGGTAATGCTTTTCTCATTCAAAGAAAAAAACATTCCAGGATCCTGTATATTTCACCTCGTAGCAATCGTAATCTTCTAAGATCTTTCAGAAGCGTATTACCTGAACAAATAACTCTTAATTTCTCTTAATTATCTCTGACAGACCATTGATTTTTATGGGATTGAATAATGGAAAACATTGAAATGATAATACAATTATATGAAAAACTTTTCTGTACCTGATGATGAAGCGACAAGTTGAAACCAAGATTGCGAATAAAACTATTTTTTTATAGTACAGGTAAATGTTTTATCATTCCATTCTTTTATGTTATGGGTACCTACCACAAAGTCATGCCAAAAGGAATTAATAGGATTTTTTAAAGCTATTAATTTTAGTTTATACACCACAGTGACACAGGCTTTAATGCATGGCATCGTCATTGATGCCATACATTGAAACCCGTATCGTATATATTCTTGTAATGTGGTAGAGTATAAAGTTAACTGTTAGTGCAGGTTGTTTACATTATTCTGTTCTGGCATCTTACAAAGTTAAGGCCGAAACTATTGACGGAAAGTTTAGAGTTAAAGATCTCCTAAATAATATTTTTAGGATGCTATCGGGTAAACGGCCTATAACTATAACCTCTACGTTGTTTTGTTCTCCTTTATATTCAACAAGCAAATATTACATCATTTCAATAGTTTTGCTAAATAATTAATTCATTACGTAGGTAAAACTGTTAATCGATACTGCTTTTCGAAGAAAGTCTTTTTTTATGGGTCCTATATGATATGATGGGTCCCGTGTGATACGATGGGTCCTATATGATATAAAATATGAGCATAAATGAGATGTAGTGGAAAAGGATACAATATTTAAGAAAGACGTTTGGCAGTTAAGCAACCATAAAATTCATAGAAAACACGCAAAAATATTTTAGGAGAAGTATATTAAATCTAAAACTATCATTTAAATGGTACGTACGATAAATGTCTCTCACCCGAAGGAGAAAATGTGTTCTACATCTAAATAAATACTTTTACCTTCCGGCATGTGGCAGGTGTTGTAAATACCAAGCGTTGGAGTTACGTCCTTAGGTTATTGTAGTCGCGTATCGTTCTCGGAAAGTATAATAATAATAAATCTTACGATATACTTATCCTATTAAATTTAATCCAACAAAATATGCTTTTGGATTAAACAATTTCATAAAAGCATTCAACAGCAATTAACTTCTGCAACAGCCATATTAACATTAAAATGGTTAACATATTTGTAAGTATGCACTTCCTGCTTCAATATTCTCCATACACAATTATCTTAACAAGTTTTACGCAAAGAAGGAAATGAATTATTTGAAAGTAAAAGTATCTAAATCTGAAAGGAATAACAAGTGTGAAAAATAGCGACACGACTGGGACTCGAAACCAGGTCTCCCACTTTCCGGGCAGGTATTCGTCTCCTCTACCATCAGCTACAATGAGCCAGGAGAGGGAATTATTCTAACCACTGAACTACCGTGCCGCGTCTCTCTCACACTGTTAAGGGAATGCTTCGTGTCGCTATTTTTCACACTTGTTATTCCTTTGGGATTTTCGTAGGTTTTACAACCTACTAAGTTACCTTCCTTTCCTTTATCCTATCTAAATCTGAAAAATTAAGCTGTTGTAAACAAACGGACGGAAGGTATCGCAGTTTTCGTTCAAGTGTATCACTAAAACTATTTCTTGCTAATTCCTTCAATACGAATTTTCTTTGTGAAATTACTATGAACTATGAATAAAATGAAAATTATTGAAATGAAAACAACGGCAAGGGAAAAAATTGAAATTTTTAGTACTTTTATTTTATGTTACTTTTTATTCACTCACATGGTTACGAGAATTTCTTTTTTTTTAGAGAGATGCATAAATTAAGAATAAAAATTAACTTTAATATTCCACGATAGCTCCTTTCTTCATGGTGGTATGGTGGGTGGCCGTGTTAAGACTTACGTGGAAGTGTGGAAAGTCTCAAGGAATCTCAACTCTTTGAGGATTTGAAACAACCGTTATGTTCACAAACACGCGTTAAATATATAAATAAATACGTACCTATATAAGTCGGCGGAGTCCTCTGCTATCTCTTGCTTTGTGTGCTGAGCTACGTGTAGTCGATGGCCGCATCGATGCGTCGCAACAAGCCGGATGAAGACCGCAAAATTCCTCACCAGACGCTCTTGGTGAGCAAGGGGATTTCCCCTTCGGTACTTGACTGAATCCGCCCGGAAAATTCCTTGCAGCGACCATGAAATTTTGCTCAAATCATTTTCCGGAAGCAGTCTCGCGCGACCACATTAAATTACGAATGCCCTCCAACGGCTAGAGACTTCAATATGAAGAAACACTGCAAATTTTCAAATTTTTCAAGTTGTTTCTCCTTATCAGAATATTGTTTACTCGTGCCTGAAATATGACTACTATTCTTCACGACAAGGTGACTTCAGTCACGCAGCATAGTTGTCAATATATCACTGTAAAATGGATATGTGTTTATTATATCGCAGCATATTCTAGGCCGGATCGAGAATACAAGCGAGCCTAAAATCGTTTGGGCATGCGAAATATTTTGGTGAAGCTCTTAAACAAAACTCCCCTTTAATTTATCGTAATTAATTAATCAATCCTCTGTAAATGGATTTCCGGTTAGCCAAGTGGACAACGCATTCGACTTCAATGTAAGCGGTCCCGGGTTTGATTCCCGGTATTAAGCTTAGCTGTCGAAGCACTCTTAACAATGCTACCACCTCTGTAAATGATTGTTTCATTTCATGAAATTTGTCTTAGACAGATTTTTAAATGAACTGATGTGTATTGCATTACTGAAAATTTCCGTTAATTTGTGAGTTAAATAGCGTTATTTTCTTACCAATTTGTATAGTAGCAGTATTAAAGAAATATATTCCTGTTGAGGGCACCCCATAGACTTGGGGTGCAAAAGTACCTTCGGTTATTCCCTTTTATATTGTCTGAAGGATGTTTAAACTGTTAACATATCCGTCTCTGTAAGTCGTAATTATAATTTGATATTGCTCTTTAAAAAACTGACTCCCTTCTAACGTATGGGATATAAGTATGGTGATAAATAACTTGAAGCTGGCATACACGACATTTTTTTCTAATTTTGAGGAAGGAAAACATGAAGTTCTAGGTACTGCAGAAGTATCTTATATCAATAAAACTGTCGTCATTCAGGATGCAGATATTTGAAACCATAACCAGCCATGCGTCATTCAACAACGTGCAGTACCTCTAATTATGATATCCACTGCACTTTAGTGCTTTTTACCTCATTTTACTTCTCGTCTTTCCAAACGTACCTGCCATTCCAAAAACCATTTAATTGATTTACATGTAATAATCAAAAACATAGGTTGAATGGAGGAAGTGAGTATATTTGAACCATCCCCATTTATTATGAATTTAATCGAATTTGGAATAGAATTGATATCAAACATTCTCATCCACAAATCATTTAATACATATTTATTCATACGGTCGTCTATATTATTCGTATATATTATAGATAGAGCTAGTGAGCGTATATGTCCCTAGGCACCTTGGGCCTGATTGAAAACTGTTGAATGCGGAAAACTTAATTAATTTTAGATATTCTCTTTACGTGAGGAGGAAACCGCCACCAAGGTTTGGATGTGAAAGACCAGCGGAAGGATGTGTGATTAAGATTTTTCACGGGAAGAGAACTCGAAAATGAGGGGAAGATTTAAAAAAGAAAAAAAAAACTTTCGGAGCAAGGAAAGAATACTTGTATAAAAGTGGTAAAAGAATTAACGACAAGTTGGCATGAAAGTTGATGAATTGAAATGGCGTTCGTGAATAAATTTCCTACGCATGAGAATAGTTCATACAAACAATAAGACGTTGGTACTACGCTCTTACTCCTATGACTTGTTAAGAAAATAGAAAAAATGTTGTAAATTTACGGATATTCTAATAATTAATGGACAAATCGGAGGGATTCCTCTAATTGTAAGATAGATAGCTTTACAACGACAACGTAAAGAAAGAAAATGGACATGCAATGCAGTAGAGATAATAAACCTAGAGAAGTTTTCAAAACAGAAACCGGAGGACCTAGTACCATCCATGTCGCTTTTTTTCATGTTTATCATTGGGTTTTAAGGCGCACACCTCCAAGAGTTAAGTTAAGCACCCTTCCCTCACAGAAACTGGATCGGGTTTCACCCAAGAAGATAATAAAGCTTTAGTAAATATCGATAACCAAGAGGTTTTATCTCTAGTCTTTAAGCCCAGATTTTAGGAAAAGAAAGCTGAAGTTACGTAGCTGTTTTTCCTCCTAGCTCTCGTAGATCTAGTTGTATAATCATTGCCAGACCCAGGTAATACACAAATAGGAAGAGAAATTACTGTGAAGGCGACAGTATCAGAAAATAATTTTGAAGTATAGATATGAAAATCCCCGTACTTACTAGGAGTTTTCTTCTTGTAAATATGTTTTCCTTAGCTCAACCTCCATTTCCTTAACTTCAAAATCCTCTCCATTTTCTTAAAATTAATTTTTTGGGTATCATTCACGGTGAAGATGTATTATGTACGAAAGGAAACCAATCCATTTAAAATCTTACTTAAGTTGTTCATTCATTATTACTTTAAAAGAGTTATGAAATTTGTTGGTGAAATAAGGTAATTCTAAGTAGGGAATATATGCAATAAAATCGGAAATTAATGCCGAACACAGTTTAATTTAATTAACCTTTCAAAGCTGAACTGATCTGTTAATTGCCCTGCGAACATTACGATTGGAATTTCAATTGGGAAAGAATTAGAGTTAATATACGGCTGGAAAAATATCTAGGCAGATGGACAACCAATTAAGAAATATTTTTACATACAGGAAGACATTTTATGGAAATATGATGCCAAATGTCTAGCGGCCTTAAACGAGATCAACTATACAGTAGTAAAATAAGTGTAAAAATAGAAAAAACACTGAGAAATCATAATTGGTGAATCTTAGCCTTTTTTGTAGCATTATTGAAAAATTTATCGAGTGCATATTTAGAAAATTTTCATTTAATTTTCTCTTATGCGTGAGATGATTGCTTACAATAAATTCCGGGATTGTTCGAATCATAGTGAGCATATAGCAGGAAAATTACCGAATCACCGAATACTCCGTCCTATGACGCATATAACGTATATAACAGGTGTTCAATGAGTTCAAGTAGCTGCTAATATGTTGTATGTATTTTTCTCAACCAGAGATTACATGAAAAGCACTGATTCCTATTTTATCCAATTGCATTCAAAACGGTGCGCTTGTCATAAGCAGTAATTCCATGCGATATGACACTTATAAAAAACTTGTACACAGATCATCCTAATATTTCAGATTGTTAAGAATGTCTTTTCGATATTATCATCCTAAAGTCTAATAAAGTAGGGAAGGAAAGGAATTATTGCGAATTTATGGTCATTATATTACTGTTACCGCGTCGATTCCCATAGTTACTTCATGTCGACGTCATTAGAAATTCATTGTAAATTATTTAACTTTAGATGATACTTTTATGTACATAAAACGTGCTTTACGTCCTTTTAACAATATTTTACCCACTGATATCGAGGCTGGTACTTTAAGAAATTAAAAGTAAAGTGAAAAAAAGTATACGTTGTAAATAGTTTTTAGCTGAATGTTAGGTTATATAGTCGATATTTTGATATTATATGTTGCAGACATTGCTACAGTAAGTTTTAGAAATATCTCTCTCTGCTTCAGGTTCGGAGAACATCTGGTCAACCAAAGCAAAAAAAGACATTCAATCGTTTATAAGTATATTCTCGATGAGGTAAATTAAATGTAAGCAAAAGCAACAAAAATCAATTCTTATTAAGCGTTGTATCTTGATATATCACCGTCTGGGCTCTTTCTCCACCATTCTTGAGGTTTAATTGTAAATTAGCCGGTCACACATTTTCAGCATTCCATTCTCGCTTTGATTCACTTCAAAATTGATGTGCAAGGACTAGCTTTATCCATGATGTAGCCAATCACAGGAACTTATGCCTATATTCGAAGACGCTGAAGCACTGAGTTTTATTTTCACAGGCGTCCAATAGGGTTATTCATTAAGGTAACACAAGGAGGCAACTCCCCTGAATCAGTCTGTGTCCGAAGGGACAAACATCTCCTCCTGGCTTGGGCGTATCTCCTTCACCAATCCGTTCTCCATCTTGAGGTTTGTCAATGTTCGGTGGCAAGGCTGCTGAGGCCATCGGTAAAAACTGGACGGCTCCGTCGAGATCTTTCCCGCCAAGGAATTGGACGAAGTTCTTCGCCGCGACCATGCACAGCATGCAGAACGCTACTTGCTTCAAGGGACCCATGGCTTTAGACGTTCACCTGTTGAAGGGGAGACTGGAAATGAACATCTCTCCCGTTGTCGTGGAAAGTCAGTCCTAGTATTTCCGCGACTGTTTTCCTCGTTCTTTTTCTCCGTAATGTTCTTTTTTGCGAGAACCTGCTTTGAAATCTGGTTTCACATTCTTGTACCCCATGAACTTCTCGGTTTCATACCAGTAAGTTCCTTGTCGGGATGCTTTTTGGATAAATAAATGCGGCGATCTGAGATATGATGGTACTTAAGAGGGAGAATTCCCTATAATTTAAATAAATCGAGTAAATTTTCGTCCTTTGTCTTCCAAATGAGAATTATTTTACTGATGAGCGCGTTAAGAGGAAAATTATATATGAAAGGTGATGTTTAACTAGTCACTGGTCACATTAGAACCCAAATTTGCGAAATGACCACTTGATGACCAAGGCACTTTCAATAATAATAATAATTTATTTGCGTCACAAAAACATTCATTACAAAAACAGAAATAATTCTGCCCTGAATAGGTGACATGTCAATATACAGTGTGATTTACGTCAATTTGAAAAACGTGCTTTTTGGTAGGACTTCTTCACGTGAATATGGGACTTGAGGACATAGTGGTAGGAATTTTACAGATTAAACGACAAGTACCGCTATATTTTATCACGAAGATGGGGGTTTTTAATTTTTGAACAAGATTAACCTTGTCTAATCTGAGAATTTTACCATCTCGTTAAATCTGGTTTTAAGAGTATTTATTTCGATTTAGAGCTAAAGGTGTGAGATGTTCATGAGGTTGAATGGTGATTATTTCAATTTCAAAACACCTATTATTGTGGTTCTCTCATAAAGAATTCCAATGGCAGACGTAGTAGAGCTCGGTACGATGTGGTAAATTTTAGGGTGTCCTAGGTTTCAGGACCCTCAGGTTGCACATCAGTACGTCCCTGGAAGATCCCTTCACATTTTAATCTGCAAAGGTAAACTAAGAGCACCGAGACTGTTTTATCGGATCCAACATCGACTGAAAGAGCGATCACTGTGATTTTTATGAATCAGTCTCTGCAAAAGAGGGAAACTAGTGATTCGAATCATTGATGCTCTTTGAGGGCAGTGATATTTATTATTATTGTATGTTTTATTTAATTCGGCGTGGCGATGTATTGTACCCTAAATTTTTAATAAATCAATTAAGAAATTAGCTTTAAAATGTACAGAAATTGGCGATGTTTGGTGGAAATACTCTATATTTGAAGGAGAAGAGACTTCGTACATTTTCCACAGGATTTGAACTAAATTAAATTCACAAACATTTGCGAAAATCCTTTGGAAAAAGTACAAAGTCTCTTTTTCCTTCAAAAATAAGAAGTTAGCGATTGATATCTTTTGAAGGATAGTTTCACCGTCTTCCAATAGATGTAACAAACGCGCTTAACTTTCTGTCGAATTTCCTGCAGTTCACGGTAATTTAGTTCGATTAACTACAAATGTTTGCTTTTAGAGTATTTCTCTTTCGGGCTTACCTGTTGGAGAACTCATGGGTNTGTTTTATCTATTGCATATTTAATACATTTTTACTATCTTTCTTTAAATATTTTGAAAATTCATATAGTCATTGCCTTCCTTTTGCATACTTATGATCTCCGGTTCAAATTCATCCAACACGGTGAATCCTTTCAAACTCACCAATTTCATTAGAGACATAAAATAATCATTAAATAGTTGATTTATAATTTGCTATTAAGAATATCGAATATTGGATCATATTAACAAGATTAGAATATTTCGTAATTATTATGCAACTCTTATAAAATATTATAGGCTTACGTCTTCAAGGCTCCTTATGTTAGAGAAAAACTTGAATAGTAGTTAGATTTAAAGTTGTATTCGAATTTTTGCTATGAAGTGTTTTACGGACTACTCGTGGAACGCAATGTCTGTAAAAACATTTCTTAGACAGTTACGGAAGAGGTACTATATGACGCTATTTACTTCATGGCAAAATAGTACTTTATGAACTCATAACGATGTAAATCCAACGACTTGATTGAGGGAAATCGAGGATATAAAGTCTCATCTTCCATCTCACAAATTGCCATAGACGTTTATGCCATAGAAGAAAAACACTGAACTCACTGTGTTTGAAATACCTGCATGTGCTTCAAGAAAGCGAAATATAGAAAAAAGAAAATAATAATNTATAAAGTCTCATCTTCCATCTCACAAATTGCCATAGACGTTTATGCCATAGAAGAAAAACACTGAACTCACTCTGCTTGAAATACCCGCATGTGCTTCAAGGAAGCGAAATATAGGAAAAAGAAAATAATAATTTTTGTGAAAACGAAAGATTAATTGTATTTATTTGAAGAAATAGCGAAAATTAGATCGACAAATAAGCGACGGAATTTCTTGAATATTTCTTTATTTTCTTGCGAACCTCTTTTGAATGCCCCTCAGTCTCATCTCTGAGCACGTGATGAACGTAAGCTCATTTTGCTTCACCCAAACGTTTCCTCTTTATTGCGTATTCATCTACACATACATTGTCTCTTTGTTTGCAAACAAGCTCCACCGCGATCGTTCTTATCTTCCCTTTTTTGTAAATGATTCCTTTTCCGCTGTGCTCGTATGAAGGTTTATTATGTTTTTATTGCTTCTTTGCATTATCCTCGATGACTCGCGTCACTTTGTGTTAACTCTGAAGTAAAGTTTTTGCATTTCGTCACAACCTCTTAAGGCATTTTAATTCTCCGAATCCAGTTTCTTTTATTCCTTGCTCTACGTGTGATATTCTTTTTTCCACGAAGTCTCCATACTTTAAAAATTTCTCATACTAATTGATATAAATGTCTTATTGTCAGGTGCCAACTCGTGATGTAAAGTTCAATTTTCTGTAATTTACTCAGAAGTTTCTGAGAGGATTAAAAAAATTATCATTATTATTGTTTTGCCTAAAAACATTCAGTTTAAAATTGCCTTTGTTTCGGCGATGGGTAAAATATATGCTAATTGAATAAATCACACTGGGAGCGCTTCTAGGATTAGAGGGTTTTTGCATTGGTCTACCACACGCATTCTTCTTATAGATTTAATATGTATATATGTATCCAAAGAATGTATTCTTATTTAAGTATTCTTACAAATATATTCTTCTCCTCAGCAATTGTTATAAACAAGCTCCACATAGTTTAGACTGAACGTATTCAACTGGCATCCCTATACTACGTCTATATTTCTCCTTTAAAAATGACTCCTGGATGGCTAAAGCTGACACAGCCAATGACAGAAGAACAGTGAGAGAATTACTCTTCTTTAAAACGAAACTACTTCACTGTCCTTCCTGTGAATGGCAACGGTAAGATAGTAAGTATAGTCGACAAGGGCATGAGACGGAGAAAATTATAAAACTCAATATTTAGAGTCTGAAAAAGACTTGTCAAGGAGTTAGAAAAGGTGTCGCCTTTTCTTTACATTTCCTTTGCCACGCCGTTCAAAATTAGCCTTAAATCTTTATAAAAAAGAAAAGAAAGAGAAAATTTGAATATGAAGCTTGGGTAGAATTCGTTTGAATAAACTTTGAGATAAGAATGAGACAGAAACGAGTTAATCCTAAGAAGTGTCACTTAAGCTATAGAGACTTCAAATCCTACGTAGTGATTTTATCCGAAAATTATGGAAAAATATGGAAAACACACAAGGAAATTTGCGGTCATTTCCTTCTCCTAATTTTCCTCGAGGAAACTAGCGTAGAAAAAACCACATAGTTTAGTTTCCTTCTGCATTAAGTAGTCCGCTGTTGGCATTTAAATTTCCTCTCGTGTAGTAGGTTAAATGAATCATGAGGAAATTTATGGTTGGATTGTTCCAGGATCTTCGTAACCATTTTAATGACATAATTCATAGTACTTCAGTATCTGGGAATTCTCAGCCTTCCTAAGCCATGAAAAATATATATAGTTCCTAAAATTTGCATGTATAGCAATGATTTTCATCAACCTAACCTTCGAAGTTCCTTTTTTTCTACCGACTACAGTGAAAGCGGTACCAGGTTTGATTTCCGGTGGAGGCTCACGTGCGAAATGAACTTAGCTATAGAGGCTTTTTTTTTAATTACAACAACCAGTCTTTTTTCATAACGTTACGTTTAACTATTGGCCTATGTTTTCTTTAGCTTCATGTGCATTGATACCCTGCAAGCCGTCATTTGGCGTGTGGCAGGGGGTGTAAACACCGAGCGTTCGAGCTGCCTCTTCAGCTTATTGTTACTACGTACCGTAAGCAGAAAGAATGAGTCCTTAAAACGATGTCCTCGAATCTGATTCATCATGTCCATAATAAATCAGTATCATATGTATATGTATAAGATGTAATCGTTGTTATGCGTTGTTATTTAATGCGTTTAATAATTTGTGGCAATTATAGTCAAGAAGCGCTAGAAGATCGGTAAATGAAGTAAAGTAAGGGGAGGAAGAAGTCTTTGCATTTATAGGTGTTTGTTATGGAATAAACTCATGGGATAATTGAGCATTGCAATGCGTGAAATATGTACAGAGGAAAGAACTTAAATTCTAAAGATCTATTCTCACATAATTTGCAAATTAAGCAAAATCCTTTTAGGACATATGCTGGAACGCAGTTCAAACCCCTTTTCTGCGGAGGCGTCTCTTCAGCTAAGCTGTTCCATTTACATCCCTCAGTTATTAAATTCTATATCTTAGCGCTACATTATGGAAATAATTTGCTAAGGTTAACTACCGGACAAAGTCTTTCCAGCAGTTCATATTTATTAATATTCGAGAAAATAATTTTGGGAAGTATTTTTCCGCTTATAAATAAAAAGAAGCTTCCTTCCTCGGGGAAATCTCATCATCCTATATGGCGTTTCCAAGAAATCTTCTATCGACCTTTGCCATTTTTTCTGGACGCCTTCTCTTGAGATTTCCTGGAATGATTAAAACCTTGAAAACAAAAAACTTACCATTTATTCTGGCTGCTTCGTCCTACCCTTGCTATTTTTATGCCTTTTCTCGATGGTAGTATCACCTACTCATTCCCTTCTCCCACCCAAAATCTTACTTTTCCTTCACGTTCAAGCATCCATCTTTCCTCGTTTTTCCACGTTTTCACTACTCAGCTGTCTTCGTTAGTTTTAGTTCCACTCCCATAATATGTTACCAGATAGATCTTCCAAGGAGGAATTGAAAAAGGAAAAATTTCTGACGGGACCGGTACACGAACTTTGGTCTCCCAACTGCCAGTTGGAAGCTTAATGGATAAAGCATCCAACCGGCAGTTGGGAGATACGGGTTCGTGTCCTGGTCCCGTCAGACTATTTTCACGTCAATTTCTACTTGGAATTTTTCCTAGGTGCACGCCTTATCGTTCCGAGTCACCTAAACCCTTTTCCTTGCAGATAGATTTTATCTATTAAACTGATATAAACGCTGTGCTTGTGTTAAACGGGCCATCACGAAACTGCTATAGATATACATATATAAACCTTTAGAAGGGGAGGGTTATAGAAAAAGTTTCATTGGAGGATGGGCTAAGGGGGTTGTTGAATCAAAATATATTTATTTGTCTCTATTCCGGAGAAATTGAGGCTTGATAGACCCGCCATACGTTGAACCTGTTACGAAGAAGTCGAAGATGGTTGACAAAAGATACTAAACCAAAAATTACAATGAAATACGAAAATATCTATGAAGATAAATGTACCTGAAAGGAAAGTAATTATAGTTCCCACAAGATTTTACTAGCGACCGGTTTTGATTCTCACCGATCAGGTTGATGATTATGATTATGATGATAATGATGATTATCATTACCTGATGATGCCTTGCGATAGTCGGAAACGGTCCTATGTAAAATTCTTCTGGAAATTACTTAGTATTTTTCTTTTTCTGTTGCGTTCTACCAAGTTAAACTAGAAGAGATTAATTATATGCATATATACATACATACTGGAAATGTAATTGTAAAATTAATTTATAAATGAAAATAAAAATATGTATATGATCGATAAAGGGAGAGGAGTAAAATAAATGTTGTTTTTATTAAAAATATGGAGAAGAGCAGAAAAACTACCGCGAAGACAAAGGGGGTGTAAGGTAAGTCAGGATTAAAAAGAGCAAATATGAATCGATAATTACGTTGATAAATATTTAAGAAACATAGATACATGGCCTGAAATATTTGCGTGCAGTAAAACAGATCATAATAATAATTATAATAATAATAATAATCATTACAAAATCAGAAACAATAATGCTAATATTGGTAAGAATATCTGTGCATACATATAGTAATGAATATACCTGTACTCGTAAGGTTCAAAAGTTTGATCAGATGAGTAAATCAGAGAAAAATGATATTAGAATATGAAAAACAGATATAACTAAAATCACGGTAAGAGGAAATCAAAAATAAACTGAGATGCCCAACATGCAAATGGAATAAATGATTGAAATAGAATATTAGCTGTTTACGTACGCGAGCCTCGTTGACCTCTGTTTAGAGTGAAGAACCGTAAACTTATAAAAATCATAATATGCTAGGATACGTTCTTTGCTTGAATAGTTTCGAAATATATTCGGGCTTTCTTCCGCGCATGTTAAATCGAGTTTTGTAGTAATTCTGCAGAATGAAGAAAAGTGAGGTTGAAGTCCGTTGCTCAAGGTGTGGTATCGCATTTTGACCTACCTTTTACAGAAAATTACATCCTTTTTACGCCATTGATTTATTTTTTCCAAAATCTAATTGTAAAACCTTACTAATTATTTTACATTAAAATTTATTTTCTCGAAGAGCTTTTTTTATTTGCAATCACGAATTGAAATTTGACTAACCTGCAATACTCTCGAGAGTGAGGATCCTCATTATTTCCAGATTTATTATTTATGCATCTACTGCTAAGTAGTCGGCCCCATTCAAAATTAGTCATTACATTCTGTAACTAACATTATGATAATAATTTGCTTAGGAGAAAGGAATAACAGGTGTGAAAAATAGCAACATGACTGGTACTCGAACATGTTTCCTTCTTTCCAGACAGGTATTCTGGTAGAATTTTTTCACTTCTTATATTCCTTTGGATTCAGCCGCACATTACTCTGTGCAGAGTTATTTCCTTTCCACCATCCTTGCTAAGGAGGAAATTAGGCCTAATCTGCCGTTTCAGCAATTCATATTTATCAATATTTATCAATTGGTTTTTGAGTTTGTTTTTCTGTTGTTTACGATATTTTTGCATTGTTATGATATATACTAATATTCTTTAGATTCTCCCCTTCAATTGTATTATTTAACGCGCATTGCAAAACAAAGAGCGTGATGTGACTAATTTAACAAAAATTAGAAGACGATTGTAAAACTTTTGATAGTTAGTCAATTTTCCCTTTCGTTCTATCCTCGAAAATATGTTAATTCACCGCATCAGTTCCGACCTTTCCTGCCCTTTTTCGTGTACCTAAGGATATGCAATTTTCAAAACCCGCAACAATATTATTTTGCTAAAATAATTGAAGAAATATTTGAGCGACAGACGATCATACAAGTAGGTTACGTAATTCCAATATTGGAACAAATTCAATACACTTACGGTTAACAAATAAATCGATAGAATATTTACGAAGTGGTTTCATTCTTCATCAGCTGAGACTTTCATAATATAGTTATGCTGATATCTTCTTTAATCATTCAATAAAGTCACATCCGAATATACTTGAATCGTTCAATTGAATGCCATTAACCGCCAGTTTGGATATACGACTACCATTATCAATTCTTTAGACGGTATAAATAATTTATTTTACGTTTAAAGATTCAGACAAAGAATCCGGTGGTGTATAAGTAAATTGGATTGACGGAAATAATCGTATATAAATTTAACAAAATCCTGAGCTCTTAATTCAATGAAGCCGATCTCGATTGCCTTTAAAACGAAAGAAAATGGTATTATTAGTAATTGACCGCTGATGGTTAAAGTATAAGAACAAGAAAACACATCTAAAGACCTTCAAAAGTAACTTACTGATGCTGATATTCCTGTATACGGAAAGATTGAATGATTAAATCGATTAGTCAGTCTCAAATACGTATTTCGCCTCCCGTGGGGGCAGAGAACTATGAGTACAATTGTAGTTCTCTGCCGGCGTTCTCTCTCTGCTAATGCCACCACGTGAGGTTAAATATGCGTATCAGCAGCAGTAAGTTACTTTTGATGGTTTTTGGAAGTATTTTTATTCTTATTTAAATTGTTTTACAGTTATTAATTAGAAAATTATTTATTAAAAAATGATTAACAAAAAAGAGTACTACAGTTATAGTTATTCATGTCATTACTCTTCTATGTAGGGGCTACAGCAAGTAGTGTAGGTAAAATCGACCAAAATGCCGGAGGACTGACTAATCGATTTAATTATTCAATAATTACATTTCTTCGTTACAGTTAGAAATATTTTTATCTCAATTAAATGTTATTGATATCGTAATGTATGCACATTAATCACCATCGTACGGTGCGTACCAGAAACAAAGCGATAAAAACTTGTAAGACACGATATTCAGAACGTATTTTATAGGAAATAAAATTAAAGGAAAAATAATTTTCATTGATTCTCTTTGTAATATTTAAATGACTTCCATTCCATTTCATTTTCATTAACATTACAAGCTTTTCATGAGTAGCACGCATTGCGTTACTCCTGTCCATCGATATCTGCAATATTCATGTCTTGTTGGAATTTTTTTTCCATGCAGTGATTGAATATCTCACGAGTCTCTGATCATTTTAGCATCAACGTCATTGAAATCCAAACCAAACTCCATAAGCGCAACTCTGGGTATGATTAGTTTTACCGGAGCATCATCAGCAATAAATGAATTCAGCCTTATTGTATTCTGTTCAAAGTAATTAGTCTTACACGATTCATTCACGGAGAAAATATACGTTTACACTGAATGAAAGTCTCTCTCACTTTTGTATGTGCCACAATTTATTTTGAACATCTCATTCTCAGTCGCAATAAACTTTTTGAACGGAGCGATTTCATAGGGGGGTGGTGGAAAGAGATTTTTCAATGGGATCTTTTAATGAGCATTGTGCTCATTCCGATTTTTGCGCTTCATGAAAGAGAAGATTAGATAAGCGTAGCGCATGCGTCATAAAAGGGCAACGTTGTTACGTCAATTGCGCTTGATTTTCCAACTTAAGAAACTAGAAATTTAGAGCTCGTTTCCATTTAGTGACAAAATATTTTAAAGTGGGTGATATAAAACACTAAAGCTCCAGTTGCATCCATATTGAGTTAGCTCTTCAAAAGAGACGCGCATATAAAATGCATATTAAATTGAATGGTATGAATACGCTAGCCATCTCTATTACCCTTGTTGTAATTTCATTGATCTTGGAAATAAAAGACTATAAAATAAGAGCCCGCAGTTAAAAACATCATATAAGTCAAATTGAGCTATCGATAACTAAAGTCACAATATCAGGTCTAATTTCCTGCTTTCTTTGAACTATTGATTTGTTTCCAGCATTCACTATAAATAATGTTTCTTTAAGTTGTTCATGAAGATATTAGCTATGACTTGGGTTGTTTTCCCTCAGTTGACACTAAGATAACTCGAATACATTAATTTTCACTTGAGCAGTATCATACAAATGCATACGCGTCACGTTATTCTGACGTCCATTATTTCTATAATAATTTTATCGATGAAAACGCAAACCGTGTGGAATTCCCTGTGAAATTATCGCTTCCAACTCTTTTACAAACAATTACCATAAACGTAGCGGCTTATATGCTGGAATTGAAACCTGAGCACTTCACTTAGTAGGGTTAATATCCACAGAAAACTTAGGTAAAACACATCCTGAGCCTTCATTATAAGCACATGAATACGTCATATCGTCGGCGCAAAGAGAAAATAAACCCACAAATTATTTTTACCACTTTATTAATTTTCCATTTTCCATAAAAAGACCACACGTAATCAGAATTTCTAGTTTTAGGCGAAAAAGAATATAGGCGTTGAGGAGATAGTCCATTCTTTGCTCATGATCTGCCCCTGATGAAGGTCCTGGTTCGCTGGGTTGGCACCGTCACAATTTCCTTAGGATCCCTCATGCGTCCCTCCGGTTCTGTAGTCGACGCCGGCGTCTGCTGCCCCACATTCTTGGGAGATTCCTGCGCCAGGGCTCGAGAACCTTCTCTGGACACAGGCCTCGCCTTCTCCGCCTTTGCCGGAAGCCCATCACACACCACCACGCACATCACAACGGCCAAAAACACGAATACAGCCCTCATGGCTCACGGAAGATATTATTGGAGTTAAGGTCAAAGAATGAATACCTATTCGGGAGAGAGAGGCGTCTTATATACGTCTCCGCAAAAAGAAGCGAAGACCTGCTTCTCTACTCACGATCCTTCCCTCTAAATATTGCCTCTGTGATCAGGCATCGATTTATAGCCTTCTCCACCCGAGCAGGTACGTCGGCGGAAAGTTACGAAACGTTAAAAAGCAGTCTTTCCGCCGACCTTCTGATGGTATCTTTTGAATTGTGAGTGTCTGGAAGGAGGGGAACGATGGGTTGGCATGGATGGTTCGAGACTGCGGGGATAGGGATGATTTAATGCGGATGACCTCTGCGGGATGCTGAAGGTTGAACTTCACTCTTTTCCAAATCCGAAATAAATATATCGAGCATCAAGGTTAAGATTTGTATGTGTCCGATCCTAAATTCTGAATCAGTCGCCACCAGAGTTCCCAGTTTATTTTTGCTTCGTTGTGTGATAGTAGGCGTCAGTAATATGGTCAATATAAGTATTTTAATATAAGTAGGCTAATCTCTTCAGGGGATACGAACTAAATTTGTGTCGCCCTAATAGAAAAGTTGACCCATATATTCATCATGGCTTTCAAAACGGAATGACCATGTGTTATGCCATGATATTTCAGATTTATTTCAATAACGTAATGCCATGACTGCCAGATTGACCCAAATTTGTAAAAGTGACCAGCTAGAATTGGTCGAGTCAAAAATATGAAATCATATTACCTAAAACTTTTAATATCGTTAAATGTTTAATAAAATAAAGGTATTAGTATTTCAATGTAATCAATGCGATTCGACCTGACTTCGTGGAATGCCATTTAATAAATGGTGTAAAACAGGACTTTGTATTTTACATGACATTTTTCAATATCCTTGCAGTCTTTAATTTTTTATCCGTAAGATGGCTCCAAGTTTGAAACCGGTCGAATACCGAAAACTTATTTTCAAATTTTAAAAGTCCTATTTATATTTCTTGGTTTGTATTTCAAAGATAGTACTTGAGTATTTGTCATGAATATTTTACTTATTTAAGCCTAATTAGATAGACACAAAAGGATGAAAAAATATTACGTACTTGCCACCATATAATAATGATTTATGTATTAATTTAATTCATAAGATGCTCCATAAAAGAAACAAAATATAGATTATTTAGCTACGTTGATACGTATTGCATAAATTTTTATGAAACGACTTGTTAATGAAAAGTGATTAAGCACGAAAGATTTATTTTTAGTCTTCATCATTTATTCTTCTCACGTTATCCTTTAAGCTCATTAGTTAACCCCTTGATATAATGAAACCACTCTAAGAAGCCTTCATGCCCCTAGGCTTATGAAGTAGCGTAAACCAGCTGAGAGCATTCTTTCCTAGCAATTACAATTTTAATTATGAAACAATCAATTCATTAACTCAAACTAGGCTGAAGACAGCTGAAGCTTCTCGGACTCACTATTTTTCGATTATGCAAAGTTATAGTTTGCAATGAGGTTGTTTTGACTTACAAAGCTCCTATCCATCAAGCGAAGATAATGTCAATTGAAGCTGATGTGTGCCTTCCGCAAATATTTTCTCACTTCTCAACCTCGGAGTGCTGTCATGTCATATACGCGGCTTACTCCAAAGAAGGCAGCAACCAGAATTACGTCAGCTTTAAAAGTATTTGCATATGCTAAAGAACGAGTTCCGTTCGCCGTTTAACTTCTTCGCAATCATTTTTTGCAATTTCAACACTCGCCTCCTGCTACCTTTTTCTAATTTTATGTAGAGGTGAGCAGGACAATTTTGGCAGACAAAGAAATTATAACTATTGGATAGAAAATGCGGTCATTTTTAATATTGTAGTTTTCCGCTTACAGACATTGAAAAAATACTAATGGAAGTTCCGTCACAACACTTTTTAATCCGGAATCGGATAATAGGATATTTCTCATATCTGTAGTTTTTAAGAATCTTTCCTTATGACGTGTTTGCGTAGTTAGAATTTCAAAAAATGTTGTCAAAAAATGTGATTTCATTAATGATACTCTACTCGGATAAGGTTTTTAAAGATTTATTTATCAACTAAGTATGATATGACTAAAGAAGGAAATAATACTCGTCCGTCTAAGCAGGTAATTATTCCCCACTATAGGGAAAGAGAACGTAACAATTGTCTATAATTGTCCGTATTTTACGTAAGATTTCTGTAAAGTAATAAAATTCTCTCCAACTATGTTTTGTATCTTATAAAGAGATAAACTTAGATTTTAGAAATGTTTGTGATCCGTGGAGTTCGTGATAGGATGGATTGATTGATCACAATTAAGGAGTCCCCAATCGAGGGACCCAATTTCAAGCTCTCGATCTAACTAAGCTTTTTTCCAGTCAAACAATATTTTTTTATGGAGAAAACGTTCAAGACTATTAATTCCAGTTAATAAGTAAACATATATAAAGTTTCACAAAACAGGAATATTTTCATGATGGTTATATGAATTCGTGGAATAAAGAAATATCATACAAGAGGTGCCTGGAGCAGCAATTTACTTGCCAAATAAAGTACTACAAGATTTTCTCTGCAACACTAATAATTTCTTATTACACAACAGAATTTGATCATTATTTCGAATCGGAAGTTAAACTCAATAGTTCAAAAACGACTAATAGCTTCAGAGATTTTGAATATATATCTAGGTATCTTCCAAGTATCACGGCTAAAAAACATAAGGAGGAAGAGTGGTTTATAATAGAATATTAGGAAAGAATGTAGCTTACTTAGTAACTACTTAGCGAAACTACATAGCATACTTGGCGTAGTAGTGCGGGCAAAATTGTCACGATTTTTTTTTGTAGAATTGAGTGAAATAATTACACATGTATTTTTGACAGTTTTAAGACAGTAATTGGCCAGGTATTAAAATGTATACTTAAAATTACCAAATTACCTAACTTTCATTTCAGGGCTCAATATTATGATGTTTTCTTAGAGGTAAAGTAAAGATTATAGATAACCGTATGTATATGATGGATTAGCATGAACATTTAAATTAAAGTGATGAGTATATTTAATCTTCAAGCTTCAAGTAGATTCTTTTTTAGTCATGAATGTTTTTTGGCGAAATCCACGACATAATGAAGATACGCTATTTACCGATATCCAAAGAGAGCGACAGTTCCGAATTTAAACCTAGTTAACCACTCTAATATTCAAAATAATTAAACATTTTGATTCAGCTATGTCGAATTAAAAAAAAAGACTTTGTAGTGCAAAATAAAATAAGATTTCTTTCTTGTAGATATGTTATTCTCAAGGGGATGAAATACAAGGAGTAAATTTGTATTAAATGTAAAATGTTTAGATCATGAAATCTGTGATATGAGCTTCAGTGTTCCGCTTTTTCCTCCTAGTTTTCTGGAATAAGACGATTTTCGATGCTGGCGGGCATATTCAACAGTAATCCATCGCATAAAGTCCACAGCAGCGTCTCCAACCGGCGCGTATGGTGAACTACATCATATCGCTTTCGCAGGAGTGATCACGAACTCTGTCGTTTAAAAAACTTCAAATCTCCCATTTAAATGAATGTTTCATCTTCTAATCAAATTCAGGTCACGAAGACGATTACGCGTCCCAAATCTCAGATCTGAACAATTTAGTAAGCGGTAACTTTATAATAATTTTGAAGCCACATAACAAAACATTAAAGCAATAATCCTATCGACTGAATATGAACACGTGAGCTCTCATCTTTACACGACTATTTTACATATAACTATTTTACTAACATTTTTTACTATTTATTTATATATACATAGCTAAAACGTTATATTGAAAATAGTCGTGCAGATTTACTTATTAAAGGGAAATATTTGATAATCTTAGGATAATTGTTAGATATAGAAGAAGAATTACAGAATGTACCGGCGGCCTCCAGCCAAGAGCGGACTTTTTCGTAATTACCGTATTAAAAAAATATTTTGTACCTTCTGAGTCCTCAGAAATATTGACATCAAAAGAAAAGAATACAATCTTTCAGTTTGCACCAGGTACATTTCTCTTTCTGAAACTGTTAACGACTAGAATCTGTAACTTCCAGTAATTTTACCGGTCAATTGCCATTTAGTCCTTTAGAAAAATGAAGGGAATTATTTTGAAATGAAAGGGCATCATATAATAAGTTGCCGACGAACGAAATTTGGTTCTTTAAAGGGGAAGCTGAAAATGCAAGAATACATAAGAGCTTATATTGAAAACCAACACTAAATCAAATGGATGTGGCAGGAATTAGAAAAGCGCTTATTGAGACAGACAGCTGTTGCTGTGTTTTCTTATTTTAATTTCCTAATTAATTAAGAATAAAATAGTCATCTATTCAAATATAATATACAATAATCTACTAAAAATCAGAACGAACTTTTGTTACCTGCCATAGCAAATTAAGTTTACAATAAAACCCCATATTCCCACCACGTGAAGT